>CAWUHX010000028.1:0-458561 GCA_963922205.1 Romanomermis culicivorax | reverse complement strand
AGAAACATACTGAAAACTGCGGAAAATTTTTAGGCCAAAATTTTGATAAAAAGTTAACGTTTAACGCATTAATTTTTTTGTAGAAATCGTGTCCAACCCACCGTTTTTTTTCTTCGGAGATTTTTTCCACATGAGAACCGGACCCAAAATTTTTTCCCACATTTTTAAAAACGCTTATAATGTGGCTACGGATGCTTTTTTATGCATTTTAGGAGCATACCCAAGCATTTTAATGTATTTGTAGTCAGAAACCTGCAAAAATGAGGGAAAAAATTGAAAAAATTCAGGTTATGTTAGTTAAAATGAGCTCATGAATGGTGTTCTAAGGAGCGGATGAAGCAATTCAACGATAGAGCTCTCATGAATTTATCTGCTATCAACATTTCTGTGATTCCGATTTGAATCATCTAATTTTATTTAGTTCTTAATTTTTTGATTTTCGTTTTCTAAAACGCTGGAAAATGAACCTTCATAACGTTGGGAAATAAATTAAAATCAGACTGATGAAGTGTAATGTGCTTCCCATTCCGGCGCGGAGCGCCTGAAAAATTTTCGGGTTTTTGTATATTCTAAAACGCTGAAAAATAAATCTCTCCAACAGATAATTTGTGAACAAATGTTTTAAAATCGCGTTCTAGATTAATGTCCTCAATTTTCATCTTCAATAAACGTAAAAGTTCAGATTGCTATTGTTTAAAAAATTCCAATCATCGAAAGAAAAAATTGAGAGACTTGATGAAAAATTTTTTTCGGCGACTAATTGACTGTTAAACGATTAGAAAATGAAACGAGCTAACTTGATTGATAGAAACTGTTGAGCATTAATTATTAAGTCGAAGTAGATATGCTAACGGCCGCGCCTGACAGAATATAGTTATAATTATACCCATGACCGGCGCGCGGCGCCGGAAAATTTTGAGATTTTGACCTTTTAAAGTCCCAAAACGCATCTTTTCTGTTTAGAGTTCCCCAAAATTTTTTCCACAATGAGAACCATACCCAAAATTTTTTTCCTCATTTCGAAATTTTTTTCCTCAAAAGACCCCATTTGAGGAAAAAAACGGTGGTCCAACCTATTTTTCAGCTAAACATGTCAGCGAGATGAGGAAAACCTGTGCAAGTAGTTTGTGACGACTCGAAAAGAAATAGAATGCTGAGAAAATTTAAATAACTCTAGGATTGTTCAGGATGTTCAAATTGATTAAATTTTCGACTACGAATCTATGTATATATGAATGAATGAAAGACTGAATGAAAGATTTTATTACCTGTCGAAGTGAACGCAAAATTACAATACAAAATATAATTAGTCGAGAACGAGGAAATAATGAATAAACGTGAAAGATAAATTTGAGAAGATTCGAACGACTAAATTGAAGATCAAAAGTAGGGATATAAGGTCGGTATTAGTGCATCTGGTGGCCACCCATCTTATAACATGTGTAATGCAAAAATGTACCTGCAGTAATTGGATAAAATGTGTGAGGAGAGGAGGCTTAAACGGTATAACGTGCCTGCTAAATGGTAGCTTAAGCCCATACCTGTAAGACCTCCGACCATGTGGGGTGGTAGAAAAAAAGTCGAAATTTGTCCCAAAAAACATACACTTTTTTGCAAATTTTTTTAATTCTTTCCTAACTGGGGGGTTGGATGATTTTGGGTACAGGGCTGGCCAAGTTGGGGGGGGGGGGTCCCCCCAACCCCCCCCTCCCCCAAGTACAGGTATGCTTAAGCCTAAAGTCCAATTTAGCAGTGCAATAGCCGACTGTCGACGACAAAAATCATAGGATTTTTTCACTTTTGAATAGGGCCCAAGTCTATAGGGTCATTTATATTTGATTTTTCGACGGAACTGATCGCCAACAGCTTGAAACGTTCAGCTTGAAAATCCACTTTCGATCGGAAAGAATAACTGCAGATGCGTAGAAAATGACGACAGTAACCTCCAACCGAACCTAACGGAACAAAAATTTCCCTTTCGTTCGGTAACGTTGGGTCGATTGTCTTTGCCCGAGTCGATTGCTTAAGCCAGTCCAAGCCTAAGCCTGAGCCAGGCTTCGTGCTGTCGCCTCAAGTTACGCGTCATAACCAGTTATTGTAGGTACCTCTTGCATCTTTTGCATTAGACACGTTACAAGATGGGTGGCCACCAGGCGCACTAATGCCTATAAGGTCGATCGAAAGTATGCGCTAAAGTAAACAATTTTCATTTTATTTCCAATCATCTCATCATTCATAATGGTGCTCGGTGGGGCGCACTGTTTTTTTCCACGAACTTTTTTCCACAAATGTGGAAAGAGGTCAGAGGTCCCCAAGGTCAAATTTTCCAGGTAGGGGTAAAATTCAAAATTTTCGGGGGTAGTGTAGCTAAATGTCTACTAAACGCGTCATTTTGTCTCAAAATTAGGCAACCAGTGATCAATTTTAAGGACTTTATTTAGGGGTAATACCCCCCTCATACCCCTCCCCATGGGGTTGTCTGAAAGAGGTCAATGTGGAAAAATTTTTTTTGTTTAAAAATCCTCGTTTTTCGCTTGAAAATGCTCATAAACGCTTTATTTAAGTGTTTTTGAGCTTTTTGAAGCATTCTGATAATTATTCAATCTGATCTGATCATATATCTCAAAAATTAGATGTATATTTTGTGTTCATAAATCGTAATTTCTAGAAAAATACCATTCGAAAAATTTTAAAACCATTAATTTGTTCGTAACCTTTCATAAATTTGGACGAAAAGCTGTGAGTCAGAAAGCGTAGAAATTTCCCAAAAATACTTCCGTGAAGCTTTTGAATTGAATTTACGCTAAGAGAGGAACAGACGCTTCAAAAAGTTTAGAAAGTTGACGTGTTGATCTTTCTCAAAAAATCTATGAAGGAAAAAATGTAGATCTTCATTAAATATGAAGATATACAACATTCAAGATTGTCAATCAAACATAAATAATACGTTTAAGATGATGAAAACTATTAAAGATTAAATAGTAAGTGCAGGTAGACATACTAAAAGTCGCGCCTGAGCTTGGTAATAAATAATAATGATTATTAAAGTTATAACCGGCGGAAAAATTTGAGATTTGGACCTTCTAAATGCACCAAAATGAATCCTTTCCATAGGAAAACCATGAATTTTTTCCACGTTTGTGGAAAGACCTCAAAATTTTTTTCCACATTCCAGATTTTTTCCCACATTATAGTGCATATGCGGAAAAAAACAGTGCCCATTGGGGAAGAAAATTTTGGGGTTTAGTGGACCTGGACATATAAAATGTGCATTTTGGTGCAGTTTAGAAGGTCCAAATGAATTTCTTTTAAATTTTTTTTCCGACGCCTGGAATCGGTTATAATATTAACAATCGTGATCTAGCTTAAGCCACTGTTTTTTTTTCTCTAAGATTTTTTCCATTCAAGCAAGAACCGAATCCAAAATTTTTTCCTTCATTACCCAAAAATTTTTCATATTTATAAAAACTTTTATAAGGTAGCCACGGATGAATTTAGGAGTATACCCAAACATTCAGATGTTTCTGGAGTGAGTAACCTGAGGAAAAATTGATAAAGTTTTAGTCAGGTCAGTCAAATTGAGCTGATGATGAATGATATATGGGTGTTCTACAGGAGCTGAAAGCATATTAACGATAGAGTTCTCATAAACTTATCTGTTATCAACGTTTCTGTGGTTCCGATTAAATTTATGGAATTTTTTTTTATTTTGTACTCTGGCGCAAAACGCCAGAAAAATAGTCGGATTTCCACTTTCTAAAATGCCGGAAAATGAATCTATGCAATAAAACAAATATTCCTGAATAGAAGCTCTAAAATCACTACTCGCGCACCTGGATATTTTCAATTTGCTCGGTGAGTTTCTAGTATTTTTGTGTTAGCCTGCAGGAAGCATGTGGGGCGACCCGGATTGCTTTTCGATTGCAAGCTTATATGTCGTTCCAGTTATTAATTCGTGACTGAAGGTTGTGTTTAGTTCTACGAGAGAACTGTTGCACTATGCTTAGCTGGTCACTTATAGGAAGCTACACTTACGGTAATTGGTTAGGTAAGCACAGGGTTTTGGTTTCATTTTTCCCAACGGGCCAATTGGCTCCTTGGGTCGAAATTTTGCAGACCAATCCGAATTTCAACAAGCCAAAACTAAAAAGTTTGTAAATGAATGTGGGAGTATATAAACAATGCTTTTTTCAACAAATTTATTCTAAAACATTCTTCAAATACCAGTAGAAGCCCACATAACAAATGAATCACTTTGAGTACATTCTCAATTAAACACAGAATAATAAAGCTCACATATTAAATCAATCATTAAGATTATTTTGCTGAAGCCAGGTTGCAATGAATAAATGAAAGATTTTATTATCTGTCGAAGTGAACACAAAATTACAATACAAAGTATAATTAGTCGAGAACCAGAAAATAATTAATAAAAGTGAAAGATAAATTTTAGAAAATTCGAATAACTAAATTCAAGATCAAAAATAGGGATATAAGGTCGAGAGTATGTGCTACAGTAAAATATTTAGTGACAAGTAAAAGGAAGCGCAGGTTACATTTCTGTAACAGGCTAACGCGCTCCCCCAAGATAATCTGAGAAATCAATTTTGGCAATTTTCGTTTTGAATGTGTGTGAATTAGAAGAACTGAGAATTTCATTTGGAAGTTGATTCCAGATATTAATATACCTATTAGAGAAATCATATAACCTAACATTTGTTTTTGCTTTACCAGTTTGGTGTTTGTGGTCATTTTTACGACGGATAGACTCAAAATTGCTGCTAATAAAAAAGTCCGATTTTTGGAGACAGGATTGTCCCTTAATTATTTGAAACATCTACATAATGCAACGCGCAGTCAACATATTTCCAAGCTACCCAAGCATAGCTTCGCCGAATACTCTTCACATGAAAGGATGGACCCAAAACTACATATTCTTTTGGTAAACCTTCTCTGAACCCTTTCAATGAGATTTATGTTTGAGGCATAGAAAGGATTCCAAATGGTTGAACAATATTCCAATAGAGATCTGATGTAAACTGTAAAAGCACACATTAAGTTAGATGTATCATGGGATATAATTGCTCTAATTATCAAGGAACTTAAGCTTGAGCTTTCTTAGTAATTCAAATTGAGTGATCTCTAAAACTCAAGTTTTGGGATATAAGTACACCCAAGTCTCTGACATATGGATTTTCACCAGGAATGGCAGACAATCCTAAATTGTTGGGAATTTTTGGATTTGCATGCCCCATATGAAGAATAGTCCTTTTTTGGGCTGAAATTTTGAGTTGTCATGTTTTGAACCAATTGAAAATTTATTCAAGATCATTTTGAAGAATTTTGCAGTGTGTGGAGGTGTTGAAAATTTTTACATGATCAGCCTAAAGGTAAACATCAGATTTTAGTGTATCTGGAAGGTCATTTATAAACAAAAAGAAAAGAGTAGGGCCTAAAATACTCCCCTGTGGGACCATACATGTAACGGAGCCCCAAGGTCTGGGGGGTTGAACGACTTTTTTTGGGCCGGGGGTCAGTAATTCTCAAAATTTCGAGGGAGGGGTCTCTCAAGGAAAAAAAATCGATTTTTTTCACGAAAAAAGTCCGAAAAATAGTTTAAAAAGTAGTAATTTTTCCAAAAAAGACGGAAAAAATGTGTTCATTTTCGCGAAGCGCCCAGAAAAGTCACATTTTTGACCATTTTTTGTTCAAAAATTGACATTTTCCATCAAAAAATTTATATTTTTCAGTATCTTAGCCATAGGATTAGAAAATCCTGGGAGGGGCGGTCGCCCAATGGCTAGCCATATGGTCGACGATTTCTGGGGGGGGGGTTCCCATAGCATTTCCCCCCCCCCCACAATTACATGTATGTGTGGGACACCACTGGGTACTAGTATAGCACGTCAACACCTGCCCCAAAAAATGTTTTCGTCGTTTGACCACTAGTATAGCACGTCAACAATTGACTAGTAGTATAGCATACAAACTATAGTAATTATCAGACTAGCGGTATGACTCTTGAATATGTATGCTGCTACTGTTATAATATCTGTAAATATAGGTCGACACAAAGCGATATGACTCCTGAATATAGAATTGTGGCAATACATGTAAAAAGGTCAACACAAACAATAGCATTAGCGTGTCATATAGAACAAGCGCCCCATGAGCAATGTTATCAATACTGTGAAAACACAGTATCATTACATACCGAAAAATTGTTTTGGAATGGCGGCTGATGATCCTAACTTGCTGCAAATAGCTGTGATTTGCAATACAGAGAATATTCGTTCGATACGTATCAGTGGAAAAACATTGTACATTATTATTATCAATATGAAGTTTTTCGCGCATTTTTATTATTATTATTATTATTATTCATTGAGACGAATATGTCATCGAAAATAAACTAAAATTTCTTAGTCAAGTGTTGACGTGCTATACTAGTGGTCAAACGAAAAATATTCTTGGGGTAGATGTTGACGTGCTATACTAGTAGTCGACAGCAAAAAAAAATTTTTTTAGTTAGGTGTTGACGTGCTATACTAGTACCCACCACTGTTTACGTCTGATGCTAGGGAAAGTTTGTTGTTAATGCAAACCCGTTGAGTGCGATTTGAAAGAAAGAAGATGATCCATTTTTCAAGAAAACCAGAGATGCCATAATTTTTTAACTCCAGAACAAGCTTACTATGGGAGACGGAATCAAAAGCTTTTTTAAAATCAATGTAGACCAAATCAATAGAAGAACCTGAATCAATAAGTTTGGTCCAAGTATTTTTGCATTTGAGCAACTGTGTTTCACAGGACTTTTTTGGCAAAAACTCAAACTGAAAGGGTGTTAATAAAGAGTTTCTTCAGAGGTATTCTATAATAGAAGAATTTATGATGCTTTCCATGATTTTACAAACTACACAGCAAAGGGAAATTGGTCGGTAATTTGAAGTTCATGAGGAGTCACTTTTTTGTATACTGGACTGGGATCACATTATCAGTTTTCCACATACAGATGGTAATGCTCCAGTTCTGAAGGAAACCTCGAAGATATGAGAAAGTGGGTCAGTCAAACAGTTGGATAGTTTTTTCAAGAAATAGGCACATAACCCATCAGGACCCAAGGCGAGGGAAGGATTCAGTTTACGGAGAGCAGTACGAACGAGGTCTACAGAGTATGATATACATTGGAGATTTCAGACATAGTTCTTTTGGGGAAATGTGGCATGGAACCATCATCATTGGTGAAGACTGATGTGAAATGATCATTGGAAAGTTCTGCCTTTTGATCTTCATCAGAAATAATTGTGTTGCCTCTGCAAATTGGGGGAATAGTACTACTTGATTTGTTTTTGGAATTCTCAAATTTATAAAAGGTTCTGGGATCTAATTCGTCAATAAGTTTCTTTTCAATCTCGATTTGATATGATTTGATCTGATTTTTTAGAAATTTGCAGTGTCTGTTGAAAAGAAACTTATCAAGGACTGTTTCAGTTTTTCTATAGTTTTTCCAAAGTTTAAATTTTTGGCGAATGACTTCTGGAGGTATTTAGGATATTTTTTTGCCTTTTTTGATTTATATTTGGTATGTGTTGTGCAATAATGGGCTTTAAAATGTCAACAAAGCTAGGATACATGTCCTCTGCATTTTCACATGTAGAAAAGACGTCAGGCCAAGAGACATGGAATAATAGCGCAGAGATAGTGTCATAGTGTGACTTGGGAAAGTTCAAGGGAAGAGATTTCGCAATAGAAGGTGTTGTGTTAAAAGTTATTTTGAACCTTACACTCGAGTGGTCACTGGTAGAAAAAGGAGGGACAACATAGACATCGAAGACTGATGTATCACCAAAAATTATATCAAGGATATTGCTATTATGGGTGGGTTGCAAAACTAGCTGTTGGAGACTCGTACTAGAAAGAGACTCAAATAAAGATGTGTACGTGGCTTCATTGGGATAGGTAGAATTGACCCAGTTGACCTTGGGCAAGTTGAAGTCTCCAGTGATGCGGATAGGATAATTAACATTTGATGACCATTCTAGAAGAGAACAGAGCTTTTCACAGAAATCTAACTTAAATTTAGGTGGTCTGTAAACAAGAACAAGGCAATAAAGAAGACCATGAGAAGGAGAAGTCAAGGGTTAGTGTTTTTCGAGTATCAAAAGAAGATGGAACTTTGGAGAGGATTGCAGGGATAGATTTTTTGACAAACATGGTAACCCCGCCACCCCTTTTGTTGGATATATCCTTTCGGAAGACATCGTAGAATCTTAAATTGCATAGTATACCATCAGAAATACCATCATGCAACCATGTTTCAGTACAAAATATTAGGTCATATTGATGTGTTTCGAGAATCATATTGAGTTCTTCCAATTCAAACTCTAAACTTCTAGCATTAAATAAAATACACTGCAAAAAGCTATACTATCAAGGGGATGTTTTACCTTAAATAAGTTAGACCTGTTATTATGTGACCCTTGCTTATTTATACAGTTACGAAGAAAATCAATGTATTTACCAGTTTCGCCTGATGGTTTACGCCCGTTTAATTGGGCAACTAATTCTCGTTGGCGCTGGTGCTATAAAAAAGAAACGCAATGTGCAACTTGGGGAAAAAAATTGGCTGCACTGATAAATTTTTAGTTGCCCTCTCCAAAATTGATAATTCGCCTAGTTTCATAAGAAAAATGTTGAAACAGTTTAAAAAAAGTTACTTTCCTTGTATTTCATTCAATTCGCATCATTTCCAGACTTTTAAAACTGAATTTCGTTAGTTTTGGAGGAAAAATCAAAAGGCTAGCTAAAGTAACTTGTTCGGCGCTTAGCACGAAAAATTTAGTTTTGGAGGCCTTTGAAACGTCGGAAAAATAATTGTTTCAGTCAGGCTCTTTTTTGGTTTGAAAACCAGGAGCCAAATGACTCCTAGGCCTAAATTTTTAGGGGCCAAATTGAAATTTTGGGAGCCAAAAATTTTTAATTGCAGAATATCGAAAAACGGGCATGTAACACACTGTAGAACGTACTTTATAATTAAATTATATAGATATTCAATTAGTTGATATGTGTAAAGAGAAATTACTGTTCAAAATTTGATTTCCAAACAGCGTTTTCGGTTACAGGCTTCTTTCCACATGTACAAAGATCGGCCGAGAAATCTTTGTGCAAAGAAAATTCTTATGTAAAAAACACGATATATTTCGTTTATTTTTGCAGAAACCTTCCAAGGTAGCACTTGAGTTTATTTCCTTCTGACTCGAAAGTATAGGGTTTTGAAAGTGCAGATCCTGTTCTTATTGTTCTCTTGTTTTCTATATCTTTCCGGCGCTACGCAACAAAATTCTTTTTAGATTTACACTCTAAAATGATAGAAAAACAATTTAACGATAACTTATTCGATAAACATACATGGTTCGAAAACATATATATATATATATATATTTATCATTTACGAACTAAAAAATATGTTCATACTTTCATAAGTTGGAAAAATTCAAATTAAACTTGAAAATTTGGAAAATCGCCTCCATTATGACCATGAATTTAAACTCTGCTCCATATTTAAAATGATAATTATAAAAAAAGGAAAAATTGAGATTTTGATCTGTTAAAGGCACCAAAATTCATCTTTCCAATGCGAAGCGAACCCTCATATTTTTTCCTTTGTCGAGAATTTTTTTCCCCAGAAAGTTTGATTTGTAGAAAAACAGTGCATAGAGTAATTTACGCGAAACGCCGGAAAATTTTTCGATGTTTTATGATTTTAGAACCTGTAAAACTTTAAATCTAAAATTGAATGAAAATAACTACAATTCACCATAATATATATGAATAAGTCAAAATTTTAGGAGCCAAAATGGCAACTAGACCTAAAATTTTAGGAACCATTTTCAAACTTCTAGGGGCCCAGGCCCCTAAAATGACTAAAAAAAAGTCTGGTTTCAGCACATTCTTCTACAATTACCCAATGATCGATCGTGATGTTCCCACCACTTGATTGGTGAAAGCGTTCAAACAATTTTCTAACATTTTCGATCTAATATAATCTAGAGACAGTAATTTACCAATCATAATTATTTATTGCTGTTTTCAAACGTATAAAGCATAAAAAAGCGCGATAAGTATATTGTTGGAAAATGAATATTTTTAATGCTTATTTCCTGCATGAAAGGTCTAAGTTTTCAGTGAACCCAACGGCTTCTCCAGACAGAAGAACTTCTACAATTTTCCCGTGCTGATGATTTCTTAATCATTTTTCGAATGCAAAAAGTTATATTCACGAAAGCCTCAAATTCTAAAAGACCACGAAACGAGTCTGTGAAAATAATCCAGAAAAATCTTGATTTCTGTCAAGAAAAAACTATACAATGTCAAACATTCATCTATAATATGCTGATGTTTAAAAGCTATAAGCAAGCGTAAACTAGGCCAACATTTTCTAGCCCCACAACAGAAATGATACCAACAGTGTTTTTTTTAGCCACACACATTAGCAGTGCCGCTAATGGCAGTTTGACTCCATTAGCGCAAAAAAATTTTATTAGCGCACAGTAGTTTATTTCTTTTTGCAATAGTGACCAAGTTATTAGTGATTGTATTAAGCATTATCGAGAAATGTGTTATTGTAAACTTATTTTTTGACAGCTTTCTTTAAAACGTACCTACCTATATTCACAGGGCCGCAATCGAGCAAAAAAACGCGCCGGAAAAAATTTTCAGGTTTTTTCATTCTAGAAGGCTTTAAAATTAATCTTCATAACGATGAAAATTAATCGGAATTAAACTAATGCATCGTAATACCTTTTTCATCCCGGCGCGCAGCGCCAGGAAAATTTTCGGATTTTTGAGTTCCAAAATGCTGGAAAATGTATGTTCCCAAAAATTATTCCTGAACAGAAGCTCTAAATTTACGGTCTTGTAATGATGATCTTATCGTCTTTCAATCGCAGATTGTGAAGGTCCATGTTTCAAAACGTTGGGAAACTCCAAACGAAGCGAGAGAATAAAATTCTGAGAAGTGATGAAAAATCTCAATTATCAGTAAATTATTGACTCTAGACTACATTAGTAAAAAAGAAATGAAGTAATTCAATTGATAGAAAGCGATGAAGGTTAATTAGTAAGTGGAAGTAGATATGCTAACGGCCGCACCTGATAGAAAGCAATGACTGTTCTGTTATACTCATTGACCGGCGCGAAGCGCCGGAAAATTTTGAGATTTTCCTCTGTGAGAGACATGAAATTGACATATGACAAAGTACCAACGGCCTTGTAAATTCGGAAATAAAAATACAGTCACTAGCGATCGGCGCTAATGATCAAAATTTTTCATTAGCGCGGCCCACGTTCTATTAGCGCCGCGCTAAAAAAAACAGTGGATACCAAGAATAGAAATCCGGCGCGAAAGAAAAAATACAGAAAATTTTTTCAAGAAAAAATACAGAAAATTTTCTGTATTTTTTCTTTAAAACGCATAAGAATGCATCTCCGACAGGAAACTCACCTAATCAAAAGGGTCGTTAGGCTCAAATGTTTAAAAGCCAATTTGGCTTGTGCCCCTCAATTTTTAGGAGCCAATCGGAATTTTTAGGAGCCATGGCTCTTAACTGGCCCAAAAAAAACCTGGCGTTGTAGACACAATTTGTTTATCTGAAGAATTCTACACTTTTATGACATGAATGCAGAAATCATATTTCAAAATATGCCGACGGAGTTTACACTGTTCTAGTTTGGACGAATTTTTCGCCCGGTCATCATTGTGAATATAACAACAGGCTTATCAGTCAAACAAATCCTTCGTTAAGTTATTAATTTTGAGAATTTTTGATTTAAATTACGGATAGGAAATTTCGAATTTCAGCTGAGATATCAAGAACTGACAGGTTTGGGTATAGACAGTGCAGAAGTATTAGATTTATGTAGTTTTTAATGAAAGGACCAAAACAGAGACAGGACCGAAAAATACTACCGTATCACAATCTCGGTTTCTTAACAATTTTCACTGCCACGGTTCCGGTTGTGGAAAAAGTGTTTGTTTCCATGGTTTCGGTTAACCGATTTTCGTACTCGTCAAGCCTAATAGGGGCAGAAAACGAAATATCACAATCTGTCTCGTCGGAAAAAGACAAGATACTATAAGAGTAGATTTTCTCATCTCAGCATTTACACTTTGAACTCCTAAAAAATCTGCTTCAAATTATCAAGTTATGCATTTTACTTGTTGTGTTTTTAACTCACTGTCAGTGATTTATACTCTGATCATTGTATGCGCTTGTCGAATTAAAATGATTGAAATGAGTGGTCACGTACGTCTTCAGTATTGCTTACACGAGCCTTTCAGTGTGAAATTTCCCATTCGGGAAAATAAACAGAGTAAATTTCCAGTGTCATGATGTTACATTTTTGTGGTAGCAGAAAACAGACAAATGTGAAATAGTCCTTGCTTCTCAGTTTTATTCGGTGTACAGCAAGTATGTACCTGAGGGGATTTGGAAAAAGTTTTATTAGTCCGTCACGTTTTCTTATTCCATTTTTCAACTATTGTTTAGATTTCTATTCAATCAAAATGGCTAACTTCCTCACAGGTCTTCAGAATATGGCCAATAATCTGGCTTCGGGAATCAGCACGTACGAAATTCGAAGAGTCGCCGACAAAGTGTAAGCGTTATTTTAATTATTATAGTATGAGTTGCACGATAAATTTAACGTCTGCCCAATATCTGTTTGTATCACTAATTTACAATAAATTCATGCATGACGATTGATCAGCAGACATGCATCGTTACACTCTTGATTTGTTTAAATGTATAAACTTGTTTTATAGATGGACTGTTGCAGTGGATATGTAACTAATCAGTTATGCTTGGGAAGAATAGGCTAGTTACCGTACGTTCAAAATCAATCATTTTGTATAATGTAGTAGTAAGATAGTATATTAAAAGACAATCCATGCTTTGGCTGATAGTTTTCCAATTTAATTTTAAATTGACATTAGCACGTCACGCCTAGGCATCGAAACGCGCGCACTGTTTACTGATCGCACGTAGAAAAAATTCTTGCATATTTTCTGAAACATTCGTCATTAATATGAATTTTCTAATGTGTGAAATGAGAGCTAGTCTCTAAAAAAGTAGATTATCGTAGTATGAAACTAAAGCCCGATTAATAAATTCGTGTATTTTTGGCCATTAAAAAATTGATTTCTTGCCCACAAAATATTGAATCAATTAGTTCAGTGCATTTTAAATTTACATATTGCAAAAACTTGCTCGGTTAATGGTGTCAAGCAACATGAAATTATTAAATCAGCTTTTGTGCTTACTCATTTGAAATTGACTTTCACTATAGTACATCTTCAATTAAGGCACCAGAAATCTCGGCATTAGTGAAATTTCTGTTGATATTTTTGAATGTATGAGAAATTCCTTTTTGCATTATCAAATGTCTGCTAATTTTCGCGTTCTTTTTTGCTACGTTTCTATGGAAATAGTCAATCGTTCGCTAACTAGTAAGGAAAAGCAGTTTACTTATATCGCGCATCGATCACCGTTGTTTTTCCCCAACTATCTTCCCACATTTGTGGAAAGACCCTAAAAAAAATTTCCACATCGTGGAAAATTTTTGCATGCTTTCGTGTTTAAATTAGGTACCTATGTACCAAGTGGTTATGAATTTTTAGACTGAACTTATGAAACGGAGTCTTTTCTGTTTGTTTCCCAACTCGTTTTTTCGCTTAAAAATCCTCAGAGACGCTTTATTTAAGTGTTGTTGGGCTTTTTAAAACATTCTGATAATCAATTTTTCGAATATATGTTTCAAAAATTAGATTTGAATTTTGTGTTCAAAAATCGTATAACGTTCTAGGATTTCATCATTTAAAAAAATTTTAATACCAGTAATTATTCATGAACATTCGTGAATTAGACCGAAAAGATGTGAATAAGAAGAGTAGAAATTTTCGAAAACTACTTTCATGAAGTCTTTGAGAATTCATTCTACGTTAAGAAAGAAACAATCGCTTAAAAAAGTCTAGAAAGTTGACGTGTTGGTCTTTCTCAAAAAATGTTTCGAGGGATCTTCATTAAATATCAAGATAAAGTATTGAAGATTACCAATTAAAACATGAGACAATACGTTCAAAATGATGAAAACTATTAACGTTAAATGGTAAATGAAGGTAGACATGCTAAAAGTCGTACGTGAGCTTGATAATAAATAATGATTATTTAAGTTATAAGTGGCGCGAAGCGACGGAAAATTTTGAGATTTGGACCTTCTAAAATGCATCTTTTCTATATCAAAACCCCAAATTTTTTTCCACATTATAATGCAAATGTGGAAAAAACAGTGTCGATCATTCTAATCCTCATTTCCATTGAATTAATTATATTAATTGCATAAAAAGAATCTTAGCCGCATTTTTCGGAAAGAATAGAAAATGACTAGAAAAAATAAGATTCCAAATTGTAAGTCGCTACGTAAATAATCCAACCTTCGCTATCAAAAATTTCGTTGTCATCTATGTCAGAATTCGGAAGCATTTTATACCACTTCATAGTTCAGAATATTTTTGACTTTATGTTTACTGACTATCCGTCCAGCCTACGAGTAATATTTTTATCCTGGTTTTTGAAAGTCTCCTAATATCGAGAAAGGGTAGAAACAAAACTTTTAAGAACTTTGAAACTTTGAAAAACATCGCCTAAGCTTTCAAGTTTCTTACCAGATAATATTTTGCGCACTTTTTCTACAGGCAAAATGTCGTCATGAATTATACCGAAACGGAGAGTAAAGTTCGGGAAGCGACGAACGAAGATCCTTGGGGACCAACTGGACCGTTAATGGCCGAAGTAGCTCAATTTACATATCAATACGAAAGTTTCCCTGAAGTTATGGGTTCCTTGTGGAAAAGAATGCTACACGAAAATAAACGGAGCTGGAGAAGAGTATACAAAGTAAGATATTAAATTGTGGTAAATCTATCGATGTTTATTTCCTTTCAGCAGGAAATCATTCTCAAAAGCGGGAATTAATATTGAGTAAGCCAGAATAGAATACTTATGATCGCATGTGTACTTTAATTTCATGAAAATATTGTCATCGAAAATGCAAACTTCGGCAATCGTACTAAGATCAGTATAATCTTATCAGCATGCAATTAGATGTAGTTTCATTCTCTTATAAGAGTATCAAAAATAGTGTCTCGGTATACTTGTAACAGCTATAGATGCACTTGGGGGGGGGGCGTTTGGGGATGGTTTTGGTTGACCCTCAGCAGATTCTACTTCCCAGCATTGATGACGAAGATGATGATAGAAAATGAGAGAGAAAAGAAGAGAAATACGTCATGAGAACGAAAATTATGCTGTTTTTTAACAGTTTCTACGAACAAAGCATACATATTCCAAATGAGTAACATTAAAACCTTTAAAAAAGCAGGCCAAGCGAATATTTACACGTATTTTACTAATTTAGATGTAAGAATTTGCTTGTTGGATGTTAAAAAACCTTTCTTTAAAAATCAAGAAAGAAAAAACTTCTTTCCTACCCGCTGTCTTGGCTGACCCCCAGCACAATTTCCATGCTGTGCACGTATGGTAACATCCCCCTGAAACTAGGAAAAGCGGCCGTATTTTGAGAAAAAGAATCAGAAATAGTCAAAGGTCTCAATAGGTACATTAAACGGATGATGAACCTTCGCTATGGATGGCGCTCCCATAGACTTCGCACCCCAATTAGACGTATATGTGTCTCGGTCGCTCTGTCATGTGTTGAAAATATACAATAAATGTCTCACTATTATTCTGTTTGTATTCAAAAAATTTGTTTTATTTTTTCAGCGGTGTTTTTGAATCTGAACAAACCAGCTCTACATATTTTGATTTTTTTATTTTAGTCGTTGATCTTACTAAACTACTTAATCAAAAACGGCGCTGAAAAAGTAACGAGTAATGCTCGCGAGCATCTGTTCGACTTGAGAATGTTAGAAAACTACCAATTCGTCGACGAAAATGGTAAAGACCAAGGCATTAACAGTAAATTGCGTTGTTTCTTTTCATATTTCACTTTTTATGCATATCGATAATATTTTTAGTCAGGCATAGGGTGAAAGAAATTATAGAGTTATTGCAGGACGACGATAGAATACGCAAAGAGCGTAAACAGGCTAAGCAAGTGAAAAATAAATATGGCGGAATATCGAGCAATGATTTCGGGTCGAGGAGTTTTTATTCAAGTTTGTTCTTGGACGAGTTTTTATCGCTCGTCATTAAAATTTTATGCTTTATTCCTAGCTGACTCAAGAAGTTTCGGTAGTAACGGCGAACCCTCCTTTTCGCGTAGACGGAATAGTCTCGAAGAGTCTTATAAGTAAGACGTCAAATTTTTATAACGTTAATTGCTTTGATGCGTGCTCGATTTTCGCCAGAATTTTTAGGGAAAATTTTCTCATGAGGCAATATTTTCCTCGTGAAAAACACACAAATGCTTTTTTTTTATTATCGAGTTAAGGAAATATATAATGGCGTTATTGAAAAGAGTTGAATTTTTCGATCGCCTGCCATATGCCAATAATCTTCAAATTCCAATTTAATATATTGAGCAGTTTTATGGAAAAGTTAAGTTAGTAATATCAACGATTAATATTCTTTAGTGATTTCACATGTGTGAAAATAGCTAGACTAATTACTAGATAGCCAAAAAGTTTAGTTTTTAGTACTTGGTTTTGTGGTTGTTTGGTTCTCTGGAATGTACTGAGATGATCGGTTGTTTCTCGCTCGTATTTCGATGCCATAGTTGGTTCAGCGTTATTCCTTGAGTGATTCTGCCTTTAGTTGGTTGATTCGTTGGTTTCTCATTAGTTAATTGATTTTTTGACCCTTAGAAAGTTCTTTAACCCGCTTTACTTGCTTTCATTCATTCGTTCACTGCTCCGTTGTCTGCTTTGCTCTCCAGATCGTTGGTATGATGGACACGAGATTATCTGGTACCGAGTCTAAGCCATTTGATGCTTATTTTGCATGCATGTGAACCCGTTTAAAAAATCGAAATGAGCGTTTTTTAATGTCTATTAGATTTCGAAAACTGAGAAATTAACATCTCTAACCAATAAAACTGATATTTTAGGTTAAAAATCTTAAAATCAGCATGTTATTTGTCATCTCGTTATGACATGCTTCATGTTCCCTTTTCGAAATTTTCAACAGTTTCTGTCTGTAATCTTATTTTTTAATGTGTGTTCATAATTTTGCAATCTCAGGGATTTTGACGACGAACCCAACGATTATAAAGACTACGATGATTCAAAGACTACCCAATCGCCTGTCCCCAATGTGCCCAAGTCATCTTCTTCGTACGAAATGAATTCGGCGAGTCCTGCGAGCAAAATCGCCCGCAGTTACGTCCCATCCTCAGCAGGACCAAAGCTTTCGATTAATGTAGCCCCGACCGGTGGCGCTATCAGTGTCAAACTACCTGCACCTCCGTCGCCTCAGGGCACTTTTAATAATAATAGTAATGATAAAGGAAATTTACTCTTTGACGTTTTCGACGACGGACCCAAGAAAGTGACTGTCCCACAAGATCCGTTCGAAGTGACGACACCAGAACCGTCCGATTTTGGAACTTTTGCCTCATTTGCCGATGGTCCGAATAAAAGCGTTGTGGCTTCAAAGTATGCATGAATTTTTAAAAAGCTGTCAAAGTTGAATTAAAATTTTTGAATGTGGTCTAGTAGCTGGAAGTAATCATCATTACATTCAGGACCCGAATTCCTATTTAATTGTCTTGTCTACCTGATGATCACTTTTTTTTATTTTATTGTTTCCAGTGCCTCATTTTTCACTCGTTGCGTGGAATGTTATATTTTTTCAGAAGTATGGTTGTTCAATCGCAAGATGATTTTGCCGATTTTTCAAGCTTTGCGTCAAATAAGGTAAACATTAGGTTCGTTTTTGACAAATTGTTTTACTTACACTGGCTTCTTACAAATACTCAATAAATGCATGAAAATGAATTATTATACTCCTTTTTGCCCATATAGTTCCGAACTTAAGTTACCGTTTTTACAGGCTGAAATCCCGCATTTTACCGCATTTACTTCTCCTAGTATTGATCAATCAACAACAAATTTGATTGGCCGCACGCACCCACAAAATAGTGCCTGTATTCCAATCGTGATGCCTGTATCGGACATATCTCCTATGACATCGACTAATTTTAACTCAACGTCAAGTAGTATCGCTCAGCAGGTTGTTTTATATTCTTACACAATTTTCCTGCAGTTACTTCCACTCATCAGCTATTTCCTTTTAGCCGGTCAATTCGACAATAAAACCCAATATTACACAAACGGCAAATAATCTGAAGCAGTTCGAGGTATTTGTCTGGTATTTTGGAGGTAGAAATTCTGGAGATTTAAAGCGCTGTTTAGAACACTTTTAGCATCGCAAGAATTTTGATATAAAAAGTAATGTAGCTTCTGAATGCACACTATGATCCCCTCATTTTGGGATAAATTTTTTTTCATTCCTTTTCGAAGGTTGTTATGAAATTCGCCCCTAAAATTTTTCATGATACGCAACAAGACTATTAGTCGAGCAAAATAAATTTCAAAACGAATCTATAATTTTCCAGAATGAGGCGAAAAATCATAGTCCATTTATTTTAAAATGAGACTCTTGACATAGTGAAATTTTGCATATGAAAAACTTGGAATTCACGTGGAAAACTTTTTTTTAAGTAATTTACGGGAAAAGTGTGTGCAGATTGTTTTACTCTGTTTGAGCATTTTTTCGTTCAAGTCTCATTTGGAAAAAATGGACTTTAGTACCGTTGATAGGTTCTTTTTTACTTTTCTATTTTTAACTACCCTTCTTGATATTTAACCATCAAATGATTTCGGAGTCTCCGGATACTATTTTTACTTGATGTAAGTTTATCCTTTCTTTAGGTAAAAAATACAACGTGGGCCAGCGATTTATCAAAGGTCAATATCGATCTTGACAATTTATGTTTAAATAAAAATTCTCCAGTGAAAAATAAAAAAGTCGGCGGTGGTCTTACGTTGAAACAAATTCAAGAAAAACAAATAAATATTTCGACGTTTTCGTCGGGTGAGTCATGAGCTTTGTGTTAATTTTTTATGCACCGTACTCTATCAGAAACATTTTAAAATTGGTTAAAAACCTTTTCAAGATTGTTCTGAGGATCTCATTTTGTAAATTATCGACAAATTTATTGTATAGTCAATTTTTTACGAATAAGCCTCGGGAAGAAAAAAAATAAGTAATTAGTGCAAGTAATAAGCAAGCTGCGTGCGCCGCCTACTTGTTTCTCCCATTGACTTATGTGGCAGCTAGGACTACAACTTTAAAAAACGGGAATGGCATACGGAGCACAGTCATCACCTGCCTACTGATTTCTTTTGATTTTTTTGCATTTCGTGACTCATTTGAGAATAAACAAAGTACCTGTAGTAAAAATTTTGGTTCTATACTCTGCATTCTGCATTTAATGTACATATTATTAATCTGTTAATTTCAGATCAGGGTTTTTTAGCTCGGCTCCCATTAGCATTCGTGCTAATGAAAAAATATTTCATTAGCACATTTAGCACGGTCGACAAACATACTCGTTTCCAGGATTTTCAAAAAAGGGGGGGGGGAATTTTACAAAAAAAAATTTCAGAATTTACTAAATAAAAAGAAAATCAAAATCATTTTAAAGACAACTTATTTTCAGTTAGTTTATATGTGCCTGGATTAGTGGCTAAATTCTATCTTTGACGAGAAGTATGGAAATACAGGGTGAACCAAAAAAAAGACGACCGGTGCTGACTTCCATAACTTTTGAATGAATAAAGCTTTTTCAATGCGGATTTCTGCATTAGAATGCCCTGTTTATCTTTGCTATGAAGGCAAAATTTTATGCTCCTAGCATTTATGGTTACTGTACAAACAGAAATTTAGTAAAAGTGGTCATGTTTCAAAAAGTGAAAATTGTGAAATCAAAGTAAAAGTTTTCCTATTGTGAAAAAAGGTATGTGAATTTTTTTACGCACAAAAATACTTCAAAAGTCACCCAGATTTATAAGTTACACCAGGGCCGTAGCCAGGAATTTTTTTAGGGGGAGGCGGACAGTGCAAAAAAAATTTTCTGGCGCGCAGCGCCGGGAAAATTTTTAGGTTTTACTCTCTAAAAGGTGGAAAATTAATCTTTTCATGACAGTGATAATAAATTGGAATTAAACTAATATATTGTAATAGCTTTCTTATTTCGGCGCGCAGCGCCGAAAAAATTTTCGGATTTTTGTGTTCCAAGATGCTGGAAAATGAATGTACACAGCAATTTACTAGATAGGAGCTCTAAATTTACAGTCTTAAAATGACTTTTATCAGTTTTCAATGCGGATTGCGAAGGCTCATGTTTCAAAATTTTTGGAAAACTCCAAACGAAGTAAGAGAATAAAATTTTAAGAAGTGAAACCTGAATTATCGGCAAAATATTAGCTCCTAATTAATAAAAGAAGAGATGAAGTGAATCAGTTGATAGAAACTGATGAAAGCTAGTAAAGTGGAAGTAGATATGTTAATGGCCGCGCTTGATAGGGAACAATGACTATTATACTCAGGACCGGCGCGAAGCGCCGGAAAATTTTGGGGGTTTGACCTTCTGAAGTTCACCACAATGCATCATTTCGGTTTTTAAATCAAAAAAAGTGTTCCCTCTGTGAAAAACATGCCCAACATTTTGTCTTGTAACTAATAAAAGAGATGAGGTAATCCAGTTGATTGAAACTGTTGAAGTTTAACTAGTAAGTCGAAGTAGATATGATAATGGCCATGTCTGATTGAAAATAATGACTGTTATACTGATTGACCGGCGCGAAGCCCCGGAAAATTTTGAGATTTTTCTCGGTGATAGACACAAAATCGACATATGACAAAGTTCCAAGGGGGTGGCGGCCGCCCCCCCCCGCCCCCCCCCCCCCCCCTAAATACGGCCTTGAGTTACACGTAATTTAAAGTCAATAACTTCTTGTTTTAATATGGGGCAAAATTTCGCCAAAATCAAGAGCTTTTGTTTTGAAATTTGAAAAAAACAAAATCAATTCTGTCATTGACCAGATCGAAAAAACGATTGAAATTATTAGTGTTAAAGAATGTAGGACCCGATAAAACGGTTCTCTTGTAGTTTCCAGCTGTTTTATGGTTCTCATGATTGGATTTAGTGTATTTTTCTATTGTGAAACATGTTAATTTTGTAAATTTTCGTCAATTTTTCATTTGCAGAAAAACCGACATTTAGTATTTTTGATTCTCGTCAGTCAATATACGAGCAATCTGGCTGAAAGTTTGCAGTTTTTTATGCCAGATATTTTATCTATCGACGGCAGGAAACCGCATTAAAAAAGCATCACCCGTTTGAGAGTTATGAAAGTCAGTTCCGGTCGCCTTTTTTTGGCTCACCCTCTATAATAATTCAATAAGTACAGTGATATTGCTGAAAATTTTTTGCTAAAAAAAATAGGGGGAATTACCCCCCTTCCTCTAAATACAGGCCTGTTGACAAATGTTACTTTGTTGGTATCAAACTAATGTGCGAGTTTGTCAATTCTGAAAACATGTTTGTTATTGGTACTATTAAAAGGACTAAGACTCATCTTATCGCACTTGATCAATTAATCGACAAGTAAATATTCAGTAGTTTTTCATAGTAATACTTTCATGTATAACGCACTTCAAAAATAGTTCTCGACATACATGTAATCGGAGGGAGGTGCTATAGGAACCCTCCCTCCAGAAATCGACGGCCATTGGGCAACCCCCCCCCCCACCAAGATTTTCCAACCCTAGGCTAGCCCTGTGGTAGTCATAGGGACCCTCATACTTTTGGTTGGAAAAACACTCAAAAATGTCAATTTTTTTATGAAAAATGTCAATTTTGAACAAAAAATGGTCAAAAATGTAAGTTTTTCTGGCGCTCCGCGCCATGGATATATTTTTTAGTTTTTTACACAAAAATTGCTATTTTTGAACCGTTTTTCAGCCTTTTTTTGTGAAAAAATCAATATTTTTCTCCAAAGACCCCTCCTCCTTAAAGTTTGGGAGTCAGTGACCCCCGGCCCCAAAAAAGTCGCCCGACCCCCCCCCCCCCCAGACCTCAGGGCCTCGTTACATGTATGGTTCTCGATCGATTTTTCCAGAAAACGTGCAATTATATCTGCTATTCACTGATTTGCCTCAACTTCAGCATATGTCAAAACAGCTGTTTTCAAATTATCTAAATAGTTTCCGAGAGGTTAGAGCTGAAGCAAATTCCTATTTGAGCACAGTCACTCACTATGAAAAAGTGACGAGAAGAATAAGGATATTAACGAAGTTTTTATTTGTAAAAAATACGATTTTTGATTTCTCACCACAATTTTGTGATATCCTTAACCTTCTTCTCAAATCTTTTTCAAAAGTTTCTCACTTACAGCCGTTAGCACGCTTGTTGACGTCTATTAGAACGGCTCTAGTTTCATTAGAACCGTGCTGAAAAAACCCTTTTTTAGATTTTATTTCAAGTTGTGCACTATTCTTTTAGGCGCCCTACTATCCCCAACTTCGCCTTTAAGCGTCAGGCCCATAACAAATCAACAAACC
Source organism: Romanomermis culicivorax (assembly GCA_963922205.1). Lineage (NCBI taxonomy): Eukaryota > Metazoa > Nematoda > Enoplea > Mermithida > Mermithidae > Romanomermis > Romanomermis culicivorax. The sequence continues at coordinate 435,915 of CAWUHX010000028.1, read as the reverse complement.
AATAACGTTAAGCCGGACAATATCGACTTTTTGCTCAGTTGAAACGGAAAAACGGAAAAAAATTGTTTACACTTGCCGAAATTTCACGGAACGTCGATTACGAATTAGCATTATTTGCCCATCATTTTCCGGTGGTTTTCGATCCAACGTTAGTTACAAAAGACAGTGTAAGCATAATGCGTTTTTAGTTGTACAGGTAAATTAACTTATTAATTCTATCAACTTTTATGCAGTATTTACACCAAACGTTTTTCTACTATATTTACTACCCCAGTGTATAAGTTGTAATTCGATAAGTTTTATAACTTTCTCGCAACTCAGATGTTTTATCGGCTGTGTTTCGTATTTATTTTTTCAATCGCGATGAGCTGTGCGCACATTTGCTGTTGACAAAATATATAAGGTGTTAAAATTTTCAAATTCAAAAATGCTGCGCATCCAGGAGTACAAATTTGTGAGTTTTGTGCACTATTGCTGTTTTCTGATATTTTGTAGTGCTAGAAGTCAAATCTTTGGTTATGTGCAAATGCTTGCTCCAGCTTGTTCATGAGCTTCGTCGTTTACATATCGCAAACTTTGAAGCAAAAATTTTTGTATGCGTCACTTATTGCCGGGTACCGTTCCCAGCTATAGTGCGGTTGATAATAAAAGGTGTGGGGTTCGTATATTATGTATTTGATACTGCACTTTGTTTGTAGGTGACGGAAATTCGTACGCTCACGTTTTGTTTGTAAATGTGTTGTTTATAACTCACACGGTAGCGGAACTTTTTTTATCGATTGAACTTTTTACCACCATACTAATTACGCAGTTTTTTGTACAAAACTATCAAGCTCTGCACTTTTGAAAGCAATAAAGTTATATGCGCCTTCGTATGGTGCTCGAGGCCCATCCATATTTTTTCACCAAAGAACATGTGCAAGTGATTCGCTCCGAGTGTTGGAGCAATTTCGGTGTAGATATCGAAATTTCCGATCAAAAACTACTCAACAGTATCTACTTTAAATCCATCTTTGATGCAAAAAACGCAGGACACGATTTCTCAGAGATTCCACCTTCTGCTCTATGAACCTATGATGAGTTGAAAATTAATATTTGAAAAAGGTTATATTTTGAGTGGTTTTATATGCTGTGCATTGTGACAGCATTCATTTCGCATAAAAATCAAAATTCGCATGGTATACTTCAGAGTTTGGAATTCTTACATTTTTTGCTCTACACGTGGTTTCGACATATCACAGCTCAGAAAAGACGTGACTCTGAAGCCGAATGTTCATTGCATGCAGAAGACCTTTGCTCTATGCAGGCATAAAAAATATTTTCTAACACTTTACTTTACACTTTTTATTCCATTTTGTCAGAACGAAAATCAAAATCGAGTGAAAAAGTCTTTTGGGGCCTTTTTTGGGCATCTTCCCACGGTTGCCGTAGAATTTTTTTCTTGATTTCTGTAGCCACTAATGTCTGACATATTACTGTGTTAAAATTTCATTCAAATTTATGTACCGTTTTGGGAGTTGTAGGTGTCTGCACATTATTAAAGTTGATTCAAAAACGTTGTTTAACGCCATTAAATATGCCATTAATTGGATTAGATACAGGAAAAATTGAAAACGTTCAGATAAAACGAATAAGAAGGAAAGATGTGAGTCGAATCAGTAAAATTTCGTCGATTAATTTACAATGGTCGCCCAACAGGATGGCCCAGAAGAGATGCACAAAAAAATTTCTCCCTCAAGTATTGACTGGAAAAAAATCGAAGCTGGGTGTTTAATGTTACAAAATAAATGTCGGCCGTCAGACTCCGGCCTATGCTATAAGCCGTGCGTAAGTGCTCTACATTTGATGAACTCTGTTAGCCAGACGAAAATAGAGCAAATGATAGTAGATTACAGTGTCTTTCCATAAATTCAAAGGGTATTTGAATACCTCTTGTCGTTTTTCTGTAGATAGATTTCAATCACTCGATTTCTGAATTTTAATAAAAATTGTCAAAGTTTTCGATTTTCAGAAACCATCAAACGTGGATCAATGAAAATTTATCAGGACTTCGAGCCATACTTTTTCTTCTTATGCATTAGGTAAAATGTTCCCAGAACTTTATTGATTGGATTCAAAATAATTTTCAAATGACAAAGCAATTGTCACATTTTACGCCATGTCACGTGTATGACATGTTTATTTGGGAGAGCTGGGGAGGTTTGGGTATCTCATCAGGTAATACCGTGTTTTAGACGTCACATTGATGGTGAACCATATCAGATTGATCCTATTACAGTGAGTAATAGGCTGTGACTCCTGATGGATACTGGCATTTTCCCCAGGCTTCCCAAGTTGGCGTTGGGGCCTAACCTGGCAAATGGTGGCTATAGAGAGATCTATAGTTGGTTCTCTTGTGTTGTCCTTGGGGTCTTGCTGTAGGGTAATGGACAACGCTGCCAGGCTAGGTGCGACAATCCCCGAGTCCTACTCAGTGAGAGTGGGGACAGAGTCACCCGTAAAATGACCTAATTTGAGGGACCCGATTATGAACCAGACAGCCCCTTTTTAGCCCGAACCTGCGAGGTGGAGGCCCTACCTATCTGTGGAAACCTTGGGAAACCGACTTAGGAAGGATTTCCCAACAAATAGCCCACAAATAACAATAATCCCCTGAGAAGACTCACCTAGTCCTGTTTCTCAAGCGATTACGACGCAAGGGGCGGCAAGTCCCTGGATGCTTTCGGTCTTCTGGCACTGGGAGCGGGGGATGCGATCCTCAAACGTCCTAGGCGGCGAGCGAGAGTGAGCGGCGGCGTGCGGGAGCGAGCGGGAGCAAGCGGGAGGCGAAACTCCAACGTTTAATTCACGAACCGGGGCGGTCGGACACCGGGCACTGATGGGCAGCGGGGTACTGTAGGCGGTAAGCGGCGGACGCAGTGAACAAGGGTAAATTTATGCAAATTTATTGGTAGTAAGGCGGCGGACGCACGGGTGTACAATAAAAATATGCAAATTCGACGAAGAGCGGCGGACGCGAAGTTACAACCGGACGAAAGCTTGGTGAACCCAAGAATGAGCGAAAAACTAAAGAAACATGTCCTTTTAAGGACATGTTTGGCTACAGCTGCAGCTTGGGCGGAGTTTCTCGGCGCTCAAGCTAACTTCTGCAGCTAGACGCGATGCAGAAGATGCCTATGAGCACATAGACATTTTTTCGTTCACATGCGTTTAGCACTGAGGCCGACTGCAGTGCCTATGCTAAGCATATGAACGTCTTTAGCTAAAACTTCTTAGCTAGTCGTTTTTGCGTAACAAAAACGACGCTAATTTTGATGATAAGAGGTGCGTGAGCGCACCAAAAATAGCCATGTGCTCGTGGAGCACGACTGGCGGAAGTTTTTAGCTAAAGGGCTTACTGTAGCCCGCGTTTGTAAAGAAATAAAAATACAACAAAACGAAACATAGAAATGCATGAAAAATATAAAGACGAACACAAAATGCATGTGAAAAAATGAAAAGAACAAAAACATGATCGAGTAATAAACGAAACATGAAAAATAACAAAATGTCGGCATGATCGGAATCACGTGACGTTGGAGAATTGAGCGGCACGTGACACGGCGGTCCTTCGAAAAAGGGCGTCCTCGTCCTTGCGGTGGTCAGTAGTGAGGTTTTGTGCGGCGTGTCCGTGGTCGTAGGTCATTCCAAGGTGTGACGGCGGGAGTGGTCGAATAGGTCCGTTGGGTTGTCGGCGGATGAAGCCTTCTTTGATCGTAATTCGTCCTGTGGTATGGTAACCGGAGGTTGTTGATGCGTGAAGTTGCCGACATTGAGTATCCTGTGCGACAGTCTAGAACACAGAAAAGAAAAATTTTCAGGGCAAGATGTAGGCTATCGCAGAGGATGCGCCCAGTGAGGTACAGATTGTCGGGCTATCGCAGGGGATGCACCCAGTGAAGTGTAGGCTATCGCGTGCAGATGCGCCTAAGGCGTGACGCTTGGGTTGCTGAATGCTCTCTTCTATCCGCTAAGATCCAGCATGGACAAGAGTGGATACTTCGTGAGGAGCACGGCGGTCCTTCGAAAAAGGACGTCCTCGTCCGTAAGCGGGGACAATGAAGAGAATGCATCTTGAGTTACGGGTCGGGGACCTCTGCATCAAGATGTGGGTCAATCAGATTCGGTGTAAAGTCCCGGCTTATTGAGGGATACAATAAGGGTGCCGAACCTGTTGCCTGTGAAGTGGGAGGTGTATCCTCTGCTTCACTCGGTTGTTCAGGGGACACGTAAAGTCGAAGCTGATTGACATGTACAGTGTCTTCCTGATCCATCTCGAGACGAAGTGTGACATTGGGATATGCCACACTTGTTACAAGGTAGGGCCCATCGTAGATGGGCAGCAATTTAGGAGTGAGTCCACGTTTGCTGGAGGTGCGCAGTTTGAGCACCTGATCCCCTACTTTGTACGAGACATCATGTGCCTTCCGGTCGTACGACCGTGCATAGGCTTCCTGTGCTTTCTCAATCCGACTCTGGATTAAGGTTAACGCATTCGTGAAATGACGTTTGACCTCCATATCATATGAGGAGACATTAATGATATGGGCCGGAGGGTTGAATGAGAGCGCGGCATCAACAGGGAGCATGGGTGTGCGACCGTACATGAGTTCAAAGGGCGAGTACCCTGTTGACTCATTCATGCTGATATTGACGGCAAACACAGCGTATGGTAGGTGTTCATCCCAATCGGTATGTCCTTGATGAACATACATACGTAGCTGTGTGGCTAGCGTCTGATTAGCTCTTTCCACTTCGCCGTTGGTCATCGGATGATAGGCGGTAGAGTGGATTTTCTTCGTTGCGCAGATCGCAGTGATCTCAGTCATCAGTTTTGATGTGAAATCAGTGCCACGATCTGATTGAAGAATCTGCGGTGCCCCGTGCCGGCAGACAATTTGCGTTACAAACAGCCGGGCTATGGTGTGCGCAGTGATGTCCGGAGTAGCAAAAGCCTCGACCCATTTCGTAAAGTAGTCGATAAAGACTACGATGAAACGGTTGCCAGCTTCGCTAGTGGTCATTGGTCCCATACAGTCGACACCTACCCGGTGAAACGGTCCCGTGATGGTGATAGGTTTCAGGGTCGCAGTGGTTTTCTGTCGAGCGGGCTTATTCCGTTGGCAAAGGTCACACCGCTGACAGAAGGACTTGACATCCCGACTGAGGGAAGGCCAGTGGTATCTGCGAGCAATGAGCCGCGCAGTACGTTTAGCACCAAAGTGTCCAGCTAAGATGTCATCATGATGAGCCCGGATAATGGTAGTAACCATGGATCGGGGTATGACGATCTTATTGGACTCGCCTGTCCATTTCTGAAGAACGTTATCCAACAGATGGTAGCCCCGCACATCATTCTGGTCGCCCAGAGGCTTAAGGGAGCGAATGATGTCGGCTAAGTCCGGATCCTCCAGCTGAGCAGCGAAAAGGTCGGGGTGCTGCGCACCAACCGATATCTCGGCATAAGACTCTGATCGTACCGGGCGCTCCGCGCCAGCAGTGATCGGTGCTGAAATACTTGAACGCGCCAGGTGCTGCACACCATCGGTCAAGGTTCTTGATCTCGCCAGGTGCTGCGCACCATCGGTGATCATCATAACATGCCCCTCAGGTCTGTAGAGGGGAGTATCATCAATACTCTGACCGGTGAGGGAGTTAGGATCCGGCAGGCGTGATAATGCATCAGCATTACCATTAGACTGACCTTTTCGCGGCCGAATTGTCAGTTTGAATTGGGCGAGCGCGAGTCCCCACCGAGCGATCCGAGCAGAGGGGTTAGGCTTCTCCAACACTGCTTTGACCGCGGTATGGTCAGTCTGAACGACCACCTCGTGCTGGAAGAGGTATGGTCGAAAGTGCTTGACGAAATGGACAACAGCGAGAGTCTCCAGTTCTGTAATGGAGTAGTTTTTCTCGGCCGCTGTTAACCCTCGGCTGGCGTATGCGACAGGATGGTTGTATCCATGTTCGTCTAACTGGCTAAGAACCGCTCCTATTCCCGAAATACTTGCATCAGTTTGAAGGATAAAGGATTTCGAAAAGTCCGGATGGCGCAGGATAGGAGGGTTGGTCAGCAGGCGGCGGAGTTCGTCGAACGCCTCCTGCTGAGGTTTTGACCACTGGAAAGTAGTTTCCTTCCGTAAGAGCTTGGTGAGTGGCTCGCTGAGCCAGGCACAACCAGGGATGAAACGCCTGTAGTAAGACACGAGGCCTAGGAAGGACTTGATGTCTTTGGCGTTTTGTGGAATGGGTAGGTTTTGGACGGCGGCCAGCTTGGCTTGGTCAGGTTCTAGGCCGCTCTGTGAGATGCGATAGCCTAGGTACTCTACCTCTGAGTGCGAGAATTTGCACTTGCTCAGTCTGAGCTTCATTCCACCCCGGCGAAGACGGGCGAACACATCTGCCAGGCGCTCAAGCATTTGGGTGTGGGAGTTCCCGAACACCAAAATGTCGTCGAGATAAGTCAGCACCGTGCGCCATTGGATTCCAGTAAGGAGGAGGTCCATAAGGCGTTGAAATGTCCCTGGGGGGTTGCATAAACTGAAAGGCAAATAATTGAATTCGTAAAGTCCAATAGGCGTATTAAAAGCCGTCTTTTCCTTATCCGCCTCGGCAATCGGGATTGACCAATAAGCATTAGCCTGGTCAAGGGTAGTGAAATATTTCATACCCTTGAGTGTGTCGAGAATGTCATCTATCCGTGGGAGAGGGTAGACATCCTTTTTCGTGACCTCGTTAAGACCACGAAAGTCAACACACATACGGTGAAAACCGTTTTTCTTGCGCACCAGGACAGTATTAGTAGCCCACGGAGATGTGCTCGGCCGAATAATACCTTTCTCCTGGAGCGCCTTGACCTCTTGCATGATGAGATCCTTCTCCTTAGGTGAGGACCGGTAAGGGAAACGGCGGACTGGGCGGGCATCGCCCATGCTGATTTCGTGCTGGACGAGATCAGTGGAACCTGTGTCCTTTTCATCAAGAGCATAAAGGTCGGTGTATGCCACCAGCAGATCGAGTAAGGCTGCCCGGTCCCGAGGGGAGATGTCCGGTGAGATTACAGCATTGGCCTCGACCCACTGACGATCGACGACGGTGTCTGAGTCGACCGGTGATTCCCGTGAGGGCTCACTGTGCATCTGCACATGACCGATGGTCGTGTGCGGGTAGAGGACCACGGAATGAGTACTCGGGTTGACTACCTGAAGTGGTATGTGACTGTTGGTCACGCTACTCACGCTTCCAGCAAAATATACGTGTCTTTGAGATCCGGTGAGGTGCTTCGGAAAGAAGGCCACCTCAGGCACGTTCGTATAGATTGGTGGGACAGGGACAGTGAATCGTGTCAGGGAGCGAGGCTCTAGAATTACCAAGTCCTTCAGGGGCAAGGCGTCGCGGGCAGAAGGTGGGCTGTGGATGAGACCGTCACAGGGTATTCTACTTTCTTTGAACTGGAGGAAGGATTTCTCCCAGTTCAAACTGACACAATTGAACCGGCCGAGGAAGTTGGTTCCGAGGACCAGTTCAGCTGAACAGTTCTCCTGTATTTGGACCTGAATCCGTTCAGAGACATCAGCCACTGTAACTGTGATGTAGGCTGCTCCTAGCAGTGGGATCGGGGACCCATTGGCTGCGATAGGGCGTGCCCTGGTCGGTGAGAGTGACAAGTTGGGCAGCTGGGCCGCTAACTTGTGGTCCAGGAGTGAGAAGACAGCTCCTGTGTCGACCAGTGCCTTTGCTTCTACCCAGTTATTGAGGAGAACTTTGATATGGGGCGTCCGAATATCATTTGGGTAAAAAGCAGAAACCACATGACCGGAATCAGGTGTGGTGGCACCACTGGTGTGCTTTGTCTTACCGGACCGCTTTGGAATCGGCAGTCCTGTACGACGTAGTAGGCCTACTAGAGCGTATCCGACGGAGGGTTCCGGGTTGTTTAAAAGGGTGGACTCATCCTGTACCGTGAGTACGTGGTCTGAGTGATCCTTCGGGCTCTGAGTAGCTCCTAGTGATTCAATCTCGGTGTCCGATAGCGGTGGCGCGTTTGGCACGGGTGATGCCGGAGCATCTGAATCACTTGGCTCACGGTATCGGCCTTTCTCTAGCGTGACTGGAGAGGTTCCAGGCGGAGGTCGAGGGCAACCTGACCCGTGCAAGGTCGACAGATGACGACTTGCCCGCCTAGAAGAGGCCCGGGATCCCCTGGTTGACCCACGTGATGAGGCAACTGAGGAGGCCAGTGAGTGTGGCCGAGAGATGGACGAAGCCCTGGACCGCGATTGTGATCCCGACCTGTGTGAGTTTCACGAAAGAGCACGGGTGTTCTCCCACCAGGGGTCGATCTGGTCAATCTCCGGCGTGGTCAGCAGGAGGGGTAATTCTACCGCGTCCAGCCGACAAACATTACGTTGGTAGTCAAACATAATGTTCTTGAACTGTTCTAAGAAGTCCAGTCCGAGTATGAGGTCAACAGGTGCCCAGAAGGGAGACGTAGTCTTGCACACATGGAGATGTATATCGATCCGTGTGTTCGGCTGGCGGTTTCCGGGCAACATGATTTCATATGGTCCCGAGAGGATGGTATGAACGGCTTTACCATTGATGCTCATCAATGGGTTAAAGTCGTGATGTTGCTGGAACGCCATGACCGCCTTCGGACTTTCTTTAGCCAAGGCCTTATGAAGGCGTTGGCTAATGATAGTGCGGGGGCAACCCGTGTCAAGGAAAGCAGGAGTTTCCTTGGTGTCCAGCAGCACGACGAAACACGGTGTGATTCGGTCGAGCTGGGAGGGCACATCGTTTTGCACGTAGTGAAAACCGATCCAGCGTTGGACTTTGCGGTAAAGACCCAACGGGGAGAAATGGCTAACAAACCTGACCTGTTTGCTCCGCAGACGGTAGCTGAGATAATAAGATACACCAAGATAGGCAAGGTATCCGACACCAATCAGCACGGTCAGGGTAATTAGGATGTTAAAGATCAACTGGACCGGCCCGCTCAGGACAGCATGCAAGCCCTGGGCGAGGGTGTGTTGTTGACCCGTAATAACATGGTTTGCTGCCAAACCGACACCTTCCAGAGAGGCCTTGATGTTGGTTCCTACCCCTGCAAAGGCCTGGTAAATGGCGTCTGGTTGCAGGGATAGACCAGCGGTAAAGTTTACCAGCCGGTTAAGTACCGCTTCAATTTGCTCAGTCTTGTAAACGTACTGTTTAAAGAAGGCAAAGTTTGAAGGGGTCATCGCCAACTGGTCATGGAAGAGCGCCGGTGCCTCAAAGTGAGTGATGTTGAAACGCTGCTTCCAGAAGAGTTTCAGTGGGATGTGGCTCACATGGACCGCGCCAGACTCAGTAAACCAGCCCGAGCGATTTCGGAAAATCCCGGTAAAGTGGTGATGACACGGCACAATTGGGCTAGATTTAATGAGATCCGGACCACCGGGGGTGGCGAAGTAGATGGTGCCGCCAACCTGTACAGGTAAGTACTTGTAGCAAACATTCCCCACCCGGTACGAGTGGTAAACGTAGGTGGCGTTGACCTTCTGACACGGCCATATTGTCAGCGCATCGCCTGTGAATTCCGCCGTCAGGTCATTCCTCTGGAGGAATGCCCGGGCACCCAGGGTAGGGTCGAAGCGAAGCAACTGCCATGTCAGATCAAGATAGCGTTGAGCGTGAGAGCAGAGCTCAAGCTACGTGAACCGGAAACCGTTAATTTCCGACTCCTTGATCTGCTGAGCCAGATAGTTCAGTTTGGCATTGACAGGATCGGGACGGGTGTCCTTTGCCATTCTGAACAAGTTTTGGGTCAAATTGTATCTCCCGTGGATGCGAAGGAGAAGACCCCGATCCGTCCGGACTGTGGTGGAACGTAGTTCTGGGCACAGTTGGAAGACACAGGAGTTTCCCGGGATCTTGAGGGCAACCTGTAGATCATCGATGATGACGTGGTTCCCTGACATGGACGCAGTGTAATTTCCCTTGGGGTGATAATGACACTGCGCCGTGAAGTTTTGTGCAGGCCAGACAATGACCCCGTCTAGAGTAGTGCACTGGCCTGCTGTGGGACTGCATCCACCTACATCGCCTAAGGTGCTTAGGGCCGTAGTGCCGTCCCACGAAGCGACTTGTCCCTCCTCGATGAAGAGGTTAGTCACTGTCTTGCAGACGTCGCTGCAGCACCATTCGTACATCACTTCCAACGTTTGGTTTGTGCTATAAAAGCCAGGGCGAATGCCGACAAGTTTTTGTGAACCAAACATCTTAGTGCGATGTGCTAGCGTGCATGCCGCAGGCGCTAAGTGCTGAGTGGTAATGACGTCTGCAGTGATGCCCCTAGAACCGAAGAAACCAGTGTTGGTGCAGACTTTGCGGGAGCGCAATGTGCATTTCCACGCTGTGGTTGTAATCGGGTCTGAGCTAGGGACATACACCGTAACATTCATGCGCCGCGGGCTCCATGAAGATTGCGGTGGTTTACACTCTACATGCTGGGGTAACTCAAGTGGATGTCCGCTTCTTGAGAGACCGCAAAATTGATACTGAGCCGCCGGTGCTGACAAACTCACCCCTAGAAACAGTGATGCTACCAAGGTCAATTTTATTATCGAAAACAACTGTACAAACATAATTTGTAAGTGTTCACTCATTTTCACAAATCTGGCCTGAGGGGCAGTGTCAGATTTCTTCTTCGTCGCTGTCGGACGAGATGGGTTCCTGGCCGGGGATATCGAGGACCAATCCACCACACGGGTGGATTTCCCGGAGGATACCGATTTTTGGCGACCGTGGGGCGACTGCCGTTGGGAACGGGGATTCCTCAACGATGCTGACATCTTCGTTAACCGGACGTAAGGTCTCGTCGACGGCCATATGTTCGACAACGGGCGACTTGGTCGCAGCGGTCGGAGATGTCTCTTGGGCTGGCGCCGGCGATTTGGATTGGGCTGTTGCCGACGATGTATTTTGGGCTGTTGCCGGCGGTGTAGGATCATTTGCGGGTTCCTTGGCCGGGGGCGAGGAAGCAGTAATGTCCATTTTTGTTGGCGATGTCGCGGCAACAGGTGGCGCTGCTGTCGGTGATGTAGCGGCGACAGCAGGCAGGAGGATCCGACTGGCCTGTTCGACTGCTCGGCGGACGGCATCGACCGAAGGTGAGGATGGCTCCCCGTCCAATAAGAACTTCTCGACGGGCGAGATTGTGATAGTCCCATTGGCAATGAACTCGAGTGCCCGTCGGGCGACGTCGGGTCGTAAGAGTCGCATCGAGACGGGTGCTGCAAGCATGACGTCGGCGGCCGTGAGCGCTTCGACATGCGATGGCTCGTTGAGCAGAGTCCACGGCAAATGCGGGTATTTCTTGGCCAGGTCGACTGACCAGATGGCCAACATCGTGTCTTGGACGGGCGATGGCGCTGTGAACAAGAAATCAATAGAGTCGTGGACTGAGATAGATTTCTGGTTCCTACTCTAGGATCACCTGAAGAAGAAGGTAGTATACCTGACAAATTCATGGGCTCGACCTGGTCGAGGACTTCCGTAGCCGAATCCGTGGGGATCGAAGGCGGTGGTCCTGGAGGGACGGTGCGGGCCGGTGGCGCCGAAGACGTCGTATTCGCGGCTGGAGTTGGCTCGGCAGTCTTAATTTTAGGAATGCGATACGATGCGAGGATGTTAGCGTGGCCAACAAACTGCGGTGTCGTCGAGGGGTCCAGAGTGACCGGCATCGCATACTTTGATGGTGGTGGTGGCAGCGGTATGTCCGATACATTTATCGGTACAGGTACCTGGGCTGCTTGGACCACTGAAAATCCAATACTGATTACGCAGACAGGATAACACTGTTGTGAAGAATCTGTCAGGTGTTCAGCAAGTGCCTCATCATCCAGGTCAAGAGGATCTGGATGAGGAGGGCCATCGGTAGCCCCAACGGCGTTGTTGCGACGTATGGGCTGCCGATATTGGTTTCCCATCCCGTTAGGAGGGTGATAACCACTTCTCTGATGATACACATTTGTCCCCTGGGAAGAATAACCAGTATCTTGGTAGACATTCTCACCCGTGTTTGCCGGATTGCGCTGCGGACAGGCAGTTGATCGGTGCACTCGCACTTGACGACAATGAGGGCATGGCCTATCACATCGGTCCGTGGGGTGGGCACGTGTACGGCAAAAATAACAGCGACCACCGTTAGCGGCATTGTTACCGGGAGCGGCACCGGTGGGACGCTGGGCCTGGCAGTCGGCGTCGCTATGTGTACACAGTCCGTGGAAGGAGCAAGTTTGAAGGTGTGCTCCCGACGAGCGTCGCCCGGCGGACTGATTTGGTGTCGACGGCTGTGGAGGCGGCATCTGTTGGATTGGCGCGGGTGCACCTTGCTGGGCCGTGAGCTTCGCTACGTGGGCCGTGAGCCTGGCCATTTCCTGTTTCAAGCGGCGAACCTCATCGGCGGAGGATGACGACGTTGGAGCGTTGCTCTGACGACCGTTTGCGCTTCTGTTAGGCATATCGGGATTATATCCGGCGTGTTTAGGTTCTGAAGAGAAAACGGCGTTAGATGGAGCAGTGTACCGGATCTCGTCCCGAAAGATTTGGGATTCTGCGTAACAGGCTGCCTTGAGTGTCTCTTCAAGAGTCGTGAACTCCCTAAACTTGATACTATCTCGGAGGACCGGCTTCAGTCCTCGCAGAAAGATAGGTTTGATGATAGAATCTCGGACATCCGTCGCGAGATCTGGATACGCTACCCTGGATAGTCTCTTGAGGTGCTCAAGGTAGACTATCGCGGACTCTGTCGGCTTCTGCAGTTGATCTTGGATCAGCTGCTGATGCAGATCAGAGTCGCGCCCAACCGGAAAATCTCTCAGTAGAAAAGCCGTAAACTCTTCGTAGCGGGTAGGTATCGGAGTGCTGCTGCTAAAGTCCCGGTAGGAGGCAAGAGCAGGACCCGTGAGGCATGACTCCAGAAAGGCGATTTTATATGCATGGTCCGTTTCGCTTACACCCTTGAGTGTAAAGAAACGAGTAAGATGCGACATAAAATCGGTGATAGACTCACCAAAAGCACCGGAGAAGGTGGGAGGGGCCATAAAGCTGGACACGGGAGGGTGCCTCCGACCATTCATGGCCTCTAACTTTTGGTTGAGAGGTCCAAGAGCATTCTCAAATGCTGCCTGGACTTTGTTCTCGATTTGTGAAGGGAGATCAGCTTCCGACTTCATGTCCGAGGGTTCGTTTTCCCGTAAGGTGGTTAGAACAGATGTCTTTGCCCGTGAAGCAATTAAGTCAAATTGAATAGAGAGCGGCTCACTGGTCTGTACGGGCTGGGTACTGAGACGGCAGGAACGACGGGGTGTCTCTATTGTGTAAAATGAAAGTGAGTACTACTTTTGAATTCGTGGCGAAAGAGCGCGTGAATTCGGGAAACGCGTGTGCGACGGCGTTTGTGACGTAAACTTGCTTAGCTTAAGACTAGCGACCACGAAAAGGGAGCTAGAATGGAATAGGATTATAAGATGTAAGATCAGAGTACATCAGGGTGACGCAGAAGGGAATTTATCTGGTCGCCCGTGATGGACAGAGGCATGGCCTGAGGTATGGGGGAATCGATCCCGACCAAAAATGTAGAGTTGGGGCCTGGACCCGGCAATGGCAATAGCTGAAGTGGACGGATGATCAGAGATAAGAGGGGAGAAGAGGCGGTTTTTTTCCTGCCGAAAATAAGATGACGGATGAACCCGCTCAGGAGGGATTTTTTCCTGGAGGTTCGACCGCTGTACTAGTTTACAAACCTTGGGGCGAGGCGGACTCGTGGCCGGCAAGATCCTACTCACCAGGAGTAGCACATAAAGTGGCATAAGGTGAAAAGGATGGGGTCAACTGAAAGTGAACTTAAGAGGGAGCAATAAATAGGGACAAAACTAATTTACAAACCCAATTACGCAAAGGGGTCGCACAGTTACGCAACGGGCCTCACTCGCCAGGAGCGATTGCGATCTCCGCATAGTGAGATGGACTATACAAGAGGTTCCATGTTGGACGACATTCGCAAGTAACTTACAGCCGTGTCCGAAACGGGAGCCCGCATTCCGAACAGAACGGACACTCTCCAGGAGTATTATATACAGCTGGTGGCCGGGTTTGCCGATCACTGAGATGAAATGAGGTTCGCAGGTCACACAGTAGAAGAGGGAAGGAGCATGGGTACCAAGGGTGCTATTCTGACACACTCAGTCAGTTAAAATGACTTACTCTGGATGTTTTGAGGGCGCACCCGAAAACATCTAAGGGATCACGGGTACAAGGTGTCCCTGATTGAATATGAGTGTAAAATATGTATCGAGGCGTACTCAATACCTTCGCTGAGGCGGACTCAACGGTGCCTACTACTTTACATGACTGACAGGGGTGGACCGCGGAGGCGGACTCTGGGTCAGTGGCGACTCTAGCGCGGGCATCGTTAAGCCAGTTAACGAAGGCGTTCGAGTGAAAGGAAATACGACAGGGGGTCCTATACACTCTAGGCCCAACCGGAGGCTGTGCCGCGGTCCCTTGGGAACCACTACGGTGGGGACCCTAAAGAAGATCTATGTATGACAGCTCGATGAGATGAAAGAGAATGAGTGAGTTTAGATAAGAAATTTACAAGAAGATTGCCGAACCCTTGCAGACGTCAGACACAGGCAGTACCGACTGCAAATGCCTGCTGCCTGTGCGAGTTCAGACAACCGACCCAGCTGAGGCCGAGTGTAACTCGTTCAAACCTGCAGTTAAAGCTTGAGAACAGCCATGTGCTGATCAACAGTGCCGCTACCCGGGCGGACAACCTGATCAGTACGCAGGCTAGTGAGCATCTCAGGTGGTGTATGTATGTGGACTGATGTTTCCCAGGCATCAGCCCCCAAACACACACAACCCTAGGACAAGAGAGGTAGGTGATAGGACCATGCGCCAGCGACCACCTACAACTCAAGTGGAATACTCATAGGGCCGACAGTAACCTGGTGCGGACGTCAAAAGGTAGGGGTATGAACCAACACATGACCTTGGTGCTGACTGCAGGTGCCTGGGATAAGAGTATTCAAGTATCATGTCGTAGTTGCAGACGCCAGGGGTGAGTGCCTAGGGCCGACAGAACCCCTGCAGTAGCACGTAATGTTGCCGTTGCGGACGTCAGGAATAGGATCATGTAATCTCAATTCCTACTGCGAGAACATGATACATTGTCATTGCTGATGTCAGCAATAGGGCCCTGAAGCCAGCTATCGGTATACAGCATCACGTGATGGTGCCGTTGCTGACGTCAGAAGGTGGAACCGAGGGTCTGATACCTTAAGTCAATGACATGAGATGCAGTTGTTGCAGACGTCAGATGTGGCACCCGTAAGACCTGCACATCTTTGAATAGTGACACGGTGCGTCACCATTGCTGACGTCACAGATGGGGTGCAGAGAACCAGCCGAACCTGTTACTACAACGTTGGCTTCACCTGTTGCAGACGTCAGAAGTCATTACTGCTGGAGTGTTAACTTAAACAACAACACGTAATGTCGGTTGCTGACGTCAGGAGTAGAACCCGGAGGGCTACCCACCCCTCAAAGCAACAGCAAGTGAAGCGGCTGTTGCAGACGTCAGTGGTTGCATCCGTGAGGCTGAACCACACAACGACAACCCGTAACGTTGTTGTTGCTGACGTCAAGGAGCATGACCCGTAAAGTCTATGGTCAGATGCAACAACCCGAGAGTGGAAGAAACAGAGACCTTACAGTAAGTAGAAATGAGAAAGAGAGAGAAACTTACGTAAGGGTGTCATACTGTAGCGGTGGCATCCAAAAAAACAGAAATTTTTTTTTTTTTTTTTTTTTTTTTTTAACACTGCTCAGCTGACCTGAGGAGAGAATTGGAGTGGAAGATAATCAAAGACGGGGAATACGAGATTTGGACATACGCGTGTTAAATGTGTAAACAGTAGGTGTAAAATTTTTGGGGCCGGAAAAGTGAGCAATTCCGACAGTTTCCGCCGACAGACCAAAATACTGTACACAATTAACAAATCGCAGCCACGTATGACGTCCAGAATCATACGTGGAGGGTGTACGGTATCATGGGGTCACGGACCACCAACAGTCAGGAGAAGCCGTAAACCCCTACAGCTGTGATACCAGTACCCGCGTATGGGTATACTGTAGTTACAGTACGGGAATGGGCACAGGCGTACTGTAATGGCACCCACCCGGAGGGCTACAGTATACCACCCAGGATTAGAGAAAGGGGGGGGAATAAGGGAAAAGAAACAGATAGGGTAGTTTACAACACAGATTAAGTATGTAGAATGTACAGAATGAATCAGAGGAGGAATACAGAATACTCGATATATAACTCAACTCTGGGACAAATAACTCGGCTCTGAGGAAAAATAACTCGACTCAGGGGGAATTTATTACTCATAGGGGGTTATACACACGCAGGAGATAATTATTTACACATATAGATCACATTTAGATCACTCCTAAGGGCAAATCCCGTCTTACAGTAATTAAATTTGATGTTAAGGGATAAATTCCCGACCTACAGTAACAACTCTCGGTGGCACGGGAAAAATTCCGACTTACAGTAATAACTCGCGACTTGAGGGGAGGTTTCCGACCTACAGTAGCGGTAGTCCGAAATAAGGGATATTCCCGACCCATTAGGCAGTAAACCCGAATCTGGGGGGGTCTCCGACTTATTGGATGGCTAGTACCCAATTTTAAGGGGGCTTGTCCGACTTAAAATGGGAATTGACCGGACCTGGGGGTAGTTCCGACCCAAGGGTGAAGATTTTACACTTAAGGGCGAGTGCCAGACTTAAGGTCGATTTTCCAGCCTCGCCATGTCACATTTTACGCCATGTCACGTGTATGACATGTTTATTTGGGAGAGCTGGGGAGGTTTGGGTATCTCATCAGGTAATACCGTGTTTTAGACGTCACATTGATGGTGAACCATATCAGATTGATCCTATTACAGTGAGTAATAGGCTGTGACTCCTGATGGATACTGGCATTTTCCCCAGGCTTCCCAAGTTGGCATTGGGGCCTAACCTGGCAAATGGTGGCTATAGAGAGATCTATAGTTGGTTCTCTTGTGTTGTCCTTGGGGTCTTGCTGTAGGGTAATGGACAACGCTGCCAGGCTAGGTGCGACAATCCCCGAGTCCTACTCAGTGAGAGTGGGGACAGAGTCACCCGTAAAATGACCTAATTTGAGGGACCCGATTATGAACCAGACAGCCCCTTTTTAGCCCGAACCTGCGAGGTGGAGGCCCTACCTATCTGTGGAAACCTTGGGAAACCGACTTAGGAAGGATTTCCCAACAAATAGCCCACAAATAACAATAATCCCCTGAGAAGACTCACCTAGTCCTGTTTCTCAAGCGATTACGACGCAAGGGGCGGCAAGTCCCTGGATGCTTTCGGTCTTCTGGCACTGGGAGCGGGGGATGCGATCCTCAAACGTCCTAGGCGGCGAGCGAGAGTGAGCGGCGGCGTGCGGGAGCGAGCGGGAGCAAGCGGGAGGCGAAACTCCAACGTTTAATTCACGAACCGGGGCGGTCGGACACCGGGCACTGATGGGCAGCGGGGTACTGTAGGCGGTAAGCGGCGGACGCAGTGAACAAGGGTAAATTTATGCAAATTTATTGGTAGTAAGGCGGCGGACGCACGGGTGTACAATAAAAATATGCAAATTCGACGAAGAGCGGCGGACGCGAAGTTACAACCGGACGAAAGCTTGGTGAACCCAAGAATGAGCGAAAAACTAAAGAAACATGTCCTTTTAAGGACATGTTTGGCTACAGCTGCAGCTTGGGCGGAGTTTCTCGGCGCTCAAGCTAACTTCTGCAGCTAGACGCGATGCAGAAGATGCCTATGAGCACATAGACATTTTTTCGTTCACATGCGTTTAGCACTGAGGCCGACTGCAGTGCCTATGCTAAGCATATGAACGTCTTTAGCTAAAACTTCTTAGCTAGTCGTTTTTGCGTAACAAAAACGACGCTAATTTTGATGATAAGAGGTGCGTGAGCGCACCAAAAATTTCCATGTGCTCGTGGAGCACGACTGGCGGAAGTTTTTAGCTAAAGGGCTTACTGTAGCCCGCGTTTGTAAAGAAATAAAAATACAACAAAACGAAACATAGAAATGCATGAAAAATATAAAGACGAACACAAAATGCATGTGAAAAAATGAAATGAACAAAAACATGATCGAGTAATAAACGAAACATGAAAAATAACAAAATGTCGGCATGATCGGAATCACGTGAGGTTGGAGAATTGAGCGGCACGTGACACAATGTATGCAAATCTCTACAGCTGCCAAAACGGTGAGCGATGATGAGATATTACTTTCGCAGCTACTGTACGAATGTGTGAGCTAAAGGATAAAAAGATAAAGTGCGCATAGACAAGATTTTTCTTTTTTTTTTGCTTCTCATTATCGGCAATTTAAACTTTTCTGCAAAGTGCAAAATGCTTGTTTGTGAAACAATTAGTACATCAAA
Source organism: Romanomermis culicivorax (assembly GCA_963922205.1). Classification (NCBI taxonomy): domain Eukaryota; kingdom Metazoa; phylum Nematoda; class Enoplea; order Mermithida; family Mermithidae; genus Romanomermis; species Romanomermis culicivorax. The sequence continues at coordinate 417,336 of CAWUHX010000028.1, read as the reverse complement.
TTATAGTCTGTTAGTTACTTGATAATTCTATAGTACAGATAATGAACGTATCGCATGTGGTAAACAAGGACCACATGGAAAATGCAGGGACTTCTGAGTGATTTCCAATGAGTATGCCTTCTTCAGAGCTGTACAGGTCCTCAAACGGAAATTTTGATGAAAATTTTACCAATACAGTAGGAATGCATCAGCTATAAAATAAGAAAATAAACTTATGAGGCATCCGATGGGAATGTGCTCGTGGGTGCCGGTGAACAAAATTTTCCTAATTTTGACGGCTCATTTTTGACACTTTGAACTCTCTTAAAAGGTGTAATGTGCGGTAATTTACAGGTAATGTTAAACGAAAACATGGCATATTCTCTCCTGTGTAAAATGAATATTCATTTATCGAGTAAGATCGCTCCTATCCGGAAATACGGCTTGGCTAGCAAGACCACTGAAAAATGCCAAAAAATAATCAATTTTCAAACTGTGGCATACTTAGCTGAGTGAATTTATATTTTTAAACAAAACCAATGATACCATGCAACTCACCGCACGAAACTATGATTAATTTCGAACTTATCATAGAGAAGCTAGGACCTCTCAAAAATCGTGTCTTAAAAATAGCTGGTATCTGCTACAATAAGCAATTTTTTGCAAAGGATGGAACCCGTCAAGATCTTTCTTGCGCACAGAGAAAATAAGGAATTCACCCGACTTTAATTGCTGAAATCACTTGCGACAGATTTTCGGGGAAAAGTATAGATGGACCTTTAGTTTTTGCATCTGATATTCGTTCAACATTCGTGGTTTTTTTACATTTTTTGCTCCACTTTTGGCAATGCACTTGAAAGTTTGCCGAGTAGGGATTTCATTTTCAGCAACAGATTTTCCAGTTAATTCGAAATATCTGCGTTTTTCTTTGATGCAGTTCTTAACACCGGAGATGAAACAATTCGGATTTAAAAGCCATGGGTTTAAAAACTATTCCAGGATCGGATATTGTTATGCAAGTGCGAAACGTTTGTCAATCAAGTTCCATGGGAAAGAATCACAGGAAAACAACTGCTATTTTCCGATATCTTCGCCCCAACAACCGTTTTAGAGCAGCATATCTTGACTGACCCTTTGAGCTGAATTGACCTCCATCATCGATCGAAAAGATGATCAAGATATGAGAAAAAACGCTATAAAAATGACAGTAACAGGTATACCTATTGCGAAGTAGTAACATTACGGGGAACAAGTACCGTCACATTAAAAATTTGTGAGCATGCTCAACTAAACAAAACAGTTTTTTGAGGAAACATTTCGCCATTTTACGATTTACAAACATTAAAAAACTATGAGCATACTCAACAAGTCTGTTTTTTATAAAATGTTTATAAATCAATAAATGACAAACATAGCACTATGCCGTCATAATCGTTTACACAAGCTCTTACTGTATGCTTCAAACAAAAACCAGGAAAGCTGGTCAATTATGTTCATACATTTTCAATCCAAAACGACATGAGAAAATCGCAAAAAATGCAATAGTATTATTCACAAGCATTTTGAGGAAAACAGACAACTTTTTGACTGAAAAAATACTAAAAGCTTTTGACGTCACTCTTCGTTCATGCAAATTTGATAAAAACACAGATTACCAGCGAATAGTTTCGCAGATTTCACTACTTCATTTATTTTCAGAAGATGCAAAAACATACAAACTAACCTTTAGGCGAAAGCTAACATTTTTTTAAAATTTTAATCCTGCTGCGGTTGATCTGAGAAAAAGCCAGCCGCGTAAGCAGGTATATTAATTATAGCATCTGTAAATTTTGTAAATTTGTTTGTAAATTTTGTAAATTTGTTTGTAAATGTTTGTAAATTTGTAAATGGGCCTCGAAATGCAAACAAATCTAGAGAAATCCGTACGCGGATGAGAACCACGCGTCGTAAATTGAAACCTGTTGTTTCTTATTTGCATGAGCATATTTTTTTGTTTTTGATAGGCCTATTTGGAAAAAGTGGAGTATGGATGCATGGACATATTTTTATTTCTGACATTTGGAAAAAGTTAACCATAAGTTGAAGAATGCGTTGCTGGGTTGGTCGATAAAAGTAGTCTTTTTCTTCGTCATGTTAGGGGGTTCAGTCCCACCCACTGCACTGGCTGACCACTAGCAGAATTTCTATGCTCTGCATGTATGCCCACGGCGCTAAGAATTTCAGGGTTCAAATGCAATCTATGCAATCTAATAGCAGCTTTATTCGAAAACTGTGGAAAATATCAGTACTCTAAATTTCTGGAGTGGACGCTGATTTGTTGCTTTGGTCAGCAGGAAATTGCGGAAATCGTACGTCGATTTTTTCCGGTGATATCTGATTGGTTATGTGTAACGGCGTTCACGTGGAGTTTAAAGAGAGGCCTCATTATTGGATTTGTAGTCGACATTTTGGCATGTATCAAAATCAACAGGCTTAGTTCTTTCCCTACCTTGATTTTCAAATCTTCGGATTCGTCTGAATTTGAAAATTATCAAAAAAGAATGCTTCTGGATCACTTACACACAAACGTTTTATTATGCAGATTTGTTCGATCGGAATCTGTCGGACGGTAGGCGGTTTGATTCACAAATTTTCAGTTTTCAAGCCGTGTGTGAAGAGTAGAAAATAACGAAAATGTAAAGCATTTCCTGGTTTCCAATTTGATGATAAAATTAAATCTATATGTACGTGCTACTGCGATGTTTAAAACACGAAATGGTACAAAAACATCAGTCTTCAACACCTAATACCCAGGTGCCAAACGAGCCGGTGGACAGTGCAGGCATGACCCTTTTTCTCCACTTAGACCTTTCGGACCTGGTAAGCCTTGCATTCCCGGTTTACCAGGCAACCCTGGATCTCCGGAATCACCCGCTGGTCCAGCTGGGCCAATATTTCCCGGTTTCCCGTCTTTGCCCGGTAGTCCTGGTAGTCCGGGCAGTCCCGGTGGCCCATTTGGACCGGGTGGTCCTGGCGGTCCGGCTACTTCTATCGTCATACCAGGGTCACCCGGCGGGCCTTTCTGACCCGGAGAGCCTGACGGCCCAGGGGGACCTTGGGGTCCAACGGGCCCTGGAATTGCTGTTGAAATGGTCGCACCTTGCGGGCCTTCGTCGCCGCGTGGTCCTGGTTCGCCTTTGGGACCTTAAAATTATTTTAGTAAAGAATTTGGTCTACCTGAGAAAGCTTCGAAATACCTGTCGGCCCTGGTTTACCAGCTGGCGCAGGAGGGCATGTGGTACATTGACTTGCTGCAATCCTGCTTGTGATGTCGGCGTCAGCGTCTTTACCGTTAGGCCCCATGTCACCTGGTTTGCCATCGATACCGGGTTTTCCGTCTATTCCAGGTGGTCCCGGTGGCCCGGGCTTGCCCACTTGGCAGATGCAGCCTGAAAATATATAACTTTTGTGTTACTAGGAAATTTCAGAGCACTGTCTACTTTCACTTACAGGACCCTCCAATCGCTGGCGCTGCACTCGAGCTCGTGCCAAAATTGTCAGTTATTGGCTCTAAAGTTTGCAGAGGCGTTGTTCCCGTGCTCAACGAACCAATGGTCGTTTCGATCAGAGTCGTCAAAATGGGCGGAGTTTCAGTAAAAATAGGCGTGGTCGTTAAAACCTGCCTGGTGAAGGATTGTGTCGAAAGAATTTGGATCGTGCTTTGAGGCGGTGCTATGGAGGGCGATGCTGACGGCGGCAAGACGGTGCTCGTTTCTACGTAAACAGCTTGGCCGGTCGTGGACGCCGATGTCTGTGTTTCGGGGCTCGAAGGCTGCGGTGTGGAAACAGTTTGAGGGACAGGCGGCAAAGGCACCGTCGCCGGTTGACCGTAACCCCCATTTCCTCCAGCGACGTTGAGACTGGCACCTTGATTTCCATAATTGCCCTGATTAATGTAACCGGCTGGGTTACCGTAACCACCGCTATAACCGTTCGAGTTTCCGGAAGCACTGCGGCTATTTGATAAAGGTTGATCGGCAGGCGGCGGAAAATGCGGCGGTAAAATGGGAGACTCTCGCAATAAAGGCTTGGAATCGAAAAAACCGGCCGGATGTTCGATAAACCGCCCAAACATCCACGAACCGCTCAATGGTTTGGGTCGAAGGTTCGGTCTAGTCTCGGGTAATAGATCGCGTTTAGCCTGGTAACGATTGACGATTGGTGACATGACCGTCGTGTCTAGGTTAGTTAACATTTTCCACATTTCGTTGTTGCGAACCTGGAAAAGTCGAAATACTGTATTTAGAAGACTGCTGAAAAGAGCTATCTAAAAATGCAATTCCACAGTAATTTTCACACATATCCGGATGAACATTTTGGGAGCTTAATTCAAACTTTGAACTTGTGCGTTAAAAATAGGAACATTATGTTTTGAATTAAGCTGTTGGATAGATCTGGACGAAATCCATCGATTAAAGTTCGATTGTCGCATGTTGAAACCAAACCTCTTTATTAAGAAAAAAATTATTTAAATTTCTGAACAATAGTAGTATAGTGGTATGCTATAAAGAACTTCCAAATTCAATTATTTGTTGAATGTTTAGTCCACAGATTTCAAATTGATTTGAGATCTTTCTCATAATGAGACAATCAAAACCTCAGATAATTTGACCGCTACAAGATTTTATTCAATCATCGGAAAAATGATAACATTGATGAAATAAAAAGATTTAAAATATGAAATTAAGACAAGAAAAATTCATTGAGCCACTCGAGCTGTCATAAAAGCAGAATTTTTGTTTTGTGCATGCAGCATACTTATCAACAAACCAGAATTTCAGGTCTTGACTTACAAAAAAATCAACGGCTTCTGTATAGACTTAAGAGAATAATATGAAATTGATGAAAACGGTCTGATTTATCGTCTGTTATTTGAGGTTTTGTTAATGTGATGAACAACTAAAATGCAAACTTGCGGACGCGCTTATGCGTCTTCTTACCATGCACGAATCCACTTCGTTGGTCAGCAGAGTTTGAACATACTGAACGTAGTTATATATCATGGGAAGGCTGATTCCGCACAGAAAGCAGGTCAAAGTGGACACTATAACCGATAAAATGGCGGCTTTCCTGTAGAATGCGACCAATTTAACGAAATTATCGTCGTCGGCTGTGCAATCCGTGCGAAAAGGCAACGGGGCGATGTTCATAATTCTTGGTCGAAAAATAAACGAAATAATGAAATATCTGAAGCGGACGGGCAAAAATAGAATTTGAGTCTATCGTGGCATTTTTGAATAACTTTTTTCGTGCTCAGGGGAGAAAAATATTTCTCGGAAAAATATTTGGGCCGTGCAGAACCCGAGTCTCTTTTAAAGGGATATAGAAAATGAGGTAGAGTAGAAAAGAGGGTCGTTTCGTACTTTTTCACTCAAAACTTCTTACAATTTTTACCAGGTAATTATTCGCTGCTCTATTTTCTGAGAATTTTTTATTTCATTAAAGAATTAAAAAAATTGTGTATTTTCTGAAAATTTCCATTTTTATCAAAACAATCTGCAGAAAAAGCCGTCTTTGATTTTCAGGACAAATCAAAGTTTGACCTCTTTCTGTTAATCTGTTAACGAACAATCAAAATAAGTTTATACAACTAAATGTAACATTTGACAAATACCGAAGAAAAGGTAACTTGAATAAATGATTAAAAATTAAGTGAAGAAGAAGCATATAACCGAGAGAACTATAGTCTGTTTTTCTTAAAATACTTCCAGATAATGAAAGCGGAAAGCAAGTAGTATTTCAGATTTTTGTGATTTTCTGATAAACAAAATACCATGTGGGACTGGAAATTTGTGAGCGTACTGACCTAACCTTTAGCAATTTTTCGAGTGAAAAATTTTACGGTAAAATGCTTATGTAAACGATTTTGACGACAGAACTGATTTGTGTCACTTCTCTATTTGGAAGCTTTTTTAAAAAACGGGCTATAACTAAGAATTAAGAAGGGATTCCATAAATTGAGTTACTCGAAGAACTGGCTGATTTTTGTCAAATTCGTCGAAGTTTCTTCTGAATGGAATTAACTGAAGAAACCTGCGCATCTCATCGAGAACATTCGAGCCAAACACAGCTGGAATCGAAGCTGGACCTACATTTTCTTTTGTACGGTAGTACGTAGAAATAGTCGAAGGCAGGGCGATAAACTATAGTCTGTTTTTTCAATATACTTTTAAATTGAAAATTGACAAAAATTAATATTGCCCTCAAAATAATTTACAGAAAGGTTTTACGGTGAACTTCGTTCCTTTTAAAAATTGTTAAGGTTATTTGAGTATGCCCTCAAATTTTCAATCTACGTGCGGTTTGGCAGTAAATCATATGAACATGAAATCGTACTCGTTTTCTACTTTCGTTTTTAGGAGCATTTCAAGAAGAGCAGACTACAACCTCGACAGCTTATGAAAGAAGCAGTAGAAAAAGCCAAGTCGGAAATATAGGGAAACCAAGGGAGGGAAGAAGAAAAAACAAATCCGCTGGAAGGAAAGCAAGATTTCAATGTATCGTTATTAGCAGGCATGTGATCAAATTGATTTTATTGTAGAATATAACTTTCACACGAAAGGGGCTTTTACAATACTTTAAACTACACTAATAATCAGTCTAATAAATATACTATACTGCAAACGGTTTATTTTCTTTTTTCATTTGAGCAAGGTTTTCGCCTAAAATGAGCTTCTACAATACTAAAGCTTGCAAAGAAGCCGTCGAATTAGTCGAAAAAAAGTGGAAAAACGTTGACTTGAACGATCAACAATTCGAATTAGCGCAGCCGCAATCCATCGAATTTCAATCGTTCAAGTTGGCCGATTTTTCCTACGATCTTTGGTTGAATACGGAACCGGAGGGATTCAGGTGACGTCGGCAGCTTCCCTGAAATCAATACTTTTTGGAACATTACATGTGCAATTTTATTTCGCCTTTTTTCTTGACTACGTTTGCTGGCGAATTTTTCGTTTGATCTTTAGTTATACACTAGAGTAAATCATATACGGGAAAACTTGTGGTAAACATTTTTCTTCTGTGACAATATGACAGGTCAAAAATTTTCACCATCTAATATCCGATACGAATCTTTCTCTTTCTGTCGAAGGTGAGTGTTTATTTTGCAAACTGTAGAACTTTGCTTTTTTACAGTACCTCGCGCATCATATCGCCCGCTCCACTGATTTTGTGCTTGTCGAATTTGCATTTCATAGCGGATGGGGACACGAGGCAACACTTGACCAAAATTTTGGGCTTCCCAGGCGACGAACGCGAACAACTGAAAAGCCACCAATGGTTGGTGTACGCCTATAGCCGTTTGTGCGATCAGCGTAAGGTGTTTTCGGTTGGTTAAACGAATGTTTGTTCGACTCAATTCTGTTTCCGAAAAGTGCATCGAAAGAATACAATTCCGGAAACATGCATGCTGTTTGAGTCGTTCGTTTTTAAATCATCCCCATTGCAAAATCACTCACAGGCTTTCGAGAAACGTGTGACCACCGACAGAACCTCGACTGATTCAGATATTGCAAATTCTCTAAAATCAACAAGTCTCTATTCATTTAGAAGTGAGAAGAATAAGTCCGTATCTTGAGCAAAATTTCGTTCTTTTCGTGAATTTATGATCAGAAATCACTTGTATTCAGGACAAGTCGGCCGGGCCCAGATTCCTGATCCGGAGGACGATGTGCAATAAATTTGTGTTGCATTGACATCTATCTCAAAACTTTTTACAGTAATCTACAACTTGACGCATCAGTGAACTCTGCGAATCTTGATGGGTTGAAACTTCCTTTCAACACTTTAGCTTTCAGACTCATATGTTCAATTAATGGTTTGAAATCAAGGAATTCTACTGTATAGCTAAAACCGTTATCGTGAGCTTAATAGTATCAGTCTCTGTCAAGCGTCAACCAAGATCAACACTATCGATTCGATTTTCGCACACGTGTCTTAGTGTTGTTCCTTCATATCACACCTCTTTGCAATATGCTCGTATGGTGATGTTCTCAATTACGCTAAGCAGTTTTGTATACTGTCAGCTATAAATGAGTTTTTTGGGCAAAATTGCAAAATTTATATCGGTTTTGAGCTGAAAACTGGAAACCAAAATTTAAAAATTGGGCAACACCAACCAAAAAGTTAAATCCTTCAGTCGCCTGGGATTTTTGTCGTTGCCTCAAAAAAGATGAAAAATCACCGTCACATGAATGATTTTTCATCACTTTCGCTTTATATGATTTCGGATTTCGTTATTTTTTTTGAAATTTCTGAGTTTCCTTGAAGCTATTCAGCTGTATTTCGGAAATAAAAAATTTCGGGACCTTATTAAAAATTTTGCCACCATACGAGTTCCTTAGCCTAAGCCTTAAGCCTAAGCCTACATTGCCAGGCGAAATTGACCGAGACGCGATCAGCACACTATATAGCGACAACAAAATTGACAGGTCATGTGCTTGTGTCACACAAAACCAATGAATTTTTCCGATGCTTCCTTCCTACCTTCCAATAGAAAGCACACATTATTTGCCAGATATGAACTAAGGTCAATTGTTTTCATACTGTAGGTCAAAACATAGTGCATATCCACTAAGCATTCAAAAAAATCCATGAATGTCAATTATTAAGAATGATCGAAGTTTTGTTTGTGCTGTCGGAAAAGACGCGTCCGGACGCGTCTCGTGCGCGAATTTTTGAGGGTTAATTTCGCCTGGTAGTGTAATTTGTTAATAAGTTCCAAATTTCGTTTCCACGATTAAGGTTCGATCGAGCAGACTGAATATTGAACGTGAATGGAAGTTTGCTTGACAGAACTCTACCCCTCCCAACCCATTTCAACATGACATACGGAAAAGCCAGACCTGGTTCTGTAACTGTAATCCACCAGTGCTTCATCTTTTAGCTCGACCCAGCAAAGTCAGACCCGTTCAGAAAGTCATAATCAGAGGTTATGAACCCAGTGCGATGGATCAAAATTTACAAAACGCGTACGATCGATACGCGTAAATTTTTTCACTTAACCAGTGTTCCTGCCTGATAAAGGTCTGTATTCACATTTTTTGAGGGTCGATTTGAAATGTTTGCATTCCGAGCCTTATTTCGACACGATCGATCAAACGATCGATCATTTGGTCAGTAAACAATCGTCAGGTAAGATGAAGAGTCTTCTGCCCTCGGGATGTACCTTCGACAAAACTGTCGATTTGGCCATTATGACATCGATCTATTTCGAGCCCGAATGGATGAACCTGTGCCCGCTAGGATTAGCCACTTTGTGTGATTTCGACGTACAAAATGCCGCAGGACTGGCCAAAGTCTTCAAGTTGCCTAGTATCAAGTCGACAGTAAGTGCTCCATTTTTCTTGTATATGTTTTTCACTACTGTTTTCTTTCTTCTGTGTTTCATATGCAACAGGATTGATTTTCTTGTTTTTTTTGTAATATTGCTTTTAATGTTGTTTTTTATTATGATCTCTAACTGTTTTCTTATTTATTTAATTGTTTTATTATTTTCTTCCGATGTAATTTTTATTGTTTGTTTCTGCGTTTTCCTTTTTTGTAATTTAGTTTTCATTCTATTCTCTACAATTTTTAAATTTAGTCTTTCCTTTCTTTGTGTCTTGTATTTTTGGAAATTCATATTATCGGCTTTCTTCTCAATCATATATTTGTTCCATGATTTCCTCTCTTCTTTATGCATTCATCTCATTTTAATACTGAAGTTTTTTCAATCGTTTGTTCAATTCATTCGTCATTGCCTTTATTGTTTTAACTTTTTGTGTTTTACTTTTCTATTGTCTTTATTTTTTTCATCTGTCTTTCACTTTTTATTTTACACGTTTCTATTTTTCTTATTTTTCTTTCTTTTTTTTCTCTTACATTTGTTTTGCTTTCCATAATTAATTTTTTTCTTGGTGTAAAATTTTTCTTTTTTTTTGTGTTTCACTTTTATTGCTTTTCGTTTGTCCTCTCAGCTGCTGCTGATCAAATCTTCTCCACCTTTAATCTTGTATTAATAATTTCTCTCCTTTTCTTGTAGTGCATCATTTCTCTTCCTTACCTACTATTCTTGCTTTCTTTCTTCACCGGTAGGAACATCGTTCTTATTCAATAACTGTGTTATGGCTTCCTGTTGCGTAATTGAATTCCATTGTTCTTCCATCCAGGTTATCTTCCTTATTTTTTCCTTCATTTCACCCTATCACTTTCATTTCTTTTCTTTTCTCCTGCCCTCCCCTGATTCTTGTCTTTATTTTTATTCTTCCATTAAGGTTCGAGCCGATTATGGCGAATTCAGCGAGTGTATTATTAGCGGATACGAGTTCAAATGGAGTTCTTTGACCATTTACTTTTTCAAGCCCAACAACAACTTGACGTTGCCCGAAATGGAAAAAGCTTTGACCGGTAGCAAACTCATTAGCTACATTCGCGAAGTTGCGAAAAGGCGATTTTTCAAAAAATATGACGTTGATGTAGGTTGATTATTTCAAGTTAATATTAAAATCTAGGTTAAGCAAGTGGTCACAATTTTAACAAAAATATTTTTCCAATAATTAGCGAGAAAATCGTTTCAAAATTTAAGTCTTTCGCGCAATTTAGACTCAAATACCCCTTTTCACATTGGAAAACCACGTCGAATTGAAGCCGGCCCTAGAAAAAATGGGTCTCAAAAATTTGTGCGATCAGGAGGAGTGCAACTTGTACCGACTTTGCCCCAAACGGAACAAAAATTATGCCCTGAGTATGGCATTCCAGCATGTGGCCATAAAAGTGAGTATAATTGCTCGAAATAAAATAGATTTACAACGGAATTTTTAATCAAGAAATTTCCTTCTATTTTGAGCAAAAAATATTTCTCGAATATTATTCCGAAGCTTTATCACGGTTCCATGGTACTGCACGGTATTATTTTCGGAAAAAATTCATTTTGGCTCCTCATCATCTCATCTCATCATCACAGTATTTTTTGAAACAAAGTCATATATTCCATTTTACAGTGGAATTCCAACTCTGAAATTCCGTAGGCTGTGTTATTTCAATTTTTCAATGTTCTAATCCTTCAATATCCAGGTCTCCTTCAGCCTAATAACTTTTTCTAGATCGGCTTGAGAAGCGGTAATTTCCGACATTTAATCAAAGAACCGAAAAAGATCATACCCGATTACGTACCGACCAGGAAACAGTTCCATTTGGATTCGGCCTTCCTTTTCGTCGTTTACGAATTCAATACGGGTCTGATTTTGTTCATCGGTCGTGTTATCGACCCGACGGCCAGTTACGTGGGCGGTGAACAACTGCTTTGACCAGTTTGAAAATTTAGGCGAAATTTGCGGACATTTTTTCACATTCTTATATGATTCGAATTTATTCTTGCAGTAGTCAAAATTTTATTGTATAATTACTAAAGTTGGTCGTTAAGATTTTTCATTAAATGAAATTTTGAAAATTACGGATTATGGGTAGCTCGGCAAAAAATCACACATGTACTTGGGTATTACTTCTACAGAGTGAATTACCCGCAATTTCTTTTTGTTTCTGAACTGTGGCCTGTTTTTGTAAAATTCTTGTAAAGTTTACACGAACTTGTTCTGCAGAATTGTATGCACAAAAATAGTTTCAACGAATTTTGAGTTCTGTGACGTGTCGTTCGGTAAAAAAATACAAAAATATGAAATAGTACTTGTTTTGCAGTGTCACTATGGGAAGCATCTAAGAAAAATAGACAATGCGAATTTCCGTTGCCGACTTACGCTTTCGCTTCTATTAGTTTGTTCTATAGTCTGTTTTTTTACAAAATTTTTGGAATAATGAATAATGACAAAAAGCAAGTCCATCAGAGTCGTTTACACAACTATTTTCCTGCACGATTTTATACTCAAAAAATAGCAAGGGTTAGTGGGCTTACAAATTTAAAGTCTTATGCAAGACATGGTTCAGCAGGAAATAGTAAAAATATTTAATCGTACTTGCTTTCCACTCCTCATATTTAGAAGCATTTCAAGAAAAAGATTGTGGATAATAAAACCGAAAAACAAATAGTAATTCATATTCATGCGATTTCCTAATGATTTCATGTGATACAGGGCTGTAAATTTAGGAGCTCTAATTGACTACCTCAGCAATTTTTAAAGTAAAAAATCCTTTTGTAATGGCCTTTTGTAAACGATTTGGCGATGGTACTGAGTCTATCATTTTTCAATTTATAAGCATGTTCTATAAAAAAGAGCAGTATTCAACGTAGAAATCTTATGTCGATTATAGTTTGCCCTTGAATAACATGTTTCTAATTTTAAAAAATGACAAGAATCTGTATCGTGCTTAAAAAGCTGTTTTGACGAAGATTGCTTAAGAAATTTTTTTAACCACATGTCACATGAGACTGGAAATCTGTGAACATACTCAATTAACTTTTGAAAATATTTTTGAGTAAAATGTTCTGACGAAAAGTTGTGTGTAACCAATTTTGACGTCAGTACTATAGTTCATTTATTTTATTAGAATGAGACGCGGAACATAGGGAAAAGTTTTTGTGGATATTAGGAAAATTCATGTCTGCATGATTTGAATAGTCTCACAGATTGACTCTTTGTACTACGTACATCACGGTAGTTTTTATAGCAGTCTTTGAAATGCTAGTTATAGAGCATTTAACATGTTTGCTTGGCTGGGGTACAGTCTTACTTTGGCGCACTCTACTATCTCAACAATCACTTTAGTCATTTATCAAGACTCAATTCCAAACAGAGAACAGAAAAATTTTCCGCATTTTCTGGAGCAGCGCGACGTTGAACAAAATCGTATTCGGCACAGGTCATTCACAATGGCCTAAGCTGTCCTGGGAGCTGAATCTCAAAACTTACGAAGTCCGTGTGCACTTCTCTTGAAACGAAAACTGGTTTAAACTTGACATTAAAATCAGATTAGCTTGCATAATTCAGTGCGGAGATTTTTCCGTAGCGGTAGGTCGGTTCTTACTGTTTCTCCTTTCGCTCCAGGGAAAAACTGGCCATGTCTGCCCGAAGTGAGAACGACGGCCCACCTGCCTCGTTGGACACGAAACAGGTTTTGACGGCAATGAAAAATTTGACCGTGCATTCGAAACAGGGCACCGTTTCATTGAACGACTTAGTTTACCATTTCGTGAACGCCGATTCTAAAAGGCGAAATAGGGCTGACGCGATTGCGCTCGAAGATCAGAAAGCTTTCCAGGCAAAGATCGTCGATCTTTTGCGTCAAGGAACGGGTGAAGGCGCGTGTTACATGGTCAAACCGAATATTTATCAATTCGGTGCCGAACCACGGAACGAAAGTGTTGTCGATAAAAACTTCCGGTCGGGCGCCGGCCCGCCGAAAGCCGGCGATTTGGACACTATTCTAGAAGCGCACCTTCATGCTCAGGTGCTGATTTTGCCCTTTGGCTAATTTTTCACATTTGTCTATTTTTTCTTTGGCATTACACGTTATTTTTTTCTTAGAACGTTTGTTCATCATTTCGTAAAGTTACATTTTTCCGTTTTCTTGTCGCAGTTTTGTGCTACTTTCTTGTGGTATTTTTCTTTTGCTTCATTTTGCTAAATATCATATTTCCATTTAACATTTAAATTTTCCTCTGTTTTCCATCATTTCCTTACATTGATGACATTCTTCCATGCCCGTCTCCTCAATTTTTCTCGCGTTACAACTTTTCACTTCGTAATTTTTTAACGTTTTTTTGTGTCTTCAAGGTCTGTTCTACTTTTTTAAGAGCTGCAATTTTTTCATCATTTACACATTTCACATGCTTATTATGTGCTTTTCTTTAAGAAAATCTCATCATTTTTCCTCTCTTCTGAATTCTATCTACTTCATGACTTTAATTTTTTTTATTCCTTCCGTTTTTCATTTGTTCTTATCAACTTAGCATTGCTACTTTCTTTGACTTATGTTTCATTATCCCTGTAACAACTTTCTCAATTTTATAATTATGCATCTTGTTGTTCGATATTCACCTGTTTTGTGTAATTCGTTTCTTTGTTACTTTACACAGCCCTTTAATAACAACTCTTCCAAAAAATTTTTTCTTTTTTTCTATTTTCTCTTTCGTCTTTCGCTGTTATTATCCTGTAAAGTTTACATTACTAGAAAAAGAAAGCCAAACTTTGTGAGCAAACGAAATCTACTATCACAAAAGATGAGAATCAAACGATAAACAGTATCGCTAGCATCGCATCGATCGAGTCACAGGACGCCGAAAAGAGTATCAACGCAACGAAAAAGAAAGTCGTTCGTCGAATGAATTGTACATCGCGAGATAAAGGCAGAGGATCGACTGATGAAGAAAATAAAACCAACGAGCCCAAGCGAGCGAAAAATCGAAAAATTTTGTACAAAGTCGAAGAAACGGTAATCAAGATCGCGTAGGCTCATTGGAGTTTACTGTAAATCATTTTAAAATTCGTCAATTTTAAATTTTGCTTTACCGTAGGCTGGGGTTCTTCCAGACACTTTTCAACTTTGAAGTGTTTGGAAGGCATATCAAATCAGATCCAAATAAACGAGATTAAGGCACAACTGGGGATACGGGTATAAACGATGAGAATCAAAGTAAAAAAGAGAATCGTAGCTCAACCGCAAACGCTGAATATTGCGATAGGCACCCATGTGCGAAAAAACGAATCAAAATTGTACGTGCATCATCCGAAAATATAAAATAAATCAGCAAGTATGCACTAGGTGTAGTGATGTTGAGTTTCACAAACCAATGTTTTATTTCTTCAAAAACAAGCCTTGGATGAGCTTCAAACATTCCAGATCCACACTCCACAAACGACTCGAAGCAGGCACAGGTGGTTTTGACATTTTGGTCCTGATGCTAGCCTCCAGATATGTGTCCGAAATAGCCGGCCCCACGATTTTCAAAAAATCACATTTTACCTTCCGACGATTAGCAATTTTTTTATCGGCAGTTGAATGGGTAAATCGACTATTAGACCATAAAATAAAGATATTAAGCTATTTAAGTGAAAAATTAGAACAGTAAAGCTTCAATCAGTCGTGAATACTGGAGAATGTTTGCAAGCAACGAAATTTCGCTAAAAAGGTAACATTGTGTAGATAAGTTACAGTAAACTATGGAACAGCATGGCTAGCTTCTTTGAAGCACCATAATCTCAAAAGCAACATAGCATTCACTAAAGAAAAGTTTTAGACAACATAAGCAATACATTAGACGAAAAAATCAATAAAAGCCTAAAACAAAAGTTTGTCCGGAATAACCATGATAAATAAATTCGACTTCATCTGCCTATTCGTTACAAATAACGTAACCGCGTAAAATATATAATTTTGTGCCTGTTGATGTACAGTGGGATCAACGGCCAGCTAACTAATAAACTAGTTTATTAGAAAATGCCCCGATGGGGCAGAAAAAAGGAGAATATACTTGCTTCGATAGTTGCCATGCTAGAAAAAGAAGTGGACTAGATTTTTGAGAACATGGGTCAAAGTTGGAAAAAAATTCACTTTCTTTTCATTCTGTCTCAAAAAAATTTTCTATCTCTGTGAAGAAGTATATTCTGCAGCATCGTGCATTTTGTCCTATATGAAAATATAAATTTTTAAAATTAAAACTACAGCAAAATTTTTCTATATGAAAATTATATGCACATGATTTCAAATGTAAAGAAATGGTAAACCAATGGCTTTCTAACTCCCAACCAATTCAAAACTCCTGCCTCTCACACTAGCTGAAAAATACTGAGGCAGGCATATTATAGTCATTTTCAAAACTATAAAGAAACCTGAGGCTGGTTGCACTAACCCAACATGAGGATAATCTCAACAACGGGGTTGAATTTCTGATCCAGAGTTTGAGCTAATCGCAATGTCCAAATTATTCTCTTCCAGTGCACAAACAATACTCACTTCAGGATTAACTAATACTGAGATTTGATTTCGCGTTTGGGAATTGCAGACATTTTAGTATTAATTTTAGAGATAAGAAAATTATTCGAAAATGTTAGTGCACCCAAGGTTTTTTTGCCGGAGGCAAATGAAAATTTCTTGGGGCAAACTAAACTGGAGTAGTCATTTGCAACTTTTCATATAGAAAAATTTTGCTGTAGTTATTGCCAGAGGAAGGACAAAATGCACGATGCTGCAGAATATACATCTTCACAGACATAGAAAATTTTTTTGAGACAGAATGAAAATCCAATATGAAGAAAGTGAATTTTTTCCAACTCCAACCCAAGTTCTCAAAAATCTAGTTCGATCCTTTTTCTAGCTTGGCAACTATCCAAGCAAGTATATTCTCCTTTTTTCTGCCCCATCGGGGCATTTTCTAATAAACTAGTTCACCTCTTTTTAGTGGGCCTCAACCATGCACGAAAACTTTCATAGAAGCACATTGAAGTTTTAAATTTGGTCATCTGCACTTCAAAAAAACAATAAAAAAAACTTCAAGCAACGAATTCTCACCTCCGGCAAAAGTAAAGGATGTGTAAACCACATAGTACTTAAAAAACGTTGTAAAGATACTGAAAGGTGACTATATCTATTGAATTCCTCATGGTTTAGAATACTTCAACCCAAAAAATCGCAGAAATACCTTTGTTTACACAAATATCTTTTTTCGTGTAAACTGACTCCGTCCATTGAATTTCCCATGGTCAGAAACATCTTCCCTAAAAAATCGCAGAAATACATTTGTTTACACTCAATCTGAATTAGTGTGTAAAGTGATCACTTTCATTAAATTCCCTGTGGTCGAAAACCCCTCCCACATAAAACTCACGAAAACAGGCTTGGTTAAATCCGGAATAATTTTTTTGTGTAAAGTGACACATCCATTGAATTCCCCGCAGTCGAAAACCCCTTCCATAAAAAATCACGAAAATACGCTTATTTACACCCGCGATAGTTTTTTTAAGATGATCGCATTCATCAAATTCTCCGTGATCGAAAACCCCGTCCACCGGGAAATCACGAAAATACGTTTGTTTACAACTGGGATAAGTTTTTGTGTAAAGTGATCGCATTCATCAAATTCGCCGTGGTCGAAATCCCCTTCCAACAAAAAATCACGAAAATACGTTTGTTTACAACTGGGATAAGTTTTGTGTAAAGTGATCGCATTCATCAAATTCCCCGTGGTCGAAAACTACTTCCAGCAAAAAATCACGAAACTACGTTTGTTTACACACGGAATAATTTTTGGTGTAAAGTGATCACATTCATTGAATTCCCCCTCCGCAATAAAATCACAGCAGTGCGCTTGTTTACACCCTGGATAATTTTTTTGTGTAAAGTGAGGACGTCTATTGAATTCCCCGCGGTCGAAAACTCCCTCCACTGAAAAATCACGGAAATACGCTTGTTTACACCCAGGATAATTTTTCGTGTAAAGTAACCGCGTCCATCAAATTCCCAATGGTCGGAAACCCATGCAGTCCAAAAATCCCAATAAGGCTACAGGTTTATTTGAAACTGCAAAAAAATTAGTAGTGCATTATGCTGCAAAAAATCATTTTTTTGAACCCATAAGTATTATATAACAAAATTGGGGAATTTGGCGTTTTCCGGGACTTTAGACAACCATATAATTGAATTGAGGCCATATTTCAACAAAAAAAATTCGCATTTGAGATTACACCCCCAAGATGCTTAGGCCGAAGTATGGAGGTTGGATATGGCACACCGATTGCTGGACATGGTGGAACTGGGGGGCCTTAAAAAGTGCGTTTTTTACCTGTTTTTGGGGCCCCACCGAGCACCACTTGCAGATAGAGGCGAAATGACAAAAGGCACCCCATAGTTTGCCCCTATGCCCGATATTATGCAGAAAACCCGAAGGTTCTAGCTCTTACCGTTTTGGCTCTAGGACATGAAATTTGGGGGCCAAGTATATTATAGGTTGACGCTGTCGCGCCACCTATGATAACACGGAAGTGGGAGTTTTTGAAAAAGTTGTGCAGAGTTTACTCCTGTTCAACTCTCTAAAATATCGAGGAATACAATTGAGAAAAAAACAGAAAGTAATAGCCTACTGTAAATGAAAATGAGTTCAAAATAATAAAATGTATTAAAGTTTGGCTGAAAGAAAAGAAGTCGGTACTTATCTAGTTTGGTTCACCTAGTTCCTTGGCGTGAACCGCTGGCGTCATTAGTAAGACAGCTTTCTATTTCATTTCGAGCATCCCCGACCCAAACCAACTGTCGACAGGCACCCAGGAAGCGGAGCCAGCACCACGAGCCGGAGCACTAAGAGTGCCCGCGCAGGCCCCTAGTTAAGCGTGTCACGAAAAGCATTTTTCGGTTGATTCTACCTTTGGGATGAAACATCAAGCCTACGGGTGCAAAATTCAGTCAATAATCACGTAACATGCGTCACCAGGGAATTACTGTAGCTGATGTAGGCACTTACACTTGAGCACAATGATCAAATATAGACTGAAGACAGATTATTGGAGGAGATTTAACGGGACGGGCGCTACGCGCCCGCCTTCGTGGCTCCGCGCTGCGCCCTTCGGGCGCATCGCTACGCCCCTAAGCCTAAGATTGTATAAGCAAGTTAATGCTTTTACTGATTCACACAGGATAGCTGCTCAATTACTGTAGACGCCAACGGTTGACGCTGCGGCAGGTGGACCAAAGTGGATAAGTGCCAATTTTTCTGCTACGTTTACGAAAAACCAAACGTTGATGGTTTTAGGTCGAAACCAAGAAACTGAATCGTCCCAAAGGTCGACCACGAAAAGCTTCCGCTG
Organism: Romanomermis culicivorax; assembly: GCA_963922205.1. Classification (NCBI taxonomy): domain Eukaryota; kingdom Metazoa; phylum Nematoda; class Enoplea; order Mermithida; family Mermithidae; genus Romanomermis; species Romanomermis culicivorax. The sequence goes on along the minus strand of CAWUHX010000028.1, from coordinate 398,590 downwards.
TCCGAAGGCCTATGCGCATGGTCGCCGAGAACTTGGGCGGCGATCAAGCCAATCCTGACGAAGTAACCGGAACTGTTGCTCGTAAACCAAGAGTCAGGAGGGTCAAAACCACGCCCGTCAAACGTGCGGCACGTCGAGCGTCGGTCAGCAAAGTCGAAGTCGGAACGGAAATGCATTTTCTGCCTTCGAAAATTTCGATTCCGATCCCGATTTCGGATTTAGATTTGGAAATTTTTACTCGCGCCCAAAGTTTCCAACTTTTGTCGGAAATTTTCGCCCGGGAAGCGCGCCGGGAAACCAAACGGGTGAATAGGCACGGCAAAAAAATGGCTGTGCTGCCGCTCGGGAAAGACGACGGTGATTTGGTTCGGGACGGAACACCGGCCGAAAATGGCGATTGTCCCGGAAAGATGATCCTGAACGAAAATCCGGAACTGAATTCCATGAGTCGGGAAGAAGGCACTGCTGTTTGAGTTTTTTGAGACGTATGATTAAACAAACTGTTTTCCAAAATTTTTTTGTGATACTACTCATACCTTTTGTGGAAAATTGACCATACCTGGAATAATGTTTGTAATAATTTGCAACTTCTGTTTGGCATTTGCCGTTTATAATTAAAATTATACTTGATTCGGTAATTCGCCGGCTGGCACTTGAATCTCCTGGCGCAGGCCGGCACTGATCAGCTGAGTACAGCAGCACCAATTTTCCTCATGCTTAGACTTCATTGCACGAACCATAAAGTCCAGAAAACCATGTGCCTGAGAAAACTTTTCTATTATCCATTTTTAAAAAATGTTTTCAAAAATTGAAGAATGAAAAAATCAGGATTGTTTATGCAAAACTTTACAGTAAGGCTTTTCACTAATGAATAATACTCGTAAATTTTCCATCAAATGCGTCATAATCCTAAAAATATAGGATAATACTTGCTTTTCAGTTGGATTATTAAGGATAATTTCAACCAACCGACTATAACTATAATATGTTTTTAAGATACCATGGTCCGTTTTTTTGATACTGTGCTCACGAATTTGCAGTCCTGTGTGACATTAAAGCTGAAAATCGTGTAAATAAAATAGTGTTTGTTTTCCAAAACAAGTAAGTATAGTGTTACAGCATTTCCACAGTTTGAAATGCAGCAGCTCAATAATGACGCGAGGTACTGCGGTTTGTGTGCTTTTAGAAATGTTAAAGATTTCAAGAAAAAACAGAAGGCAAGCATTATTTCATGCTTTTACGATTTTCTGCTGAACTACATGTTAGCATAGGACTGAAAATTTGTGAGCATATTCAACTAGCCCTCAAGAATTTTTTGAAAACAAAATTTGTCATATAAGTTTAGTGTAAACGATTTTGGAGACAGTGCCGTTTTATAGAAATTTTCTGATTTACGAGCAATTTATAAAAAATAGACTATAGTTTACATTCCTTAACCGAAAAGTGAAAAAATTTTTACACTCAATGTGTGTTCCACATTTCGGAAATTTTCAGGTGTAGTCTTCGATGGGTAACTGTTGTTCGAAAAAGAAGAAGCGGAGTTTAAATTCTTTGGTACTAATGTACAAAATTGCTACAGCGGAACGCTAATTTTTTTTGCACAAGTTCCAAATTTTTAGGCATCGACTTACGATAAAACTGTCGATGAATTGAAACCTTATCAGCAAGCTTTCGATCAATTCGACAAAAATCGCGACGGCCGAATAACTGTAGACGAACTTGGCCAAATTTTCACGTTTTTGGGCTACACCGGTTTAAGCCAAGAAGCCCTGAAAAATATGATAGCCTCCGTTGATCGAGATAGTAAGTTAAAGGCCCGTTTATACTCCACGCGAGCGCGTTCGCGCTGGCGCACGCGAGGATTTTCAACCAATCAGAATGCTCGCGAAGCGCGCGCGCGAAGGAACAAGTATAAACGTACATTTGCCTGTGCACGCGCTCGCTCTAAATGCGCGCGCAAAAAGTATAATCGTAAAAAATTAGCTCATGTTGAATGGTGAGTTTTAAGCAGTGCTTTTTTCACTGAAATGCGTTTTTTGTGAATTCCCCGTTGCCGGGACGCATTGCTTCACTGCTAAACCCAAATAAAACTGCTTATTACTTGCTATTATTCTTGTAACTACGTTATTTGATAGTTCTTACTCCGATTTGTTATTTTATGGTGCAAAAAAACTGCTATTTCTTTGGTTTTCTGAATTTTATAGAGTAGACAGTAAAAAATTTGGTTTTTTTGTGAAATGTAACGTCATCCAGTCCTCCGAGAGAACACCAACGTCACTTTAAATAGATGAAATTGAGGATGAAATTACAGAAAATCAAAACAACTGAACCTTTAAGTAAAAATCAGGGTTGATAAAAACCCATTTTCAAAAATCAGGGTTGGTAAAACCCCATTTTCAAAAATTTTCAATTATGAGTTTTTGGGGGTTTTTGAAGAATTTTTGATGAATGGTATAGGAAACATTAGGTAACGACCGTTAAACACTTACCTAAATGTGATATGATAGAGAAAACACACAAAAACAGCATTTAAAATTACTGAAATTGAAAAAAAAAAAAATTCAACGATAAGTGAGAAAACAACAAAAAACAGGGTGGCCAGTTCCCAGAATGAAATTCCCATGTTGCTTTCCGGTTTTTCACTCTTAAAAAATGTCAGTCTTGAATATTTTATGCATGAAAAATCAAAATATGTTTGAAAATGTTATCTTTTTTCCTTTTATCTTTTTTCCCACAGATAAAATCTATGGGAAAACCCCAAAACCCAAAAATCGGCAAATTTAGCACCCAGAAAAACCCAGTCCCTGCCAGCTCTTCGTCTAATATACTGGACTTAAGATTTATATTCGAGTTGAAAAAAAAATGCGTCTCGAGAATAAACGATATTCATTGAAACCTGTTTCGGCGCTGGGTACCGAAAAAAATCGGTTTTTAGCTTTTTAACACAATCTCCAGAAAAAAAATTCCCCTAAACCTTTTACACAGAATTGCGTGAGTAAAAAAAAAATTTCTGCACGAGTCCAAAAAGTTCACAGATGACGAGTTTAAAAAAAGACTGCTTGGAAACTCTGACTAGAATACAACTAACTCTGTCCCGTCTACACTTGAAAAATACATATCACAGTACAGTATGAATGGTTCTTTAGATTAACAAGTTAATTTTTCGTCTATAAGAAGGAACAACATACAATGCTCGCGTTTTTGTTCTAAATGCTCTCGCTGCTCGAGCGAAAGCATTTGCGACGTGCGCGCGCATTTTTTCCTAATTTCATTCGCATACGCGCTCACGCTCACTATCGCGTACGCGCTCTGCTCGCGTGGAGTATAAACGGGCCTTAAGTCTCCATTTGCTGAGATTGCCACATCATGTACGTGAGATCGAAACTTTTACAGTGAAATTATGATAGGAACTTTTTAACTGTCACGTGGGCTATCAATAACGAATGCTGACAAATCTTGCTGACGTCTACCCAGCTATCTGAATCTAACCCTGGAGCTGAGAAAAGATAGAATGAAAAAAATAAATCATGATGTGAAGGGTCGATTTAGTTTTAAATCAAGGATTATGTTCATGATTTGTCACATTATGTTTGGAAATCTGATCATCTTGATTATCTTGATTAGATCTGTTTTTTATTTGACGATATATTTCTTGCAAATTCAACTCATTGTTCGTTTTTTTATAGAATGTTTCTAAATTGCAAAATAGTATTGTCGTCAGAATCTTTAAACCTAAAGTTTTCAAGACAGAATTTTTAATTTAAAAAGTTCGTGGAACTTACGTAAGTGAATAGGCTCACAAAATTCCAGTCCTATAAACTATAGTTACGGATATAGTCGTAATACTTTTGCTTCCCTGAGTTACTATTTTGACGCCCTTCAATTAGGACGGATTATAGCGAACTTGAGCAGTTGGGAAATACTGTCTTTTACACAATAACCTTCATTAGGAGAGCTCAATGAGTTTTATAAATAGCCGTCAACTCGTTTCATCATCATCGTATTCGTAGAATTTCGGATCACAATAAATAAATATCTTATATCTTATTCTGGAATTTAAATCTACGAATCACAGTGAAAAGTAAAACCAAATTATGTTTTTGGTGTTGCAGAAAGCGGTGCGATAGAATTCGACGAATTTCTAGAATTGATGACTCGATTACCGTCAAAAAGCAAACAATCAGAAGACGAAGATTCATTCATGTTTACTGTATGTTTCTCCTATTTTTGGTTCGAATTGGTGTTTTTGAATTTGCACTGTCTTTAAGATATTCGATAAGGATCAGAACGGTTATATCACTAAAGAGGAATTGAAATCGACGATGCGCTCATTGGGTCTCAATATAACGGATCAAGAGTTGACTAAAATGTTCGCCGAAGCGGATAAGAATAAAGATCATCGTATCAGCAAATCAGGTCTGAATTTTTATCACTCACTTGAAAGATGTCGATGTTAAGCGACAATAAGATTAGAGATCCGTGATAAAGAATGTTATTGACAGTTCGTTTGCAACCGTGCGCTTACTGTAGTCAGCACTATTGTTGAATCTATTGAATCTATTGAAATGATTTTCGAAGAAAAAAATTTTCCGTCATCTCGAAAAATGGATAATTTTGAAGATATAAAATCAATTAGTAGTATACATGTACCTTTTTAAATTTTTAGAATTTAAAGAAATTTGCAAAAGATTTGGTCGTATAAAATAAAATGAACAATTGATCAATATTATGCGAATTCGTGCTAACAATCAGTGTATGATACGGAAATATTGTTTTTATTGATAATAAAAGTGTTGATATGTTTGCATGAAATGACGGTCCGCAGTTGGAGGCTGCCGATAAATATAATAAAATAGAACAGCATTTCCCAGTTTCAATAATGAACAATCACAATGAACCAATGAGTAATGATCAGGATTTAGTGGAGAACTCATCGCATTTCGCCCGAGCAATCAAAATATACATAAATCACTGGAGTAGAGTTTGAACCAACAATATTCAGAGTTGAGCGGCAGATCGTTATCGAAGTCATGAGAGTGCTCAAATCGCTCGAATGGCCTTTGATGACCTTTTTGAGGATCTACACCTGATTTTGATCACTTTGTGTTCAAATACCATCCAAAGGACCAACATTCATTTTGAATTATTCTTGTGATCTCTGCCGAATTGATGATGGCCAATCCGTTTTGATCAGTTTAAAGAATGACGTCTTCTCAGTGACTTTTCGTCGCTTCCCCTCATTCTTGGTTATATCTTCTATTTCAATGTGAAGTGACTCTGTATTTCGCATACGTAGTCTATTTTTCATGAAATGCTTCCAAATTGAAAACTGACAAAAAATCAGTTCTTTCGTCAAATTGTTTACACAAAGCTTTTACTCTAAAATTTTTTCCTCAAATAAATACGGTTGATCGGGTTTGATCAAAAAATCCTGCCCAATTTAACATATGGTTGTGAAAAATCGTAAAACATGAAAGAGTACTTGTTCTCCAGTTTGCCGACTTGCGTGGGCTCCTGGAGCCGGTAGCAATAAACGAGATAATCGTGAGCTTTAACTTATTAGATTCGGGGTAAAAATATACCTACTTCGGGATTATTACACCTGCATGAAGCGTATTATACTCTTTCATCTATTGTCTGTTTTTTATAAAATGCCTCCAAATTGAAAAATGATGAAAATCAGCACTGCCGTCAAAATCGTTTACATTGAGCTTTCACAGTAATAATTTTGACTGGAAAAATTGTGAAGGGCTAGCTGAGTATGCTCAGAAATTTTTGGTCCTATATGACATACTGTTTATCAGAAAATCATGAAAATGTGAAAAATGCTACTTGCTTTCCACATTTTCATTATTCAGAAGCATTTCAAGAAAAACAGACTACACACTGCATAAATGATACGATCCATCGGGATAGCGGATTTTATCCGATGGTTCCCGTTTCGAATCGAGGCCGATTTTTCCAAAACCTCTTGAGTATAGCACTACAGAAAGATTAGCAAAGTTTATTACTGCATGAATGAAGAAAATTTCTCATCCGTAAACAGTAGACAGAACAACTGAAATTTTCCTCCCATAACCTCGATAAATGATTGAAATTACTTGAGTAATGCTCAGGTCAAAGCAAATCAAAGTTGGACAAGCATGGTTTGCTTTCTACGATTTTGTCTTTATTCTCATGAGAAAATTTAGCGTTTTTCAACAATATAAAGTTTTCTACTCCTTGAGAATTGAGAACTCACACTGAGCCTACCTTTGGCTATCGCTCTGCATCGATAATTTCAAAATCGGTATGGTGTATACCACTTGGATAATAGTCATGGTACTCGTACGTAGTTTTCCTCGTTTTTGTTCCCAAGTTTTTTCAGTTTACAAAATCTTGCAGTTTACGCGGAGTAGTTAGCTCCTGGATTGAAAATTAGCGGCGCCGCAGTCTCCTCGACCTCACAGTAAAATGACTGACGAAAAAGAAAGGTACATCGTCATGTCGACCAAGAAACCGGCCGAAGAAGAGCGTTACTTGAAATTTTCGGCCCAAGAATCGCAAAAATCTCAGAAACCTACTGCGACAGTTCAGACGGCGGAATCGCCGCAGCCGAAGAGCCCGCCTTCCAAGTTGAGTATTCCGTCCAAGGAAAAAACGGTAAATTCGGTATTTTTTTCCGAGCGTATTGAACAAATTACTATTTGGTCAAAAAAGCACACCAGGAGAACATTTTGTTCGTTTTTGATTTTCGAACATGCTTGAAATGATTACATATTGCACTACACTCCATTTATTCTGAAATGATCGATGCAGCAGTCGGGGTTCTGGAAAAACGCAGACTTGTCAGATATAAGGAAATCAATTTCGATAATTGTTGTGTGGGTCAGTAGGTTTATCCTCTACTGGCGGCCCACACATACAATGATGTTGCCGAGGTGTTGGCCAAAGGCCCAACTAATTTGCATGCCCAAAAACTATATGCACGTGCACCAGCACGATGTGCATGTGCAAACATCAATAATCTTAAAATTAAAAGAAGAAATGAGCGGTCATCAAGGAGTCTGTATCCTGAATTAAGATTTATCGAGTGTAGTCAACGGGCCTTTGATAATTTTCAATAAAAGTTTGGCTGTCACCAAGCTGCATCGATCATTTCAAAATGAATGGAGTATAGAGTAATTTGTGATTGAAAGCGCAAAAGATGGGAACCTCAGGTCAGGTCTGCTGTGATTACTGTAATGTAGCACTTTAAGGTGGGCCGTTTTTCGGATCACTCTGCACAGTAAAATCTACCATAGTCTGTTTTTACAGAATCCTTCTAGACAGAAAAATGACAACAGAAATGTCCGTCCTCAAAATCGTTTACAAAAAGCTTTTACTACACAATTCTATACTCAAAAAACTGAACGGATAAGCTCACGAAACTTCAGTCCTGTGTGACATATGGCTCAGAAAAATGGCAAATATACAAAAAGGTACTTGCTTCCCACTTTTAGATTTATAAGCAATCCAGCAAAGCAGACTATAAAAATACGAGTATGCTTTGCGCAGAAAGTTCTCACGTCAGATGTTCTTCCTGCATAAAGTTGTGGGCATTTTTAGAAAATATTGCATCGTAATTTTTTCTAGCTGTTCGTCTTGCTGACGCTATAGATTTATGTCCTTAATTTGATGCCTTTTTCTGAAATTAGCGTTAACTTTCGACCAACAGGCATGTTACAATGATGTAGTATGTACAATAATCGTAAACCCATGAGCACGAAGTATCACATATTTGGACATGTATATTTTGTGAACGACAGAAAATGACTAACTGCGAGAATTGCACATTACAGTAAGAAAAAATATATGAATAATGTTCGAGTTCTTTAATTTTTTCGTTTTGGAATTATGCTCCATGTCTTTGATGTTTGCGGACAATTTTCGATTTATAGAAGTTAAAACTGAACCGATTGATAGATTACTGTAAGAATTTATTGAAATAGATCATCTTTCTTAAGAGTTTTTTTTTTATGATCTATGTCCACATTTTGCAGTATGTGTATGCCCACAGTACACGACTGAAATCTTTCTCAAGGTATAGGTAATAATTTTTGATTTGCCGGTAATGACGTAGAAATCAGCTGACAGAAGCAGAAAAGTGTAATATCCTATATTAACTGTATTTAATAATAGTCGATTTGAGGAAGCTATAACAGACAAACTATTAGCGGCATAAACTCGAAAACGATGCGTAGAACATCATAAGCCTTTTTCTCAAAGGATCCAAAGGACACGCGCAAGGCAGGGACTGGCGCCAAATCCCTATTGGACAATCAACGTCAAAAAACTAAAAGCCGCCGCTTTTCGACCAGTCCGGGCACCAGGTCATCTACGCGATCGGCGGACGGCAACGCGCCTTCGGTCTCGCACGATAAGCGTCATAACGAAGCCGTTCGAAAAAAGAGACTGATCATAAATCGTTTGATAGTCGGTTTGAGCGCCGGCCACGCCCTCATTTCCATATTAATATGCGTAGGTGCTTATGTTGCGCGGCGTAATTTGGGCGCTGACCTTGGAGCTGGCGACCGAGGCGATGATGTATTCAGTTTTTTGAATAGGTAAATTTTTAAAGAACGGAATGTTCGAAACAGTAATTTAGTAGAATAAAGAACAAATGCCCTCCTCATTTCAGAAAGTATTCACTATGTTCGTCAGTATTATTGTAAGATCTAATATTATAAATTTCATACAAAAGTTCAAGTCAATCTCGAACTGTACTCACTTACACTAAATCATTGTTTTTTGTTTTCGACTTTTACATACATTATACAGGGTGTTGCATAATGATTGGAGACACTCCGGCAGCCAAATAGGTGCATACTAGAATAAAGTTCAATATAGCACGTTGTAGAAAATTCAATTCTGCATCAGATAAGCTACATCACATTGTTTACAATTTAAATTTATATGTAAAGAAACAAGTTATGATAAAACTGGTCAGAAATTTGCTTTGTATTTTAATTTTCAAACTTGAAAATGAGTTTTGATTCAGAAACTACTCGCCTTAATGATAGAGTTCAATCCTCAGCATTTTATCGGATTAAATTAGCTGGAGTAAGCTGAACCGAAAATTTGGGTGAAATGGTTAAAAATCGAGTGGAACGTTTGATGCATCTGGAGGCTGGTCTAGGACGTTTCTTGAGGGAAACGTTGTGAAAAAAATTGCATTTCGTTTTGACAGAATTAGAATATGACATTGAACTTTTTCAAAACCTTTTTTTTTCGGTGCCAGAACGTTTTCTGCATGTTAGCGAGATAAATGGCGGCTAAACTGATTATTGATTTATTTACACTCACGTTCTTAGGGTAGCCTTTGTTTTTAACCCATAAATTGAGTCAGGTTCGGTATTTCAAATTGGAAAATAGTTCATAAAATTCACAATTGAATTCTCTACACGCTAGTATATGATAATTATTTGTAGCTTATACCCGTACGCTTGCAGGGGTGTCTCCAATCATAATGCAACATCCTGTATAATCCTCTACTGTCAGTATAGTTAATCATCAAAAGATCGAACGAACTATGCAGTAAACATAACTATTACTGAGTAAGAGCCATTTACTTCTATTATGAGGAGAAAATTGCTGTTTATAATCAAATGCTCAACTTTCTAAAAATTTCCGTAGTTCTTTCGTTGGTGAGCTGATATGAAGCAGAGATCCGTCACAACAACCTTGGAAATAAAGCTCTCTGAATAATGTTGTGATTGAACTACGTTCTTTCAAAAGAAAAGGCTCCTGACTGTCTGTTTTTCTTTAAACACTTGTATGACATTGGGAACTAAGTGCTGTTCTATACTATTTTTCCTGTTTTCTACTTAGCCATAGGCTGAAATTTGTGCGGATACTCCACTAACCTTTAACAGGTTTTGAATAAAAAATAAAGTAGTAAAAGCTTTGATTAAATGTGGTACTACTTTTTTTCATAGTTTGTTTTTTAAACGGTAGTGCTAATCTTTCTTCATGTTTTTCGATTTGCAAGCCTTTTATGAAAAACCGCTGTGATGCTACATTTTTCATTAAGTTTGTTGATTTCTCTGCACTTTGCTGAAAATCTTCATGAAAATCTCATCTAAATTCAACAATTTCCTACAGAAAACAAAAACAAAAAAGAAGTTCATGCAAACAATAAAGAACCTGCGTACTCAGTCTCCTTTTTTCTCAGATTGACTATAGTAGTAGTCAGGTCTACAGCATAAAAAAGAGAATGCTCGCATACGATGCATGTTCATGATCGAAATACAAATTTATCTGGACTTTTTGCATTCCGAGGCTCTGTCTGCTTCACGTATTCCAGTGTAATCGTTTTTCGATCATTCTATTTTTTTCTGATTGCTACGATCAGGAACGCTTGAACTTATCCGCACAGAAAGTATAGGCTTACAGATGAGATAGGAAAAGGAAAGGACAGTGGTCGGTCGAGGAAATGGGAAAAGGGAAGAAAGTGAAAAGCGAATGAAAAAAGAAGAAGAAACGCGGTTCATATACGCAAAAAGATACATAAAAACTAGTCACGTGATGCAATGAAGGCCAGTAAGTTTGGGCGGATGCGGCTAGATGGAATAGTGAAAGAAAGAAGTTGGACAATGATGATTAAGAAAATATAATGATGAAAAAGTATAATTAAGAAAGAAGAAAGCTTTTAGAAGTTTCAGGTATTAAAATATTTGGCAAGATTGTAAGAAATGATAAGATGACAAAGTAAAAGTATGATAAAAATAATAAAAATAAAGAGAAAATAATGAAAATGGATGAAAAATGATCCGAAATTTGAAAATTTAAATGAGCTGAGGAGAAGAACCAGTGAAACTACAGTAATGGTCACTTACAGTAATTCCAGGATTCTCAGAAGTGTCCAAATTTCACGTCAACAGACATTAACTTTTCAGGACAGGAAAAATTTACAACGAATCGATGAAATTGATGGAATTGTGCTACAAAAATATTTCAATTGGCGAAAGTTACGAAGCATTGATTTCTTGCACATATTTGTCCCGTTCGCTGCATTACAATTGTCACAATGTCTCTTGCATGAGAGCCGATCATTCTTTCGCGCCTGATCTCGGACGCTTTGTCGACCATCATTCGACCGGCGTGCTTTTGAGGCCTCGAGTGGGCGATCAATGTGCCGACGAATTTAATACCAGGTAAGATTTGTGAGTGGAATTGCAGCTTTTTTATTTTATTTAATGAATAAGGCATTATTTTTCATCTTGAACTTGGGAATGTAGAAGTTAGACGGATTCGACTGATAAATTCCATCTTTTCCCTTGTTTTCCTACCTCGAATGTCTCAAATTTGAATGGTACACTGGCGCTATGCGCTATAGGTCCATGCCGGTTGCACGTGTGCAAATACGGATAATGGTTTTCAAACTCTTGTGAGAAGTTATGCAACAGAAAACACCGTTCTCTGACATTGTTAGGCATTCTAAACTGTTGATAATGAAATGGAAACTAAGTCTCAAAAACATCAGAATTACTATGGTTGATTGTATTTCGAACGTTAAGGCCCGTCTATAATCATTAGCAGCGCTCAAGAATCCTTGGTGGAATTCGAATATGATGATGAATCTTTCGATTTTTCCGCATATTCATGTATAAGACAGCAGTATAACATAGTGCCATGGAAATATTTGCATGGACTCCACTGACATACTCAAGAATCGAGTTGCCGCTAAGAATCCCTGGCTCCACTAGGAGCGTAGACGAGGCTTTAGGGGCAAGTGCTATATTTCGGTTATCCTATGCAAAATTCCTCAATTTTGAAAAATATTTAGATTTTATTGGGGTCGTTAGGCTGCTGAGGCCAATGGCCGTAACAATCGCTCCAAATAACATGTTCATGTGTTTTATTATCAATCGTTATCACTTTTGTAATGATTTTGTACATAGGAATGATCTACATGTCCACGCTAACACATATCACTTGATCCATTATCACAGATTAGCGTGCATATTGCACGGCGTATGCATCGACGATGTCTAAAAAATGAGTGTTTTTATTGTTGATTTTGATGGAAACGTTGTGATGTATTTTAAGCCGAAGTATGAAGTCCTGAAACCTTACTTGCGCTCTATGACTCACAAGACTTACCCTTTTTTCCTGTTATAACGAAGCCTGTTGTTTTACAGTAACGCTGATTTTCTCTGATATTGTTCGACCCAACAAATGTGTACACTTGTAATAGTTTGAGCCATATTACGTACAAAATACTTTTTGAAGCATTCCATGCTTCTCCTGTCTTATCGTAGTTGTAATTATGGAACCACGATCATTCTGGATAAGTGGAAAATTTTGACATAGTCCCATAGTATATTTATTTGAAAACTTCAGTTTAATGTGGATTTGAAATGAAAACTTTCCTTGACTGTCTAAATCGGTGAAATGAAAAATATCAGTCTCAACGTGACTTTGCTCGGTTGAAAGTAAAGTTCATGTCATAATCTTTTACATCGCTTGATAGAGCATTTATCGTTCTTGAGGATTCAAGTCACTGGGTTGTGACTCAGAATCGAATTGCAGCCTCTATGAGGCTGGTGCAGAAAACTGGTCAATGGTACAATACTAGACCAGGCCAAATGCAACATTGCACTAAAATATTGACTGATTTTTCTCGTTTAGATGTCGCGATCCCAACAATAAATCGATTTTCTTTTGCCTCGATCACTTAGGTCGCTTATTAGCACATACTAGTGAGGTAATCCCTGAAGTCAATATTTCCTGGCCTATGTGGGTGGACGGTTGTGGTACCCCCGACTTATGCACCATTTATTCACGCGATCCATTTATTCGCACGTTGATCATGGCGGGCAGATCGAATTTCAGACTATTGTACAGCTGCATCGAAACGCAGGACACCTGCGACAAAGATTATAGGGACGCCGTTGTAAGGGTGAGCAAAAAATCATTCTTCGATTGAATTTTTTTCGAAAATTCATGACTGATGGGATTCTGTCTCTATTTCTGAATAGGCCTGTAAATCACAAAACTTTTAAGTATTCCACATTCTCGCCGTTTACTGAACCGTATACTGTACGAAAGTGAAACTTCGTGCGAATTGAGTCATGACAACGTTCGGACATTTTTGATTGTTAAGTAAAATCTTTGTCAAAACGATTTCGAAGACATGACTTGTCGTTCGCAATTTGAAATCATTAAGTGCTCCATAAAAAAACAACTATAAACCAAAATCTTCGAAGGCCTTTCATTGTGCAGATAAAGGAATCTCCTCTATCGTAAAAACGCCCGTAAAGAAAAATTCAGTCAGTTTCTCAAAATGATCTAAAATTATGAACTAAATGAACTAAAATTATGAACTAAAAAATCTGTTCGAAGTCTGTTCTTTTCTTGCGAATCTCAAACTTTTGGAAATCGAAATTGGTTGAAAAATATTTTGTAACTAGACTCTATTACTACTAAATTACAAGCAACGGGTACTACCAAATTATTGTTGAAGGAAACAAGCTTTCTCATGAAATGCAATATGAATAAAGTTGAGTAAGTGAAGTAAGAGGGCGTCTGAAATATATACCGTAGTCGACAGCCTTCGTTTTCAATACACGTTTCACGTTTTCAACCAGTTGTTCCATTCAGGTTCGTTTCCTCCATTGTACTACCCGTTATAAACTCGGCGAAAAATATTGTAGCGGATCGCCCATCAGATTCGAAATTTGCCACAAATGTCCTTTTATGTACTATAAACCTTCTATAATCAGTTCCTACTGGGATTTCAATATGTGCGGCCCAATAAACTATGATTATTCCATCGGTTGCCGCGTACATTGTGCAGACGGGTCCGTAAAGTGAGAAAGTTTTTGTGTTGTATAATAATTTAAAACCAAACTGCTCGAGGAGTCGTTTTCTCTTCAATGAAAATTAAATTAAAAAATTATTGTTCTTCAATGGGTAGAATCTCGGACATTACCTAGAACTACAGCTACTTAAGCTCCACATTGATTGATCAAGACAACAGAAATGATGAAAGCATTCGTTAATGAATTCAAAATTTTTTGAAAAACGTTCTTGTTTACGACTCCTTCTACAGATCAAAAATTCTTCCAGGATCAAACCAAACGGCCGTCTTTGTCAACCATCTTTCGCTCGATTCGACTACCTATACAACGTCTCGCCTGTCCGACCAATGTCAAACGTAGAAGGAGGACCCTCTTATTACATGTGTTATCGGGGCGAATGCGTCGAAGTCTACGAAGACGCGGGCGACATTCCTTCGAGCCATTGCTACGAAAGTTCGCACAAAAAACATCAATTCGTTTATTTGCCGAAAAAAGTGTCTCAGATGACATTCCGGGGTGATTAGATATTATGCAAAGATGTGTAGTTGTTGCGTGCACTGATCGGATATTTGTTTCTGTAATGTTCACATTAACATTCAATAAAACGATTGTTCTCAAATAATGGGTGTTCTGATTCAGGGAAAAATTAAGGTTGATTTAGTAATCAGAAAATGTCTGAACTGGCATTTTGGAAATTGGTTTGCATTTGCAACAAAAATTGACAGACATCACTGCTTAAATCAATGAGACTTGTAAATGAAACACTGAATGATTTTTTGTATATTTTGGATAATTTTTTACTTGAACAAAGCTGCGAAAAACTAGGAAGAGCAACTTTGAGAATTATTCCTCTCATAAGTCTCAGGACAGCATCTATTTTTCTGGAGGTTCGAGTCAAAATCAGTCTGAGTATTTTATGACCCTACGAGAAATAACAACGGTTGATGGGAAATGATTATCGATTGAGCTTATTCGAAGCTAAGTTTTCTGACACAGCCGCAGCTTCTTTTTGAGAACTGAAAGTTAACAATCATCCTCCTCCCACCGCTCATAAAATTGAGTTAGTTATTAAAACCTTATAAAATTTCACATCAATTCATTAATAAGAGACGATGATCTGTACATAACACGAAGATTTAAGGCCCATCTATACTTTTTTCTCGAAAATCTGTCGCAAGTGATTGCAACTATCAAAATCGAATGAATCCCTCGTTTTCCCTGTGCGCAAGAAAGATCTTGACGAGTTGTATCCAGTGAAGTATATTTTCCAAAAAAAATTTGTATAGTGTGTCAGAAATCAGCTATTTTGTAAGCATCTTGTGTTTCTTAGGTTTCTTGCGTCAAAGCTTGATTTAAAGCGCTCAACAAATACTTGTTGAAGGTGTTAGGTATCTTTCGATCGAAAATTTCAATATCTACCTTGCGATGTTTTATATCCTGAAATCGCTCCAATACTTGAAGAGCAAATCGCTTGCGTATGTGTTTTAGCGAAAAAAGTATAGGTGGGCCTTCAGAGTTATGGTCCAAAAAAACGATCGAAAACTAAATGTCCCGCAGGTTGGCAAAGTTCCATGAATTTTTCGAAAATTGGCTGACTACAGTGTAACTTTTCATCCTCATAAGGCAATATTTTCAACACATCAGTTATACTGTACATGTTTTACGGAGTATGTGCGAATGTCCGTATCGGTCTGTATTTTGATTGCCTCTGAAAGCGCAAATATTCCATCTGATCATGCAAAGTTTCCTTTCAAATTTCTACTCATTAATCGTAATTATACTCCATTCATTTTGAAACGATCGATACAGCGAGGTCGCAGCCGAAATTCTATTCAAAATTATGAAGGCCTGTCGACACTGTTCGATAAATCTTTCCTCTATGACACAAACTCGTTCATGTTCACTCTTTTCGATCATTTCAATATTATCAAAATTCATTTCATGATCTCTAGTAAGGCTTGCTTTGCCGAAACCCCGACCGCTGGATCGATCATCTCAATATGAATGGAGTATAGTGATTTTCCATATGCAATATCGCATTCTCACAACACTTTCATTTCTCCACTGAGAAACTATTGAATGATTTCTAATTATCCATTTTTAACGTATCTATGTATGCATTTCATTAACCAGTGCTTACCGTGTTGAGCCATCTTTATTTAAAAAGGAGTTTTCTCAACGCAAAAAGTCGAATTTTAAAGAATAACCATCTTTTTCTTCAAAGAAGCTTTACTCAGCATGATTTGAGAGATCTATTGTGGACTTATTCTATTTCGATCAACATGAAACCGATTTATGATAGTTCAACCATGGGACCGACTTTTCTGGAATAATCCTGTTCTATTACGTCGATTTTCTAAAATAGTACTGTGAGATGATTCCATATTCCAGTCAGCGAATAACTTTTTACTGTAGCATAGATTCGTATTGGTAAAAAAACAGATATATTTCAAATTCCCTGGAAACAATAGGTACGGATAAATGCGACTCCGATGTGATTTTCCAACCACAAGAACAGTAAGCACAAAGGAAAACTGGGATTGAGGATGTTTTTTATGTCCTTTCTAATATCCTGGTGCTGTTCTCGGTGGTGGGCAATGAGCGCACGATCCAGGGCCGCCTTTTTGACCAGGAGGACCGGCTGGTCCGGGAGGACCGGGTTTTCCATCGCCCCCAGGGCCACCAGCTTCACCGGGCGGTCCGACTGGTCCGGGTAGACCGTCTTTGCCTGTAACATGTCACAAATTATCAAAATGAATACTTCTTCCACAACAAATGCTTACCGTCCGCCCCTGGTTGACCTGGAGCACCTGGTAGACCATTATTTCCGGGCGCACCTGGTGGGCCGGGCGGACCACCACCTTCTTTAACTTGTCCCGGATCGCCCTTGTCGCCTGGAGGTCCGGCTTTACCTGAAAATCAAGATTTACGATGAGCTAAAATTCGTTTTTCATTGCTTCAGCATCTTATTACGGTAATGTTTTGCTTTGCATTCGAAATTTTTTATGTTTTCATGATAAAAAGAAGGACTTCTATCGCATAAGATATATGTTTTTAACCCAGATTGGTCAAAATACGTGAAACTATCTTCTAGATCACATTTTAAAGCCTTACTGTTACTTTTATGTGATCAAGTATGCTTTCTTTGGAAAAATCGTTAAACTACAGGATCATTTTCGTTCCTACGATGACTTTGCGATCAAATTTTTTGGGACCAGCAAGAATCTCTTGAAGGTCGAAACCTCCACAAACTTTCCTCGTGCATATATGCTTTTGAACCAATTTTTTACCTGGTCCTCCTGGTGGTCCAGCCGGTCCTGGGTCTCCGGGTAAACCGTTGCCCGCACCACCATCTGGTCCAGCGTCGCCGGGTGGTCCCTTCGGTCCCTTGGGACCCGGTTTACCAGCCGGTCCGGGGATGCCAGGCGGGCAAGGTGGGCATCCGCTACCACCACCAGTCGACGTATCGTCACCATTTTTGCCATCAGGTCCGGCGTTGCCAGGAGCGCCGTCAGCTCCATCCTTTCCAGCGGCGCCGGGCGGTCCGGGCGGTCCCACCGCTCCTTGTTGGCAAGTGCAGCCTGCAAAAGGAATGATACAGTATGGTTGAGAGGGGAAAAGGCTAACTTATAGGCTCACATTCGCCACCTGGCACCGGCGGACCTGTTGGGATAATTGGGATGCTCGTGGCGCCACTGGGCGATACCACTGCTTGGGTTCCAGCTGCAAAATTTTGTAATGTTATTAAAGTAAAGCATACTCGGCCTACTGTATCGATATCTCATACTGTACTTTTGAGTCCTAGGTTTCCCTACAAAAACTGCAAGATTTTGGTGGAGTTAGACTAAACCACATTTTGAATCTGAAAACTTGTATAGTATTTGACAAGTGGATCTAATTTTTTGCATACTACTAGCGGCGTAGGTGCCAGCCGACGTGCCGCCGGTTTGAGCTCCGCTGGTTGCACCCGTAGTGACTGCTTCAGTGCCCGACGTCTCGGTGCCCGTAGTGCTGCCTGGCGGGGGAACCGGTGAAGGTGCCGGGTAACCGGCTTGGCGCCTTGATCGAACTTGAAACGACGAAGAAACCATGCCCTTGACGACTTTCAACGTAAACATTTCGTGCCACAAATCGGACGATCTCGACTAAATTAATGAAAAATGTGGAATTTTGTAAATCTAGCTGAAAATCGAGTGATCTGGAAAAATTTCTGAGTCAGGTGTCTAAACTTCAACACGTTTTTCTTCAAGTTTTGCCGTTTTCTCACGAGTATGTTTACGCATTCTTTGGGTTTTTTCATTATTATGCGTTTATATTCAAATTCTTTTTTGTTTTTTTAGCGGTGCTTTTTTTAAAAATTTCCGCATTGCTTTTTTCACCAGTTTTTCATTTTTCATTGTAAGTAAATGTTCGCTATTTTTTCATTTATGTATAACTTTTTTGTGTTTTACGTAGTGGACATGAAATAAATCAAATACAATGTTACGAAAATTAATCAAGTGTAGTAGATTTTGAGGATTCAAAAATGTCAATCCATTCAGAAGTTATAAAAATCATAAATCGATCATGTTTTTGAGACACCCTGTGGACAGACTTCAGAATGCTGCTGTTGTCACGTTAAGCTTCCATTTTTTAAAAACTAATACAATAATGATTTTTTTTAGAATCTCGGAGATGTCTTTTACTTCCTCCAATAAGAAATTCAAAAGAAATGTTTCGAGAATGCTGTAGCCAAATAAATTTTTTGGGGAATTTCGGACTAACTGAAAAGTTCGGTTTGAATTTATTCGTATTGTTCTAGTATCCAGAAGTACATTCTCACGTCGAATTAATATAATCCAGAACAAAGAAATTTCCAGAAAAATTTTAATTGGCTTTCTTAAAATGCAGCAAATTTAATGTCAATAATCAGATATTGCTAATATTTGATCAACCTTATCTCTAGAATTTTTTTAGATTCATTTGTGAATGTTTCAGAATCGATACAATTTTCTTCTTACAGGGTTGGACTTCTTACCCTACAAAATTCCATTTCGTTCTCCAGAATAGAATGAACGCCTTGGATATAGTTATAGACCATGGGTACGCTGACGACCGACGCCACGATGGCCACCGTACTGAAAGCCACGCCCAAAAACGCCAATTTCTTAAAATATTCGGCCTCTTTGACCTTTTCGGCCACGACCGGGTCGAGTTTTTCGTATCCCATGACTTTTAACAACCGAAAAATAATTCCATTTCGAGAAACCGCGGTTTAATTTATAGTCAAAAATTTCCAGAATTTTTTCCGAATTTTGTAACGTTGAAAATAACGGGATCGGTCAAACGTGAAAAAGGGATAAGGTCTATTTTTCCGAAATTGGGGGCCTATGCCGATAATAAGGCGGTTTTTTTCTGTTGAACAAGGTGCACCGGTTTTCGAGATATTTTTGTGTCGATTTTAGAAATTTTTACTGTAAGTTGACGTTAATGGTTAATGGAAATGAAAAAAGTGAAATTTCATGTCCTAGTAAGACGAAACTTGACGTTCTAGAAAAATTTTTCACGCGATTTTCATTTGAATGAAATCTATTTCGATTTTTTCCTCGGTTTGTTTCCAGAAAAAAAGCGAATCTTATTTTGTTGATTTGTGCAAAATATTTTGTAACAGGAAGATATGCAGAGAAGCAATACAAAAGAATTTTCAATATAAGCGGAAAATTCATAACATTAAAAATTAAAAAATTCAACGTTTCGAACCATCGAGCCAATTTGAGTACGTCATATTGGTTTTAATGAATGAATAACTGATTGAAGTCTAATTCATTGCGTTTCGAAGGTCAATAAATCCGAGCACCTGCAGCAGAGTCATAATTTACCAACAGTCACTGATTGCTGAAACATATTACTTTTTGATGATGTTAGCTATAGTCAGTTTTCTCAGGTTGTAACTTCCAAGATCGCGAGGCGATTTCATAAGTTTTTATTCATTCCTGGTGAATTACAAATCGTTAGACCTACTAGAGCTCACTTTTCTAAGTAAAACAGTTTTATACTCCATTTCTTCCAAATGAACATCGGAGAGAAAAAAATGTGCATACAAACAATACACAACCTGCATGCGCGGCCGCCTTTTTTCTTAAGGCCCATTCACACGATGGCAACCAACGGCCACCGGCCACTAGCAACCTGGAGGTTGATGGTCGGTGGCCGCTGGTTGCTGAACATGGCAACTAGCGGCCAACAGCCACCAGCAACTTAGTGGCTGGGGACTTGTGGCCGCTGGTTGCCGAACATGGCAAATAGCGGCCAACAATAGTGGCCGGTGGCTGGTGGCCGCTGGTTGCCATCGTGTGAATGGGCCTTTAGATCGACTACCACGCGTGGTCGTCATTGGATGGGAGTCAGAAGCGCAGCCGGTTCAAGAGCGCAGCCGGTTCAAAAGTGCAGCTTGTTTCAAAAGCGCAGCAAGTGTTTCAAAAACGCAGCCGAAAATTTCAAAAGCGCAGCAAAAAGTTTCAAAAGGGCAGCAAGTGTACATTCAGTCTCTTTTGTCTTCTGTTCTGTTTGAACTCATTAGTTCATAAAACAGGGCCACTGAAAGACTTATTGACGTCATAAAGCATATGTAGCAGCTTATGAAATTCTGATTTTTGTATATCTCTATACTGAACTGTAAGGGATGTCCCGGGGCCGCCTTTTTTGAATGATATTTTTTCCTTACCTCTTCACAAGCTTTAAAAATATAGTTTTTCTGCACAAAATGTCACAAGATTTTTACAATCAATGTCTCTACTTTCTCAGAAAAACATGAAGAATAATGAGACACAAAAGAGAGAACAGAGAGACCGTGATATGAAACAATGGATTTGCATAAGAAATCAGACGCGCTTCTAGAGAATCCATAATGCGCTTCGCCGAAATTTATTTTAAGGTGTTCACTGTACTTCCACAACATTTTAGGATTGGGGGTCGTTCCCGCGAAAGGCCCGTTCCCGCGAAAGGCCCGTTCCCGCGAAAGGCTCGTTCCCGCGAAAATTGTATATGTTATACTGTTGTCGTATGTTTATACGTAGGGGGGTTCGTTGCCGCGAAAGGCTCAGTATGTTATACCGTTGTAGTATGCTTATACGTAGAGGAGCTCGTTCCCGCGAAAACTTTATATTATTCTATGGTAGCGTATCTTTTATGATAATTCATTAGGACTCAAAAACAAAGGAACGTTTTTATTTTTCTTCTACAAAAGTCAAACATTTTTTTTCATACCGCCTAAATTTAATCTTCTACAACAACTACGCGTGATTTTTTTCCAACCAGATGCCTGATGTAACGCAAATATTGGTGAATTTCGTTCATTAAGTACTGAAATTCGTGCGGATTCATCAATTCGGCATTAAAGGCCGGGTAATTCCATAAATGGTCTGTTGCGTTCAAAAACCTATCTTTGGCCATCATCATCCGGCGATCAAGTTCAACGTACGTTTCATCACGTGGCCTTGGCTGATACACCATCCTCTGCAAATTTCGAACTCGAATTTGATCGCGATTTTCCGAAAAGTATAAATTCGTCCAGGATTGTCTCTACTTTCGTACTGGAGCATAGAGTTCCTAAGTTGTTTGCTTAGATAAAGATTGACATCACCAAAATCCATATTTTTGATCCGAACGACAGAAATTCGATAGAATATTAAATTCAAAATTACCAACTTTTTCGTGATTTTTGAGCAAAAAAACATTTTTTGGATGTGTATGCCTATTTTTAGCTTTTGAAAGCTCATTTAATATGCGTCTTTTTAAAATCCGTATGTATGAGATAGGCACTCCCAGACCACCCACACCTGTAAGAGTTTCATTGCAGTAGTGCATAAATAAGCTCTTTAATTCTTTAATCTTTAATTTATCATTTTTAATTGTTTTATTTTTTATCTTAATTAAATCTTTTTTTTTTGTACGAAAAATGTTTTGCATATGCCTGTAAAATTTTCGCGTTATCGAGCCTTTCGCGGTAACGGGCCTGCCCTTTCGCGGGATCGAGCCTTTCGCGGTATTGGGCCTGTTCGCGGTATCGGGCCTTTCGCGGTATCGGGCCATACCCCATTTTAGTGACTGAGTTTCCAGATATTCAGATCAAAAAGGCAGTCTAAGTTTGATTCGCATGTTATACATTTATCTATTTTTGGAATCATGATGGACGCCGAAATTTTTTATTATGTTAATGAGATAACGTTCACATCCGTTTGATATTGAAAATGAGTATAGCTATTATACATGTACGAGCATCATTGACCAGGTTACTTCGTCAAGTCAATGAAAATTCAAAAACATCTTTTTATGAAGCACGTGGCATACGAAAATTTATATTTGCGCATTTAAAACACTTTTCCACCATTGGCTGCGCTTTTGAACCTTTCAGCATTAGGGTATAGACAGCATTGCTGCGCTTATGAACTTTTTGTGTGTGCTGCGCTTTTGAAACTTTTGCTGCGCTTTTGAACCCTACCCGCCGTCACTTGCCTACGGATTTCTTTAGATTTTTTTTGGTTTTTTTTGTCTTCTGAGGCTCATTTGAAGAGGAATGGACTTATTTTAAAGTAAAGAAAACGGAGAAAAGAGAAAGATTGGTATCTTACACCGTCCTAAGGGTTTTTGAGGTTTAGACGTCATCCGGAAAGTGTTGGTGACCTAACCAAATCGTGACTTTTCAATGTGATCAGAAATTTTTTGATCTTTTTTACGCAGCAAATTCGTCAATAGATCTTGTTGAGATATATTCCAAAACATGATTTAAAAAAGTAGGTGACGGAATTAGCGATGGTTAAAATTTGGTTGACCTATCCCATATTCTCCTTGCCGCTGATGTATGGTCATTATAGAGAAATAGACGAACCACAAGGAATGGTCCAAAAATGTCGGACTTTCTAGGTGAGACCAAACCTCTCGTCAAAAATGTCGAAGCGTTTGACCCCACCTAAATAGCTACTTTTCAAGAAAAGTGGATTTTCTAAAATGCAACAAATTGGATGTCAATCGAGGGATGAGATCGTGGTTTAAAATGTCAAACCCTTATTTTTGGCGGAGTTATGGATGGTTAAAGTTTGGTTAGAATTTGGCTGATCTCTCCCAGATTTTCCTAACTGTCGATGTATGATTGGAATGTCATTTTCTGGAGAAAAAAACAAATTCAAATCAAAAACTTTGTTATATAAGATACGTTTCACAGTGTGAAAATCCTCCAGTGATCCCCCAGATTTTCCTTGCAAAAAATATCTCGTGACACAGAAATCAAGTCAATACTGTGGCTAAGAAAAAAATATTACCCGTAAAAATTTGAGAAACGTATTTAATTTGCTATGGTCACAGTCGAACCAAAAACGATCAAGACCAAATATGAACACTTTTGACCAAAATTTAGCACTATATTTTCCAACGTAGTTCAGTTTTGTCGACGACTGACATTCTTGGCAATCCTTGAAAAAATTGAAAACTATGCCACAACGAAACAGAAAAAAGTAAACAAGCAAACGGTGAAAGAATACAAACTATAAGAAAGAAAATGAAAAAGGTTCATGAGTCTCACATCATACAAATAAAAATCATGGGGAAAAATTTGAGTCACATACATATTCCAAGTAAAATGTAGAAAAGCAGTCTTGAAAATATTGACAGAAAGAAAAAGATTACGTCATTTTTCCTCTGTAATTGCTATATTTATTCACAAAAGTGCAAAAAATCAAAGAAATAAGCATCAAGAAAGGAGAGAAACGTGGTTTAACTCATCAGAGCAAATTGCAGGATCGATCGATGTATAATTATTCCTTTTTATCGGAAAGCTTTTTCTCAATGGCCTTGTTGAACTATAATTAAGCGATTGCGTCATAAGCATACCTGCACATGCGTGGGGTCTGCTGAGGGTCTAAAACCCCGCAAATCATAGTTTACCCCCCGGCAGATTTTACCTGATCCCCAGCAAAAGATGTCTTTTTGACACATAATTCGCAATTTCTACGACTTCTTCGAAAAATTGTGTTCACTGATCCCCGGCAGATTTTTCGTCTTGTGCATGCATGGTCACAAGACTAAAAAATAACGTCAGAAAATGGAGATATATCGAGATTGTTGAGCTCAAGCTTCTCAATCTTAAAATGCGATAGAACATGAAATGTGAAAATAGTGAATATCGTTCAACGGCGCAACAAGCGATAAAAAAATGTCCGAAAAATTATTTAATTGGCTTCAATCAGATTTCTGAATAGTGGAAATTTTGAAAATTAACGGCAAATCTTACGGGAGCAGTCACTTTGCTCAAAATAGTTCAAGCAGAAGCTCTTAAAGGCTTTTGAACGCTTTCAAAGTACGCGCTGCGTAAAATTAGGCAGCTAATATGCGCTAGAAATGAAAGTTATAAACCCAAAATAAACAATAACAATGGCTTACTGTTGATCAATAATTAGTACTATCAGTATCTTATAGTATAATATCATAATCTTTTCTACATAAACTAATCTTATTATTTAGCAAAATTTTACAGGTTTTCGGGTTTCAAACACTAAATTAGACTGCAGATGAAACAACTGAGTTAAGAACTTTTTCGATAAATTATTTAAAGAAAGATCAACGAGTTCCGATTTGAAGATTTTCTGGACCACCTTGTAAGATCGAAGAATACTTTGAAATAGCAATTACTCAATTCCATAAGGTAAAACACTTTGTAGTAGATTGACTGAGCGATTTTTGTGAAATGCTCTCAAGATTCCGCCATGAAACTTCTTTTCGGAATGCAACTTAATTTTCTGAAAATTTTTTTGATTACATCACAATTTTAAGCCGAAAGGTCAAAGAACGGAAAAAATAATTGAAAAAATACCAAAAAAAGACAAAAAATTATCGAGTAAGGATAAACAGTAGAAAGTGTATTTGGCGACTTTATAAAAACTGAGAAAGTAAAACTTTTGATCAATTAGGGTATAGGGAGGGTCTCCAGTCGCCAACAGCAACCTCTACAGCACATCAAGCCTTCCGTAGATCTTGGCGAAAACTACAATGACGTCTATATAAACGAATTCGCAACTTATGCGCAACTGTAAACATCCGTGTAATTTCAAAGCCTGCGAGAACAATAAAAAATCAGTCGATCAGGATATTTGTGAGATCATCGAGTTTCGCAAAAAGTTCATTTTCATGTTTCTTCATCTCTTCTTTTTGCTGGAATGCGGAGCAAGTTTATTTCAACGAGTTAAACGCGATAAAGAAAATTACTCTACCAGCATAAGGCGATCCACACGCGCTGTTTCTGGATTTACACCTTGAAACCGTCCCTTGTGAATATTCAGATCACATATCTAAGACACGCCCATGGAGTAGGATCTCTTGATGCATATTCCCAAGATAGTGAATCAACATGGCTATTATCTCCGGGTGATTCTTAGCAGTCTAAAGTGAATCTCAGGACTCTAACTAAGTGATATAAACTAATGCCATATGCTACAGCAAATCGAAAAGTGCTAATTTTCTCTATTTATAGAAATTAATTATACATCGAGGTGGAATTCGTGTATTCTATCCTTTGGTCAATAAAGCGTAGGGCAACATGCCTCGGCAGTTTGTGACATTATGGAGGCCGATCTGAAGCTTATCTATGATTATTGCTTTGCTTACGAGCAAGAGGATTACACAAATTCAGCGTTTTCAATGGTCTCGGTTTCAAATGTGGGCTGCAAACAGGGATCGATTAAAAAAGCCCGACTTTCTTAAATTTTTTATATGCCATTCAATGGTCAGCAAGCTTAGAAGTTAGAAAAAAGACGAATTCGAAGAAAGTGTGTTCGCAAATCGACGAACTTGAGTCTGAAGTGGAAAAAGCTAGCTGGCTTGTAATCAGGGACAACAGTTTTCTAGTCCACGACCGGCGAAGAGGCTACCCCATAATCACCTTTAATGAATACGAACATGTGCGTCAAATCGTCAAAATAAGTCAAGAACCCTTCCGCATTTTGGGCGTAACGAAGTTCTATTCGGATCAAAAGTATGTAAGCATAATGCGTTTTGTGATTTTATGTTTCTTGCCCAATGAAGGAATCCAGCGTTATTCTTTTCAGTGTAAGGTTTTATTCTATGAAATTTTTGTTTCAATGTTCCAAGTTGCCGCCACACCTCCCATTTAAAATAGAAGGCCAGCCAGCATAGATAACAGAGCAAATTCGCGACACACGTGAATAAATAACACCTAAACATTCAAACTTGAATAGACATTGTAGTACAATTTTTGAGGTGGTTCAGTTCTTGGACCGTTTGAAATGATCTATTGATTGGAATTTTAAAAATTCAAAGAACTCTGACTGGGATAGAAACAAGCTGTGTATTTTTCAAGTCCATGCATGAAAAACGGATATTACTGCCAGCCTCTTCGATTTCTCCCCTAAAGATTTGTCAACTGCTGCTTTGTATAGAAATGTGGCTTACAGGATTTTGAGTCTTACAACCATTTGAAGATCTGAAGATGCTTGATAGTCTGAAGAAAGTGAGAAGATAAGATGCTTGCAAGTGAGCCAGTTTCAGATTCCCTACTATCTTACAATGTCAAAGACGGAACGACAGAATTGGTAAACATGTGAATTTCATTCAAGTCTCAAACGACCAGACAAAAAAGAGTCTGATGGCTGATTATTCGGCATTTGTTTTCGCAAACTAAAAAATGTATGAGCTGAACCAAGAATATCACGTGATCTCATAGACTATTTTAGCTGAGGTGATCTACAAAGCTTGGCCACGGGATACTAAACGAACATTCTCGATTTCCGGTTGATCGATGCTTCCAATAGAACGTATACGGCGTGAATGTAAAACAAAAATCTATTTTTGAAATTTATCCCTCGAAAAAATATTTTCTATGCAAATTATATATCAATATCGAGCGTTTCTCGATTAACAAGAAAGTTGACTAAGAAATGATTTTTTCTTCATTATCGAAGTAAATATTTCAATTTCGAGCTTCTTTGGATACATTTCAGGATAGAAACTATTTCATTTCCACTGAAAGGATAATGTTGCGTCGTTTTGTTCTTTTAAAACGCAATCAAAATATGTGGTTTCTCCACAAATTCGGTGGCCCTAAAAATTACAGGCTGGGAAATTAGTCATGCATTTTTGACTCGTGAGCTTATTGGAATGTCTGCTTTGAGATTTTTGGGTTTAAAAATGAAAATATTCAGAGAATTTAAAATTCAAAAGAATCATTTTATCGTTATGTTGTGAGTAATTTTCTATCCGACATAGTTATTTTTGCGAAAAACACGGCATTGAACAGCCTCCTGTTTATTCCATCTTATAGAATGGCATTTATCTCAAAATTATTATAGATAGTCCCGTTTAACAGCCTAAAATTATCAGGTTGAAAAGAGCTTTGATTCCTGGAAAACGCCAGCAGTGGAGTTTGACTTTACTTCCCGGATTCCATAAGACAAAAAAAAAAAGAAAAATTGTGCGGAAAGATAAATCGGATCACGATGAAATTACAAATTCTACGCAGAATTCGGACACGCCAAACTTTCTGTGGTTCTGATTGAAATTCTGACTTTTAAATTATAACAATTAGAATTAGAATTTAGAGACTCGAGCAACCTTACTCCCAAGACAACATTCCAGAAAAAATAGAATATCTAATTATTGATATGTGAGAAAAGCTTTTCCGCTATATAAAAAACCTTACCACCAATTGGGACATTAAAATCCGGCGATTTCACAATCAAGCCCACGGCTTCTGATGGACGAAATTTTGATGCTCTAAAGCTGGCACGATGGACACAGCTGAGAATGTAGAAAAGACAGGAGTCAACTCAGCTATGCCAACATCTTGCCTACTCAAGAAGCATCGTATACTGACTATACCGCTGACACAAAGATGCTGAAAAAAGTAAAAAATACTGAATCTATTCAAACATCATACAACATGCCTGCAATATTGTATTTTTCCAAAATCGTATTTGCATAAGGCTTATACTTATGCAGACTGCACAAATGTCACAGGCACAGTAAAACTGGAATAGGGTGGATGCACAACCGTTAGATGCTGTTCACTTTTCAACGCTGTGTTTACTTTCGGGTTAATATTCCACATTTCCGACCACTATGCGCGAGAAAAAATATCGGGACTGGGAGAGATGGGACTCTCCTTGTATTTCGGGAAACGGTCCGTTGTTACAGGATGTACAAGCAAGCTCCGAATGCGACGAGTAGGAGACGGTAAACTGAGACGCGTAAACTATACACATAAAATGGTATGAAAGAACCTATGAAAAGTCAGAACTGCCATTTTTCGGTGAATTTTCCACGATTGTCCATCTAGCTACTTATTGCGTCGACAGTTTTCAAGTATTCCAAGTTTCAAAAAGTCGTATGTAAAAGAAATGCTCTCGAAGATAATGGAAAAGTCGAGTGTGTGAGACGAGAGGGTCGTGGGATGAGACTGAAAAAATAACGCTTCTCTTCGAGAGTGTGTTTGGCCACACGCTCTTCAAGTTGACGACAGTACTCATAAAACGTTAAAGCAGTCAATACATATCGCAGGGATCTATTCGAAAACATGAATTATAATGTGGCATCTATATTATCTGGCTGAGTTATGGGAGGTCAAAATGTTGTAGCTTCCACGATCAAAATACGTGTGAAATAGTACATGTCGAATGCAAACCCTAAAGCGTTCAATTTGGCCGCAAAAATTATGATTCGAACAATTCGAGAAAAATTCTGTTACAAAATTGTCGTTAAACTACACTGCAGCTTAACTTTCACGACATGCTTAGAATGTACGAATTGAGCTGTAGCTGACCTACACCTTAAGCACAGTTGTATAACATATTATAGAAGCTACATCTTGAGCCGCAGCTCAGCTGGAGTATCTTTGATGAAACCGGCCCAGGTAATAAGATATCTCCACTACAAACATCGTGGCTGCTATGATCTTTGCTCAATAGTTCAAGCCTGCTAAGATGCAATATTATGAAGATATCAAAAAGCATACATTCAATCAAAAAGCCACATTAATAAGGAAATTCACTTCAGTACACAAATTTAAGTGATGTCTTTGATTTCTTTCATTGTTTCGAAGTTGAATCAAGTGCCCTCTCATTATCGTTATATCTAAATCTTTAAAAAATAATATTAATATATAAGAATAAAATCTCCACACAACTTCAATGGGGAATACTCCGTAAGTCAAGTAAGATTTCAAATCTAGCCTAACGTCGGTAAGACGAGTCAACATCTAAGAATTTGAATGACTATGATTCTGGTCAAAACTTTTGTCAAAAACCAAAATTTTGAGTTTTCTAAGTGACAAGGGTCATAGCGCATAATCAGAGCAAATAGAATATATCGATTTCAATTGAATTATTGCTAGCGAAATTCAACCACCGTAAGAGTAACCATTTATAGTCTACTGAAGATATTATGTTCTTGCAAGGTTTCTAAGAATAAGGTAAGATCGTGCAAAAAAACCAGACGATTTTTATCTAGAAGCAAAATTATAATATACCGTTAAATTAGTACCCCGTAGATAGGCAGGATTCAACAAAATGTACTGCACTCATGACAAAAGGCGGTGCTTTCTATTGTACAGTAAACCTACAGTAAAACATTTTCTACGCCCACGAAGCTTGAAATACAAGCCGTTCTGACTTCATAGAGTTTTTAATTTTTGGGATCAAGGTCACAGTTCTTGTTTTACTCCATAGATAACCAAGATATCGGGCATCTTAGAGCATCTTGTATGTCAAATTATACTCTAAGTAATTATTTTTTCCTAATTAGTCATCAGACGGCGTTTATTTTCAAGTGGATAATTAGATAACACAATTTTGTAATTATTTTCAATTTTTGTTTCGAAAATCCGTCGCAGAAGAACAAAAACTTAGGATGGGAGAAAAACCAATATCAGCGGAAACCTCCATATTATCAGGGATTCGACGGATAAACATGCAAGGATAAGTGCATGTCGCCCCTATCTGATTCAAAAGATTCTCAATTTGATAACTGCCTGTGTAAGAAATTGAGAGCGCAGTGATATTACAGCATGAAGTTGATAAACATTTTGTAGTAACATTTCTAACATTAAATAGTTCGTTCGATTTCGTGATCAATTTCTTTCGACCATTTACATAAGCTGAATGAGTTTATGTACTGAAAGAAATGGATCTGTTCAGTGTAAGAAAATATTTCGAAAAAGCTGTCCTGAATGAATCGATCAAACAATTGCACATTCGGGATAGACTTCATTTAATCATGCCGAAAAAGGAACTGTCATAACGAGACTGTATGAGCAAATGGTGCATGTCTGTTATTCAGAAATTCATACGGAAAGTGAAAATTACATTATATTGAAACTCAGGTTCAAGTTTTCTTAGACAACTCCGAGTGGATTTTTGGAGAAACTCAAATTTTTCAAACAAAAAAAAATAAATTGAAGAAATTAGCAAATTTTGAAAAAAGGTTCATCTTGTTCTAACAATAGAAATAATAATTTCAGGGTGAGCACAGAGTTTCATCATTAATCGTTAATTTTCGCGACTAAAATATCTTCCTCATCTGGAGACAATTTTATCCGTTTGAAATTCTAACTACTAAGGGTGAAACAGGAACTCGAAGGTATAGCCTAACGCTAAACCTCTAATTTCCTTGATTTTCCATAGATAATTTTTTGATACAGGGAAAAGGACAAATTTTATGGAAAATACAGTTGAAGAGTCCAGTTACGAAGGAAAAATGCTAGATTGTAGTCAATACTAAACAAATGCGGGGCAATTCTTCAGGTCTCGATTAAAGAAATTTTGAAAATTTTAGAAAACAGCAAGTTTCTCTGAAAACAAAATTTTTGCTCACGAAGAGCAAAAACTGACAAATTAGTTCGTCAAATTTTCATTTGAAGTTAGAGCCTTTTAACACTAAGCTTACTGCTTAGGTAATAGCCGAAATACTCTTAACTACTTCATTTTTATGACATGGATTAAAAATGTGAAAAAGAAGTGGTTCACTATGAATGAGTACAGCTCGTGATATAATATAGTCTTTTTTATAAAATGCTTATAAACTGAAAAATGACAAAAGATCAGTGCCGCCCTCAATGTTACACTCAGATTTTACTGTAGGATTTTTCGCTCAAAAATGGTAACCATTTGTAGAATTGGCTCGCAAAAATTTAGTCCTATGCGACATATGGTATAGCAGGAAATGGTAAAAATATAAAACGCTACTTGATTTTCACTGTGTAATGTTTACACGTCTTCCAAGAAAAACAGACAATAGATAGTGTAGATCGGTTATTTCAAGAATAAAATTCGAAAACTCTAGTTTGAGCGACTGAGGTTGAACTTCTTTTTAGGCCACTCCATAAAATATGTGGTGCAATTTTAATGCAGAATATTCTTAGAAAAGCATAATTAGCAGCAACTACAAACCATCTATTTTGAAATAAGTCGCTCACTATGGATCGCTCACTTGGGGAAATCGCTCAATTGGGAATCTGATCGCTTGGTAATTCGCTCATTTGAAAATCGCTCACATGGGAATCGCTCAATTGGGATCGCTCACTTGGGGGAATCGCTCAATTGGGAATCTGATCACTTGGGAATTCGCTCACTTGAAAATCGCTCACATGGGAATCGCCCAATTGGGATCGCTCACTTGGGGGAATCGCTCAATCAGGAATCGCCCGATTGAGAATCTGCTCACTTGGAAATCGCTCACATAGGAATCACTCACTTGGGAATCGGTCATTTGGGAATCGCTCACACGAGAATACTCCGTGATGATCATGCATTGCAAGCCAATATTTTATTTTTCAAGTTGTCCTGACTGGTGCAGTCAATTTAAGAAAGGCGGCTGCGTACGCGAGTTGTTCGTTATTTTCGTGAACATATTTTTTCTTCCCGAGGCTAATTCGGAAAAAATGGAGTATAGTCATGCACTCGAGTTTCTTCAAATTGTAGTAACTTCAAGCCGATGGACGGAAAAATCAGGGGGCTGCATAATTATTATTAAGATAGTGAACGACCGGTAATTATCTCTTGAATGCGCTGCTATGATCATCATCTCCCAAGACTATGAGCTCATTTTTATATTATTATAATCTGCAACATGATACTTGGAAATTAATCTGTTGACATAGCACACATACTGCGAATTTCACAATGAACTTTAAGCTCTGTTGTTGGATAAACTGTAAAAGTGGACCTCAAACGAGGAATATAGTATGGACATAGTAGGCATTGTATACTTATATTTTGCATTGCGGCTGACTATTGTTTCCAGAAGTAGTTTTCGTAAATACAACTGACAGAACGTCGTAGTTTCTACTACTTTATGCATATACCAGGCAATCTTCTAATTGCACAAAGCAGTTAAGACATCCATAGGCCGTAAAGGAAAGCAAATTTATGTCAGAAATGCAGTAAAGTATATGCATAAAGCTATGAGAAGATGTCATGACACAGTTCATAACGTAAGATACAGTAAATCATACGGCGGTTATCAATGTATGATGAATTTCGATAAATTTCAACAGCCCGAAAATCCAATTTTGGTAATTTACAGAACTGCTTTTTAACCGTGTTCGCACATAAGTAGTACACTTTCCGCTTTTCCCGCTGTATTAGACTATCCTTAAATTTTTTTGTTCCTTGGCCTAGAATAAGAAATTATCGCCATTTTAATTTCAAATAATCCTTGTTCAGGCAAAACTAAAGACGCTTTTGACTAAAAAGCGAGAAAAAACGGTAATCGTGATGCACAAAAAAGGATATTTAGTAGATTGCTAAAATCTTCGAATCCGGTTAAGACATCAATTGATGAAAAATTTTCAGTCTGAAACGTATTCCATGCTGATTTTATTTAACTCGAGAAACCCATTGTCGATAAATGTTTCATTTCAAATCGAATTTACACATTATTTAATCATAATCCATAATACATCTAACAATTGAACATTCCAATTTTTAAACATTAAGCAGAAATGGTAAAAAATATGGTCAAAAAAATTGAATTTTTTGACTCTGCATCAGACTATTCATAGATGAAGATTTTTAACACTCTAAAAATTACCCTAAAACAGAAACTATTTACCGACAAGTCGTATGTGAAGCTAATGATATGAACTTAACTTAAAATTAGGTAACTTTATATCCGAATTTTTGCTCTATTTATTCCACAGATTTACGATCAACGGTCATGTTGAAAACCCCGTGGGAGCCAAAACTTTTAATTGAACTTAAATTAATGAATGAAGCATTTCTGCGATTCTCAAATGTTAGAACTTGCATGTTTGTGACTGAAACAAATTAAAGGTTAACAGTATAATTGAGGATATTGGGTACGTTCTGTTGAGTATAATTTCCTAAACGTGATTTTTTTCAGAAATTATTTTTGATAGTTTGGTATGATGGCTTACTTTTTTGACCTGCATTATACACTACGCTCGTGGAAAACCAGATTTAGAATTTAGATGATTTAGAATTTTTGGATGAATTTCGAATCTCATCCGACATGAGTATCAACATGATGCTGGTAAGATTTTTTTCAATTTTCTAAAAACGTCATGAGGAAACTTGAGAAGTATACATCGTCTTTGCCAAATCCAAACATCAGTGTTATTTTTAGGATGAGCGTGAAGCAGTTTTGTAGGTCTTTCATTCATTCATTGATGGAATGAATGAAAGCCATATCTGTATCAAACATACCATCACGTAGGAAGAGGTATGAGGGCGTATTGCCCTACATAAGATTCTTAAAATGGATCACATGGGTATCTAGGTTTGGAGAAAAAATCCTATTTTAGTGGATATTTGAGTATCCCTCGCCCACAAAGTTTGAACTATACCACACTTTACCCCTTTGTAGACCTCTAGTATCAATTATCCAAAAATTGGATTCTTTTATAATTTTTAATCTTTTTTCCTGGAGCTTGAGGCAGCACATATATTATGCCATCAATACATTGAATTTCACTTGAAACATGATGAAAGCCACAAACTTTTTGAGAAGCTAATCAATCATCTCAAATCCTGGCAAACAGTCAAGATGCTTCAATTTGATTTGCATTTTTGGGTTTGAATCCAAGTGTTCTATTATATGTTCACTCAACATTGAACTTGAAATATTTTTCCCGAGTTTTCCCAAGTTCATGTTGTATCTTACCATCTAGAAAATGTGTAGCGTCGTTCCGGCGCCAGAATCAATCGTACGAAAATTTGATCCTTTTGTAGCAAACATTATAGAAGCATTTTAACTTAAACAACCCGTGTCGGAGCAATATTGGAAATATCGGGTCGAATGTTCTTCGTTAAAAGCTCTGAACATATCGCATTACTGTACTTTTACAGAGACGGACAAAAAGCAACGTTCTGGGACAGGAGCTCTCTAACATTATAAAATGTGTATATGCTCAACGTTCCAGGGTTAGCTTCAGCGTCCTCCTGAACCAACAAAGACAAGCTAAACAAGAATATGCGATGAAAATTTTAAAATTCAGTATATAGAAGGCCAAGCGATTTTGCCCTATGTCATGTGTGGGGCCAACATTTTTGCATCCATATGCCAAAGCCAGAAATATTCTTGAACAAACAAAACATTGAAAAAGGAAGAGGCGCCGCGGCTTGTCGCCCCAAAATGGCCATCACAATTATTTGTTGATTCAGCCGAAAATTCGCAGTCACTCGAATACATTGTGTTTACCTTCGCGAAAAGGGAGGTCAATAAATTTGCAACCTTACGGTCATCATCACTGTGGAAAAAATTGGCATCCAGACTTCGGCAAACATAGAGTGACACTGATATAGTCGCTGAAACTTCAAAAAATCTCTTTGTTTATAGAAGAAAAAAGTGTCGTACATGTGACACTTTTAATTACTCGTTAATTGGGGCTTGTTCCTAAAAAGCCAATGTTGTCGCAGATTTTCTAGAAACTTCTGCGTGGATAGAATAACAAGTATACATTATGTTGATACCAAACCTGGATCTGTGTTTTCGCAAACGATCCTTGGCAACAAACGAGTAAACATTTTATTTTACTCTGGAAATTAGCAGTGTAATAATGGATCGAATTCAAAAGTGACACATTATGTATACTTTTTAGGTCAAGAATGTTCTAGAAAAAAAGGTTTTTACCACTAAAGGCGGTGTGAAAATTAAAAATGTTCCAATATTTATGAACTCAAAGCCCATGTAACCAAAAATTTGGAGCAGAAAATAGCAAGTTAAATTGTTTATTTCAGACTTAAAATAATACATAGTAACGCGCAATGTTGAAAGGTCGAAAAAATTCAACTAATAATTCTTCAAATAGCCCTGATCCTTTCCAGGAAAATCATGTAATCTGTCTCCGATGTTATGCGTATTTTTTTGGTGGAAGTACTCCACGATTAATGGAAAGTCAACGGAATAAATAGCACGTCTTTTGGTCTTTTAATGTGATTTTCAGTAAGCAAAGTTTCTATTTTCTCGTCGAAATTTTCAATAGCTGCAGGTGATCTGATATCAGCTGATTGTAGCCAAATCGTTGTGGGTAACAGTTTATTGGAAGTTTTTAATTATAGTAAATTTTATACAAAATCATGCGTGAAAAACAGCAAAAAATATCAGGCATTTTTATACCACTGCAAGTCATGCACGGGTGATTGCGAGAGACGGACTTTCATAACAGGCCTGCCCCCGAAATAAAATTGATCATACCTCAACTTTGGAAAGAACAGCACTGCCAGCCAAGATTCAGAAATCATGTAGACAAATGAAGTTCATTTTCAGACATCTGAATTGTGAAGGAAAAAATTCGAGTCACCAAACACAAACACGATGTCAGGCTGACCTGATCCGGTCTTGGAATATGAAGTGTTGTGCAGAGTTTGAGTGTTCAATTCCAATACCGAACTTTCCTTTAAGGTGAGAAAAATAATCAAGTCCATATTTACGGTGTGGTAAAATGGTGTCACTGATAAGT
Organism: Romanomermis culicivorax; assembly: GCA_963922205.1. Classification (NCBI taxonomy): domain Eukaryota; kingdom Metazoa; phylum Nematoda; class Enoplea; order Mermithida; family Mermithidae; genus Romanomermis; species Romanomermis culicivorax. The sequence continues at coordinate 362,809 of CAWUHX010000028.1, read as the reverse complement.
GTGGTCGAGTATGCAAATTCAAATACTGGCGACCAACTATCGTAAATAATACACTTTATTCGGACGACAAAAATAAACAGTCACTGATAAGTGAAGGGCGAAAGGATACAATGAAAAACACAAAGATGGCCAGACTATATATAGGCCATCCATTTGCATAACACAAAAAACAGGCGAGAAAAAGTGACGCTAATAAGGAAGCTATGTACGCGCAAAAATACTACACAAATTTACATAACACGCGTACATATCACTGTCCCCTTTTTAATATTGTTTCATTGGGGAGAATATCGATGCGGCGGTCGGCCACGGGTTGATCGCGTAGAGTGACGTTGATGCTTGATTTCAGGTTTGGCAGTGTTCAACGGTAAGTTTATAGTTGCCGGTGGATAATATGGCCGCATACGACGAGCGCTCCATGTATTACCATCAGATAGTTCGAATACGTAATCGCCCAACACTTTGATGACAGTGAGGACGTTGGAATACGGGGATTGTCCTTTGCATATCATGGTCGATGGTCTTTTAATGCGGACTTCGTCGCCAATTTTGTAGAGCGGCGCTCGGCGTTGATTAATCGGATCGAGTTCCGGCGCTCCCTCTTCTTTAAAATGGACGTGTCGTCCATTGGGTTTCTTTTTCTTTGCTGGTTCTTTTATTCTGGCGACTTCTTGTTCGGTAATTCGGGGTTCGAACGCTAATTGCGGGCGTCGATTAAACATAATTTCCGCTTGTGACAATATATCGGGTGCTGGACGTTCTGCTCGATATCGTGCTAATAGTTTGGTGATGCCCATCGGAAAAGGTGTTTGCGAAGCGGCTAACGTTTGAGCGTGAAATTTCAACGATCGATTGAATACTTCAACCTTGCCGTTCGCTTGTGGATGGTAAACTGGCGTTTGATAATGCAAAATATCGTGGCTCGACAAAAATTCTTTGAACACAGATCTATACTCAGGCCCATTGTCGGAGACAATAATCGAGGGATTGCCGTAACGAGCGAATAATTCAGTCAAAAATTCGATTGTCATTGTAACATTGTGATCGGGAGACAATTGCACTTCGGGGTAGCCAGACAGGTAATCGACGACTACAATCGCGAATGGATTTTGATAATTTGTCGTTGCAAATGGACCGGTAACATCGATTGCTATCTTTTCCCACGGCGTTGTAGGTAACGGCAGCGCATCGGTTGAAATATTTGTTTTCGGATTTGATTTCGCGGAATCTTGACATCCTTGACAATGTCAAATCGTTTCTTCAATATCGGAGGTAATTCGAGGCCACCAATATGTTTCACGTAACTTTGCTTTGCTCGAACAATACCGGGATGTCCATTGTGCGACTTCGCCAATAATGATTTTCGAAGGCCAATTGGGATGACAATTCGACCGGTTTTCCATAAAATTGATTGTTCAACCGCTAACTCTTTTTGTACAACGTAATAGGCGGCTAACTCGACAATTTTGCGGTGATTTGGGTTCCAGCCATTCGATTCGACTAACTTGATCACTTTCTTCAGAACTTTGTCTTTCACCGTTGCTTTCGTGATGTTGTCGAGCGAAAAATTTCTGAGCTGAATCAATTGGACTCCTGCCATGGTTTCCGGTTGTGGTAACCGAGACAGCATGTCAGGTATAATGTTGTCTGCTCCGGGAGGGTGTTGAATTTCATAATCAAATTCGGACAATCGAGTTCGCCATCGATCAAATTTGTGCGCTTTTCTTCCGTCGCCGGCTTGAGCCAATATCGTGACAAGAGATTGGTGGTTGGTAATAAGTGTAAATCGACGACCCAATAAAAAGTTCGCAAAATGTTCGCATGCCCATACACAACCAAGAGCTTCGCGTTCATTGGTCGCGTACCCCCGTTCTTGATTTGTCAATGTCTTGCTCGCAAATACAATTGGAAGTAAGCGACTGCAGCTAATTTGGGATAAACATGCTCCGAGACCAATATTTGAGGCATCGGTTGCCAATATTGTAGGTCGATTGGGATCAAAAATTGCCAATTGCAAATCGTTCGTAAGTAACGACTTTAATTTTTCGAATGCGGCGGTGCTTTGGTCATTCCACTCGAACTTCGATTGCTCTGACGTTCGGGTCAATTGTTGCAATGGTTCGGCGTGGTCGGCTAAACGGCAAGAATTCGCGTAAATAATTAATCGAACCAAGGAAACTTCACACGTCAGTGATCGATTTCGGAATTGGCGCTTTTCAAATTGCATCGAGGCTTGATGGATCTGGCTTGATTCCTGACGCTGATATTTGATGTCTGAGGAATGGGATGTTGTCAACCAAAAAGCGGCATTTCGCAATGTTCAATCGGAAATCTTTGTCGGCCAACCTTTGTAAAACGACTCGTAAATGATCGTCGTGTTGATTCGATGTTGAACCAAATATCAATATATTGTCGAGATACGATATGCAACCATCGCAGCCTAACAATGTTTGTGAGACCAGACATTGAAATACGGACGCGGCATCGGTCAGTCCCATCGGCAAGCGTTTGTATTGGTACAAACCATAAGGCGTAATTGTTGTCGTAAGCGAGCGAGATTCGGGTGCCAACTGGATGTGGAAATACCCCTTCGCTAAATCGAGCTTCGAAAAAATTGTCGCACTTTGAAGTTGTAAATACAAATCGCCAATACGCGGCAATGGGTGAGGATCAGGAATAACGAATTTGTTGAGCGGCGAAAAGTCGGTCGTAATTCGAATTTTGCTGTCAGCTTTTGGAACTGTAACGAGGTTCAACGCCCATTGACTCGGGCCATTGACTTGTTCCCAAATATCGTCTTTGACCATTTGTTCGATTTCAGCTTCGACTGCGGCGCGTCGGCTAATGGGTACCGGACAGGCAGCTCGAGCGATTGGTAAAGCATCCTGTGACAATTTGATCCGATGTTTGTTAATGGGAAATTTGCCAATACCGTCCGCGACAAGTTGTGGAAGTTCATCAACAATTTTCGGGAGCAGTTTGATCGCTTGGACTTGAATGGTCGTATTATTATCACAGTGCTCATCCACTGTCACTGTGACGCAATGCTCATCCGATGTCATTGCGATTTTTGGAGCATCGGCGATATTATTATTTTGGATGGCGTTGATCAAACGGGTGCTTCCATCGATTACGAGACGGAGAGCCTCGATCGCGTCCACACCCCACGTTGCCATTTTGATTGTATCCAAAACGAGTAAGGGAAACTTCGCCCTTCGATTGTTGTACTCGACGGTCGCCGTAAATTGTCCGCGAGGACCATTGATGCGGGACCCATCGAAGTTGTACAATTCCGCATTCGATTGTTCTAAGCGCCCATTGATCCACTTTTTAAAAGCACTGTATGGAACCAATGAGGCTTCGGCACCAGAATCGACAATGCCATTGATGTAACAATCTTTGCCATTCGGATGCATGACATGGAACGTACATTGGTATGCCGTTGATGATGATGACACTATACTTCGCATGTGGATCTGACGCACCAATTTGTTTTGATCTTTCGACTCGTTAAATCGTGACACTGATTTTTCACGATGACGTTGTTCGCACCATTTTCCGAAATGTCCCATGCGTCCGCAATTGTTGCACTTTTGACCTCTCGCTTTGCACTCGTCGGACAAGTAAGCATGTCGCGACGATCCGCAGCCTCTGCAGTTGTGTGTTGCTGGAGCCGGCGATGATGTTCGCTTTGATTGGGTTGGCGATCGATTGCATCGTTGGTCCTCTCGCACAGCGTTGACTTGCTTTTCTCCGCGGACGATGCCGGTGGAACTTTCTGCGTTTTTGACGGCTTGCATGATTTTGATAAAAGCATCGAGGCTGACAATCGGCAATGAGAATAACCGCTTTTGTACTTCCGGCGAATAACAATTTTGAGCCAGCGTATAAGCGAGGTCTATGTCGGCGTTAAAATTTTCGTATTTGCATTCCGGTTGTAAAGTTCGTAAGCGGCTAAGGAATTCCATCGCCGTTTCATCTCGCTGTTGTCGACACGTTCGCAACCGGCAGAAGGCGACAGCTTGAGGCGTGGTTTGCTCGAACATTTCGCTAATTGCCAAATAAAATTCGTCGGCAGTCGCAGTGTTGATTTGCGCCATCATAGGAGAATGTTCGAAATGGCGGATTGCTTCGGCGCCGAGGTGCGCATACATTAAATTGTTCTTATCGCCGTTTGAAAGTTTCTTGTCGTCGGCCAGCTGTCAATTGGTCAGGTTGAACATGACATCCAGCTGTTGTTTCCACATGGACAGGCGTCGCATCTCGGAACCAGGGTGTTCCCAAAGTGGCGCAACAGCTGGGATCGGAATATTCGCCATTTTCGATCGAAAATCGTAAATTTCACGATGATGACGTAGTTTTCGTTCAAAATGGATGCAAAATTCGAATTCCTCGATGAATTTCGTCCAAGGGCGTTGTCAAATTCGGAATGGTCGACGAATTTTGACCCAGAAATGCGTAAAATCGTCCAATAATTTCTGCGCCAATGATAAGTGTGGTCGAGTATGCAAATTCAAATACTGGCGACCAACTATCGTAAATAATACACTTTATTCCGACGACGAAAATAAACAGTCACTGATAAGTGAAGGGCGAAAGGATACAATGAAAAACACAAAGATGGCCAGACTATATATAGGCCATCTATTTGCATAACACAAAAAACAGGCGAGAAAAAGTGATGCTAATAAGGAAGCTATGTACGCGCAAAAATACTACACAAATTTACATAACACGCGTACATATCAGTCACTCAGTCGATTATTCCTGCTTCCAGGAGGTATGGGAAACAGCTAAGAAAAAACATATTTTCTACTCCATCATTTACTCTACTGTTCTTTCTATCATATCGAAAAAATACATTCCACCTAGCAGGCTACTTCACCTTCTGTCACTAGGGCCTTAACATATATGGTTGTTTCATCAAATAGTTGTCGTGTTTTTGACATGAATAGAATAGGAATTCTGATATGTGATTTCTGAGTTGAAAACTGAACGCAGTTTCCGTATTATAAAACCTAGCTTTTGCTTAATCTGCCCTAGAAAATGTATATTTTTGTCCTAGTAGCAGTTAGTCGATATGCTAACAGTCTAGATCATACATGCATATGCAGGGGGTTCGCTGAGAGTCTGGACCCCCGCAAATCAACCTTTACCCCAGCAGATGTGGCCTGACCCCCAGCAAAAGACATCTTTTTGATATAAAACTCGAAATGTCCAATTTTTTCGACCTGACCCCCAGCAGATTTTTCGTCTTGTGCATTTATGGTCTAGATTATGCTACTTTTTACATTTTAAAACATAGCAGCCACTATCTCTATAAATAAGTTGTTTAACATGTCTTTCAACAAATCGTTTGGTAGATGCTACCAGAACACGAGCTAGGTTAATACTCCTCTAGGTTTTAACGCATACAAAGTAGCATCATCTAGACTCGGCATATTAACTACAACCCATTTACTTTGAAACGCAGCGACAACCGAAAATGTAGGTTCAATTTGATGCGCAATTTTTGCGAAATGGAAAAGTTTATACTGTATAAAAACGGTCAATCATAGCAACGAGCAGGCCAAAATCTAAAAAAGCACCATCTTCATCTAGTACTCTTGATGGCAAGGACTCTGTTTGGCACCCAAGTGTTACTCGAGAAATTTTGACTATTTACTGGAGGAGAAACTTTTTTCATCCATCACATAGACTGTTAGCAATTTTTCCATGTTCACGAGATTGCTGCATGGATCATTTAAAAATAAACGATGTATAGCTGCTACTAGGACAAAAATGTACATTTTCTAGGTAGATTAAGCACAAACTAGGCATCAGATCTGTTCTGAATACTATAACATAATAACATTAGCCGAGCCATTCTCAAAACCACCTGGTGGGAGCATTTATATGGTGTCAGGAAGACCATAAGCAGATTGTGAAAAGCATAGGTGGGACTAATGTATTAAAAAATACTCTGAAGAAACCTATGCAAAAACATGAAACGAAGTCACCCCGGCATGCAGATTAAAAACTAGTAGGAAAAATTATTGAACTTCACGATTCGAAACTGAACACGTATGGATTACTGCAAGTCGATGATGTTGGAAAAGTAGAAATAGAGTGAGATATTCCAGGACAATGCTGCAGATAAAAATGTATATATTCGCTGTATTTCATTGTTATCTCTTCATCGGATTTTAAAATGTATATGTCAATCTTTCTTGTTTTCAATTCAAACGAAGTGTGCTAAAAACAAAGACTCTACCACGATTAACTTTTGTGGACCTATGGTTAGATGTCCAAGCCTCCGTGAGTGTTCGTAATACGCAGGTGGTGTGTTGTGACTTCGGAAAATACAAGGATTGTGGTAATTCAGCCAGCCTAGCTAGAGTGTTCACATTCTTTTGTCAGGGCCTTTTGGTGTCGAACTTTATTCTAACACTAATCACGAAAAATTGTTCTCTTGCCACATGAAAAACTTAAAATGTGATTATTTCCTGAAATTACTGCATTTTGGGTGAGAAACCAGTATTTTTGACGTTTTCCTGGAAAATTCCGGAGCGTAATTTTTTAACAAATAGCTCAATATATCGACAGGATTCCGTACGCAAAATAATCGACTTCATTTTTACCTAGCCTAGTGTTTTTTATACTTCACGTACATGAAGCAGACTCGACTACAAAGAAAATTTCGTAGCTTAGTATTTTCCTGTGTTTTAGATCACAAAATGTTTAAACGCGCCGGAAATAATTTAACAGTATTTGATCTCATTTTTAAGAGTCATTCGTTGTTTTAACGCTTCGATTTAATTTTGGAGTATCTTGTAGACGCCTCCAAGTTAAGGCTTGTCAATAATGAGCTATTAATTTTTACTTTCAAATCAGCAGCCCACAGTGAAACTTTAGTTCTATTCACAGCAAAATTTGTTAGACAAGGATGCTCATGATGAACAAAAGCGCCGCTCGGAAGTGAAAACTTGAAGTTGAATTAGCGGATCTTCTTTGCTATCATATAGTCAGTTTTGTAATAGTCAGACATCAAAAATATAATTTTTTTTGCTCAGCCATTGTAACGCGAACTTGTGATCACACGTCTCTCTTCGATTCATAGTTGATCATCCATTCTTCATTTGTAATTTCAACTGATCAGTTCGTGGAAAACTTCGGTGTATTCGACTATTGTGAGACAAGAAAATAATTGCTCGTATTGTTCTTCAAAACACATAAAACAAATAAAACGACGTTGTTTATTCCAAATTCAAAAAGTTGTTGGACATATAGTCTATTTTTCCTGAAATGTTTCTAAAAAATTCAAGTGGAAGGCAAGTATTATTCCATATCTTTATAGTTTTCTGCTGAACAATATGTCACGTCGAATTGCAAATTTTTGAACGTAGTCATCTAACCTTCAGCAACTTTGAGTGAAAATCTTAGTGTAAAGGCTCTGCGTGAATAATGTTGACGATAATAATGATTTTTGTCATTTTTCAATGTGGAAGCACTTTATAAAAAACAGACTATGCTTTACGGTTTTTCATAATAATGAGTCAAAATAATCAATTTTTAGATTGTTGAAGTATTCCAACACTAAAATTTTTTGATTCAGGAGCTTTCTGCCTTATATATACAGGTACAAAAAAGTTTGGCTATCAGATATAAAAAAGTTACAATCGGATTTGAGCCGGTGGTTTGTACTGGTACAAATGGGGTAATAGGAAATGAAAGGGTTATACCACCCGTAAAAGCCAAATGCGCTCTCCTCCACCCTCATCCAGCCCTTGGGTATCGGTATCCCCAATGTGTCCGTGCCCCGAACGTATCAGTATAAGGAACGTACCGTCATACCGAATGTATCATTTTCCCGAATTCTCGGTATCCTGAAATACAATTTTTTTATTCCATCACATTGATTTATTTTCATTATCCCAATACACATTTTTTGTTCACGTTGTTAACTCCCATTTTTCCGGAAGTTCCAAAAAATGTGTGTGGGCCTCAGGCTTAAACCTAGTCTTTGGCTTTGGCTTAGACTTAGGCTTAGGGTTAGGCTTAGGTTTTGACATTATTCAGGGTATCAATACGTTTGGTCTACGAAGAAGGTTTTTATTGTGAACATTATTCGGAATACTGATACATTCGAGATACTGATACGTACGGGATACCGATATATTCGGTATTTGGTGTACCGATAGACCATCCCTCCAGCAGGCCCTCACCTAAGAAATCCACTGCGTTGGGTAACCCATCTGTATAAACATAGGAGGCGGAGTAAAGCTTCTGATTATTTTTTATGCCATCTTGATTTTTTCTAGTGAAAAAATTTATTTTTTAAAGATAATCTTGATTCTCTCCCAGGATTATTATGAAAAAATTGCGATGCACTTGATAAAAATGTTGTGCATCATGTTCGAAGGTAACAATTGTTTTCATGTGGCTTTTCCCTATTCCGTGTCAAAAAGCAAACTAGTAGTGCGGATAATAGAAAATTTCCTGGTACCACGATTTAAAAATATTTTGACAGAATACTTTTCCAAAAATTTCAAATCCAAAATTTTTTCAACATTTTTTAAAACATAAATAAAGTAATCTTTGAAAATTTCACACTCTGAAGTTTTATTTGCCGATCATGTTATGTGATTACATCACTCCATAAAAATTTTATTATGCTGATCATACACATGTATACAAATCACTGTTTGCAATACTTTCTGTCTTTCGTTCAAGAATAAATCGTAATAACTTCCTTGCCGGATCCTCGAACCAGCAAAACCCGTTCCAAATTTTCCGTTAGAGCTTCCAAGTATTCCATGTACTGTAGCATAGCTTCTTTAGCTCTCGGAGCCTTGGGCAAGTTCAAAATGACCAACCGGCTGGTCGAACTACGCTCTCTGATCGCCTGGTTCAATTTGACGGCTGTGTTCATTTTACGTAATTTTTTCTTATCTAAATTGGCAAATTTTTCAAGATTGTCGTTTTCGTTATGATTCGGCGTTTCGGTTTTCAAGATTCGGCGTAATTTTAATTTTTCTCTTCTCGAAGAAACGCTGTCGTGACGAGATGAACCTGCAAAAAAAAGAAAATCTGAATTTTTGGAACGGCGGGAGAAGCTCTTGACGACCAGTTTTGAGTTGGGCTAAGGATTTGGTCAAGATCGGTTTCTGAAGAACTTGATAAATTTTATTAAATCACAATCTTGATAAAAATTTTATCGAATCTCACTGCTTTTTTGACTCACCAAAATTGGCAACGTCTGACATAAGGTCTCTAGATTCAATTCTGAATTCCGCACTTATCACATCTCCCTTCGAAATTTGTTAACACCGGCGCTAGCATAAATGAAGTGGACATTGGAAACTAAACAGGCTAGACCAGAAATGATTCGGCGGCCATTTAACTAAATTGCTTTCGTTCTTAGCTCACGAATTTTATACGAATTTTAAACTTTGATCAGAAAGAAATCCTCTGCCGCATGATATAATTTTCGTTGAATAAAGCAAACTTCGAAGATGGCTTTCAGGGGCATTATTTGGAGTGCGTGTACTTGTGTTCACTTCCTTTTTTGAAAATTTGTTCAACATTGATTTTGAGACCGTTTTCTCTACGAAATTATGTTTTCTCTACGAAATAATGCCGGATTTTAAGACACATAGGCGATAAATTACATCGACATAGGCACAATAGAACATAAGATATTGATGAAGCTTCCAGGACTAAACAAGACTGAAGAAAGCTAGTTTTAGAAATAGAGCAGCTACATAATCAATTGCATCAATTTGAATCGTAATCCAGAGTTAACAGTTTTCTAGAATAGAAAAGTCTTGATTCTCCCATGTTCCAAAATTAAGATTTTTGTATTCCACAAACTGGTATGAACGCTATGGACGTCATTGTAGTTTTCACATCATGACTGGTAAAAGTTAATCTAACTCATTTTTATTTTCTACTCATTATTACGGAAAAATTCAACTGGTTCTGAAAAAATCGTAATGTAAAGTACCAGGTATTGTATGGAATTTTTTGATTTTTCTCGTTATGTCAATTTTACAAATGGGCATTCGTAATTGAATCATCATGTTGTTTCCATAAATTACTTTCTGGTTCCATCTAGCTTTCTTGTTATTTCGACGATAAACCGCAACTAACAATATTTTACTCATTTTTGTATATCACTGGTAAGTTCAAGCATTTTTCTAGTATTTTCCTATTTTAATTACGTTACGGTGAAAAAATTTCCGGCACAAATTATTGTTTTTTGTTTGTTTGCCATTTAGCAGCCAAAAAACGCTATTGAAAGATGAGAATTTAAAAAAATTATTAAGTTTGTCTAAAATTCCAGTTTCCTTATTACAAAAGTCTCTTTTTCCGTCAATGATTAGGCTTTATGCAAATAGTTATTAATGCCGACAGAATTGTCTGCTGAATAAAAAATTATGAAACACAGAAAAGCACGTTTTTAGATGATCAGGTGGCATAAAAGCCTGAGCCCCCTAACTTCCAAAGAAATCAGAATTACTCCTATATTTAAAAGTGATGTTCCAAGTGACAGTGTTTTTCATCTACTGAGTCAATTCTACTACGAAATCTTCATAGGAATTTTTCTATAAATGCAATCATAGGAAATTAATCAGCCACAGTATCCACGGTCATTGTATCAGTTAAACCAACTGCAAGTTTTTGCACTGATCTCCATTTTGAGAATGTAATTCGAGAGTGATCTAGAAAACATTGGACGTCTCTTTTAATCGTACATTTTGTTGACAACTTTTAACGAAGATAAAAAGTCTGTTGATGGGAAAGATTAAATTTTCTTCATCAATAGTTTTTTAGCTGGAACTAAAATATAAGGACAAAAAAATAAATTATACCCAATCGTTGAACATCAAGAATTTTAAAATTCTAAGAAAGTCTGCGAATTACAGTAGAAACTTAATTCGAGTTCATAGAACGCAAGTCATGTAACATATGAACTTGAATATTCAAAGCATTACAGTAAACTCTGCATCATTTCAATTTAGCCTCGGTGCAGCCCAGACTATAGTCTGTTTTTCTTGAAATGCTTCTAAATAATGAAAGTAGAAAGCAAGTAGTATTTCAGATTTTCACGATTTTCTGGTAAAAAATATATCATATACGATTGGCAATTTGTGAGCTTACTGATCTAACCTTCAACAATTTTTCGAGCGAAAAATTTTTCAGTAAGAGCTCTATGAAAACGATTTTGACGACGGTACGGATTTGTGTCACTTTTCCATTTGGAAGCATTTTATTGAAAACAGACTATAATATAATGAAATGTTTCCAAAAAAAGAATTTCAACAAATTTCATCAATCTAGAAAATATTTCAAAAAGTATTTTACAATAGGTTTCGATTCGGAATAAACGAAAGTTAGAGATTTTACATTGCGAGAAAAATCAAAAATTACGATCTTCGCTGAAATTTATTTCTAATGAACAAGATGAAAAATTTCAACCGAGCGATGCTGAGCAAAGAGTTCAACTCGCTTGATCTAGATTAGTTTGTAATGGAGAGCATTTCTACACTAAAATTCATATAGAATGACGATCACTTGACTTTCAGATAATGGCGAAAAAATTTTGGTCAAAAATCAGAAGTTCACTTGAACAAGATAACTGTTACTAAAGGTAGAAGTATTTTGGATTGAAAAAATTAACTGTGGATAGAAGCCGGAACCTTCAGAATAAAAAGTTACACTATACCAAAACTTTTCCGTTTTCAGAATGAAAGTAAAATTCAAACTTTTTTCGAACGGTGGCGTTTTCGGCGGCGACGTTTTTTGTTCTTGGGGTACTGGCGCCTCTAAATTCTCGTTCGACGTTTCGTCCTCTTCTTCCACTTCGTGCTGCCTCATAATTTCGAAAATTTTGTTGTCATGCCCTTTCTTGTTACTGCCGCCGTGAAGAACGTCGGGTGACGACGGCGACGGTGGCGGCAAGACGTCCAATGACGAATCTTTACTATTGGAAATCATGCGGCCGACGCACGAAACCGTCGACGTTTTCAAATGCGGGTGGATTTTGCGGCTCGAGGCCCGCTTTATGGACGCCATGCGGAATAGTTCGGCAGTGGATTCGTTGCGGTTGCGATCGGCCAGCAGTTGAGGCTAAATGAAGCAACCGCGATGAAATAGCAAGTCGAAATTTCCGTAACAGTGTACAACGATTAAAAAACAGTATCGTTCACAAGGTACGCGATATTTTTGCGGATGGTCAAATTTTGATTATTCAAAATATGTCAAACTTGGCATCAAACGATAAAATTCATCGAGCTCTTTTCAAAAATTAAAATTATATTTTCTTACTCCGAAACTGGCTACGCTAGGCGCGAAGAAAGAAATGTAATATTTTACAGTATCGCAACACCGCACATGATAAGTTTCTCGAAAAAGGTTCCATAAACGAATTGAATTCAACTTCAGAATCGTAACTTTTTCTTTGTCAAATTTCAACAGTATATGTGTGGATGCTAGTGAAAACATACAATTTAATGCTAAAGGATCACTGTCTATATGCAATGGTTCTGTGTTCCTAATTTTTTGAAATATTTATATTGTAAGTGCCCTGAGGAAGAACATTCTGTTTTTTAGGTAAAATAACTAAAATACAAAATTTATTGTGGAATGAATAAAATGTCAGACTGCCTTTCCCCACGGAAGTATATTTTTTTGTAAAATTTGTTTGTATTATCAAAAAATTCGACGGCGAAGACAAGTTACAAGAAATTTTAGTCAGTGATTGCTTACTAAAACTTGTTGGCATATTTTTGATACAAGTTGCTGTAGGCATTTGCAAAAGGCTCATAATTTGAGTAATTAGAAATGACGATGTTCAACGATGAACAGTTAATTTGTTTATCTTATATTGAAAGTTCGATGCCCATAGTTCATTTTTGATATTAAATTAAATTTCATCAACGTGCCTGAATGTGCATTATATTATATTAAATAGACAGGTGGGAAAATAATTTTTGCGTTACTTCAAATCCTATGAGATTTAGTTGGAGGTTTGTGAGCGCACTAAACTGACCGTTTGATAACTTTTGAATGAATTACACTGTTAACGCCCTGTGTAGACTATTTTTTAGACATTGATTTTTTATCGTTTTTGATCTGTGGTCGACCATTCTAAAGAAAATCAGATAATCTTATATCATTTCACAACTTCTGTCATAAAAGTTATCATTCCATGCTTTCTCATGTTACGGACCAGTGGGATTCATGATATAGGTTCTGTAGCAGTTTTCAGAATAGATTACTGCCCTTCGATGTATACTTCGAAGAAATTTTCAGTTCAAACTGATTTTCATAAATTACGGGCGGACATTAGGTTCCACCCACGCTCGCACAGTAGGATCTTTTGAAACATCGGTTTTTTCAAACTTTTGCTTTTCTCCTTTCATTATTTCCAGAAGCTCACATATTTACTTTGGGCTGAAAAAGTTTTTCAAACAATGGCACGTTGTCATTCGAACATGCTTGTCAAGGTCGTCGAATGTATGTGATTTTTGCGATAAGATCGATGGGAATTTTGTTTGTCATGTTTCCACATGCAAAGTTATTCTACGAAAATGTACATACCTTCTCGCGGTAAACAATCTTTTTCCATGTTTTCAAATTTTTGTTGATACGGAAAAATAATATCTAAACATGTAACTTGTTTATTCAGGTTAAGCTGCAGCTTTCAAGAAAATTGCACATTAGTCAACTTATGCATATGACAGCTGAACTGATCTGATTTTAGAAAAAATTTGAATTATTTTCTTCGAACATTTTAGAATCATTGGTATGAAGATACACTGTGTATCAAGGATTTCAGAACTACTTTGGATTATGCACAGTTAGTTTACTGTCGATTTTCGAGTAAAGTCACCACCAAAGGTTCTTGAATTGTATTCATAAATAAGATCTAATCTATTCCCTACAAAATTAATTCTAAGGAAAATGATTAGTTCGGTAGCTTCAATATAGTATTCCATAGAGAGCCCTTTTCATGCGAAAAAATTTAATCTGCGATTCCGACATGCTACTCACTACTTATCTTTACTTCTTCACTAAAATCACAAATTTCAAACTCACTTCATTTTCGAGTTCTTCATTTGTCAAATGCAAATCCATGGCCAATTTCGCCCTTTCCTCCATGAGCAATGTCTTCTCGTAGGTGTAAGGCGCCACCAGGCTGTCGGACAATTCCACGACGTGAACTTCGGCCTGGATCCTCAATTGATAAACCCAATTCTGTAGATCTTCTTTCATTTTCACGGCTGAAGTAATGAAAAAACAGTCGATATATTCAGAAAACATCTGAGCGCAAAGTATGCACATCATAATGAGAAAGCAAATGGAGAACACGGAACTCTATCGGAGTGCGGTAGAACAACTCGTTCTATAGAACAACAGACAAGGAGTTCATCGATGTCACAAGCCACTGAACAAAATTATATAAGATCCGTTCAGACACTTCATCGAAAAAGCGGAGCGATTAACCTGATATAATTTTCTGTCATGGTATTTCTGTAACATACTGTTATCATCAAATTGAGCCACGGCGAAAATTCTCAAAACGCATTGGCGCCACACTTTGTGCTGACGGAGCAAAAACGGCAGCAAGATGAGAAGCCCACCGTCGTGCATGATCCACCAGACGTCGATCGTGCCCATCAATTGGTCGAATGCGTCCGGGAATAGAAGAATGCCTTTGACCACCAGGAGGCACATGTCCGCGGCCGTGGCTCTATGCACGGCGTCTAGAAAAAATTTTAATAATGTAACAGATAGAATTGATCTGGAAAGAAAAAGAAGTGAGTCTGAGGACATATTATGGATGGGAATGCTGTTTCCATCCCAAAGCGTGCTTTAGGGTCAGCAGCTGTATGTTAAAACCTAGATTTTGCTTAATCTACCCTAGAAAATGTCTATTTTTGTCCTAGTGGCAGTTAGTTGCTAGGCCAAGAGTCTAGATGATGCAACTTTGTAGATATTAAAACGTATAGGTGAATGGCAAAGCCTAGCTCGTGCTCTGGTAGTATCTACACCAGTACATGTGCCTAGCAGCTGCTACCTTTTAATGTATATGGGTTATATTTAACATGCGAGTTATATTAAACTGTATATGAAACATTTCAGGGAAACTGAAATTTTGACTATCCGAATTCATGATCATCGCCTAACATGTGAATATAATTCGAACGGAAAGTTCCAAAAGTATCACGATCGTGGATCAAATCATGTTAAACTGAAATACAATTTGATTTTTTTGGCCGTAAAACTCGTAAAAACTGAGCGGCATTGCAATAGATTTGAAATCAAGTGCATGGAACTCAGCTTGGATTATGATTTGAATATACTTATTGGACAAAAATTTCCAGAAACCCGGTCTGATAATATAGAATCGATGCGAAATGTGTACCTACATAAAATCAAAAGATTCAATTCAAAGCAAAGTCTGAAAAAGAAAAAAGCGTTTGAAAGAATAGAAATTACTCCAAAACTCGTTGGATTTTAGTTTATGTTTCACAGAAGATCGAAATATGTTTTATCAATCTTTCTTCGGCTAACTGTATTTCTGACCACCGTTAATAGCTTTTGGCTTTAAAATTTGTGGGATCAATTCTCTCAAGCTTTCCCTGTGTTGAAAATTAGGATACTATATGGCCCAGCATACCCCCAGAGTAACCCCGTAATCATTAAATACCTAAAATGCTTGAAGAATGTTTCTCGTTCTCATATACACTTTTCCTCCAATTATAAGGCCAACCGAGGAGTACGGTATTGGGCCTCAAGCCGCCCATGCCCACACATTGGATTACTGTGCCAACGTTATCGGATAAATTTTCACAGATAGGCACTTCCGTGAAACCTTTCACCTTAGCTTCCCGCATTGCTGCGATCAATTTCTAGGAAAATGCAAAAATAAAGAGTTCGAAATTATAATAAATGATATGGAAATGAGTCTACTTCCTTCATCTCGCCTGCCCGTTCCCTATCTGCCAATTTGGTCATATCGCCCTCGACGATAGAAGCCACCATGGTCAGGCCCCGTCCGGCCTTCAACTGATTGGCCAAGTGAAGCATTTTGCGATTTTGTAATTCTTCGTGAGGACAAACTTTCAGTAGCAGTAGAAGTTGTGGTCTTAAAAGTTTAAAATTTTAGTTTCTCATGTAAGCAGGATTTCCACATACCTCCAGTTTTTAGGATGCAGATTCATCGATTCTTCGACACGTAAAAGACTATACTGGGCTGTTGATAATGCCAGGCCACGCATTCCATCGCCCCATTCTTTTTTAGCACTGAATAAGATTACGAATGGTATAAAAAGTTCGAGAACAGCTCTTCATTTAAACAAACTGATAATTATTGTCGATACTTATACTAACGAACTAATGAATTACATTATCGTTGATTCATTAGACTTTCGGCTTTAAGTTGGCTTCTTTGACAGGCTTCAAAACTCAACTTTCAAAACTCAACTAACTTTCCATAGGTGAAGCTGATTGATAAAGATCACTTGGATCACTGCTACATAAAGTAGCACATACGCATCAAATCTTTGGGTTGGGAAAAAATTTTTTCGATGCTTGAAAAACTATCTTCGCAGTATGGCATGTAGGTTCCTGTGTAAATTTAATATATCCATAGTTTCGTAATCATGTAAGGTTTCTAAAAGCCAAGAAATAAAGCTCTTTAAAAAACTATAAATTTTGATTGTTTTTCCCGTTTTCTCGGTATAAAAGATAGATTCTTCATTAAAAGACTCACGGGAGACATGACAAGACATGTCTTATGGACTGCTGAAAATCTATTTTCAGTGTAATAGAGCTCAGTCAAATTTTGCGAAAAATGAAGCTACAGAAGTGAAAAACACATTGCTTGACATAAGCACATTAATTCCACCGGGAGTAGACAAAGCAAACCAGAGCAATTTCAACCAGGCTCATCACAGAAAAATAAAGCCAAAGGTATTTTATAATGATCGTCGTATATTTAGTGGTCATCAATGAAAAAAAGGTATGGAACTGAAGTACTGAACCAATAGAAAAACTAGAAATTATCAACGAGCTGGCAGACTTTTCTGAAGTGCGCCACTCCTGGTGTTTAAATACGATAGATACAGACTACTGAAAAGACTGCTGAACTACTGAAATGCTAGTATTATATAAAATTTGGAGCCCAAATAAAATCACTTCTTACCCCTTGAACTCAATATATTTATACAAAGCGGCGCACAAGGCCAGTACCACGATGGCGTAGTACCAAAAAGTGGAGAACATGATGAACAAGTTCAGCAAAGCCCCCAAGACGGCTAAAGACCAATGGTAGAAACGGAACCGCGGTCGCCAATTGGGCGCTTTCAACAAAGTTTGCAAGGCGCAGGCGATATTCACGAAACAGTAAGAAGTCAAAAAGAAAAAATCCACCACCGGGGCTATATAGTCGATGCCGCCGATAAGAATGGCGCATTCGGCGATCAAAGTCGTTAGAAAAAGAGCTTTGATAGGTTCGTTCCGAGACGATAATTGGCTAAACGGGCTCAAGAAGGGCAATAAGTTGTCTTTGGCGATGGATTGCAGCAATCGTGGAGATGCTAAAACGGTGAAACGCTTATGTGTATAGCAATCGAGTACATCAAAAACTTTAGTGGTCATAACTTTATCAAAAAATGCAATAAAAATTTTTTCGTATGTCATGAGTCGAAATGACAATGCCAATCAACTCACTGCATAAACACTGCAAGCCGGCACCAACACAAGATAAGAAGGATCCAACCAAAAGGACCCATTGATTGGGCCATGCCAGAGCCGATACTACCATCCTGTCCCCTATGCTCTCGCCATACCTAGATAGAAGGGAAATTAACGAAACAGAAAACAGTCACTGAATGCATACTTGTCACGCAGCAAAGATCCATGTACGGTTCCTGCATACAAAACTGTTAAAGCGAGATAAATCAAAGACGTGGTCAACGTGGCTGCAATTGTGCCGACAGGTATCGATTTTTGTGGATCTTGCAGATCACCTATTAACAACATAAGTTCGCTAATCTTTTTCAATCACTCACGCAGAAAGTATCTAATACCTGACATGTTGGCTCCTGAAAATAAATAAAAATGAATAAGGTTTAAGATAGGATTCTATACTGAAATAATCACCAGTCATGATTCCGGTAACTGATGGAAAAAATATGGCCAGTAGAACGAAAAACGATGTAGCTAAATCTTGAGCAACTTCAACGTGGACATCGGCATGTTCGCCCGGTATACTTTGACCACTGTCCATGTAATGGGGCCACATGTTCTCTAGAACGTTAGTGGAGAATAAAAAATTTATACTGTAATAAGTTTATCTTTTTTATGAATCCCCATTTTTTGTACAAGTCTCACTTCGCTCGTTTAGTAACTGTCAGATCTTCATGAAAAATTACCATTTATAACGCCACTCCAGAAACCAGGGATGCCTGGTACGCTGCGAACGTAGCTTTTTTCGAAGTATGGATCACAATGAACGTTTGAATCGTTAGTTTCAGCGCAATATTTCAGCCAAACTGGAGAATATTGACTTTTGTTGCAATACATGGTGTCATTGAAATCCATGGAAGCGTGGGGTAACAGTAGTTTCTCTCCGACTAAGCATATCCTGAAAGATTCAAAGTAACGTATATAAAATGACTGAGAACTTTAGGATTCAAGTCATGATTGGAACTACCATGAGAATCATCTGCTTGCCAATAATTCAAAAATATGCATGAAATCACTTGTGATAAAGTAACAAAATATCAGACATATGTACTTTTTCAGATTGATCTAGTGATTCTAATGATTTTTACAGTTAAGTTTCTGGAAATTTTTGGTCAGAATCCGGATAAACATGATCACACAAGCAATTTTCTATACCTCATGACCCTTAATCTTTGTACGGGAATTGTGTGGCTGGTGTTCAACATGCTAGCTGGACATAACAGAGATGAATAAAATGTATACAGTGCTCACATAGAACAAAAATGTAAATCGATGTTGATGATCACGATTAAGAACATCTTTGTAATGTAAAATCTCCCACCTGAAACCCCAAATACCGCTGACTAAACTTTTTAAAACTGTTATTACCCCTGATTTACCCATACCTAACTTTTAGAAACAGATGGTCGAAAAATCAGGTTTTCATGCCAAAATTGATGTTTTTGAATGAAATTTTTTCCTCTCGCATACCCCTCCAAAAATTTTCTCCTGTTCCTTTCCAGACCTTCCCATCTGGGAAAGTTTCACCATACATCTATGACCAGTTCCACTTGTCTTCAATTCAAAGCTTTTTAGAATTTTGTCTGAAAGTGAAGTTCTGACTGAGAATGTTTTCTGGGTGATTATTTCACGCCAAAGTGCATAGCAAAGCTGAAGATTTTCACTTCACGCTATGAGCTCTCAATGTTAACAGAAAAAGCTTTCCTACCAGATGAGTGACTGATGAAATTTCATTTTTGATCAATATATGCAGATTTCAGTTCAGTGTATAGATGACTAAGTGGAGACATTTGCCATGCGGAGTCTGTAACGAGAAGAGTTTTTCACACCCCTACCATGACTCCTGACGGATGTCAAAAAGTTTCAAATGTAGATTTCATAAATTGATCATATTCGCAAACCAATAAGATTTTATAGTCGAGTTCTCCGCATCTAGTGATATGGTGGACAGATTTCTAGGTTACTCACATGTTTTTTTCCGTATTCGGTTGAGCCACAAAACCGCCAATCAAAACTGACAAAATGGACAAAATCACGCACGTCAACGAAATCGGAGCGAAAAACTGTACGAATCTAATGCCTAATAAACAAATAGCGAATAGTACGATCAGAAAAATTGTGCCGTAAATCCGAAAATTGTTGAAATTCGGCTCATGTGGTTCGATGGACGCGAACTTTGGCAGTCCCGTAGCCATATAAGTCTACAAAATGTAGTAACGTCTTTTATATTAAAGGTTGCTTCCAAAATTTTTACCAACAAGATTTCAACGCCGCCTACGAGGTACATGGCTGTGGCCACAGTGTTAGCCAAATAGTATAAAATTCCGATTGCGCCGCCGAATTCCGGTCCAAGATTCCTCGATATCATGAAGTATGCTCCACCGCCTGAAAGACGAAGTTTTGAAAGGTCCGAAACCTTTTTTATGATGATATGTGTGAAAAAACGAAAATGGAGAAACGCGTCGAAGTGTTTTGCAATGTGAGTTAATTCACAATCAGCAGAAGCTGAGAGGTAAAAATAAAGTGGGTTCAGATTTCCAGGAACCAAGGTATATATTTTGAGTTTTATAACGTGCCCTGATTTATAGCTCAACTATGGTAAAAACTCACTATCAATGACACCATTGGTTGCGATAGCCGATATCGATATGCTCGTTAGGAGCGTCTGTAAAAAATATTTCGCATTTAATAGGCTACTGAAACATCGATTTATTGATACTTTCAAATGATCAGTGATTTTTCTAGTCAGTGTTGTTTTCCAAACTGTAGTCTGTTTTTTATAAAACGCTTCCAAATAGAAAAGTGACACAAATCTGTATTGTCGCCAAAATCGTTTACATACGGCTCTTACTGTAACATTTTTCACTTGTTAAAGGTTAGGTCAGTATGCGCACAAATATTCAGTCCTATATGATGTATTATTTATCAGAAAATCGTGAAAATCTGGAATACTACTTGCTTTTCACTTTCATTAGTTAAAAGCATTTCAAGATAAACAGAGTATAATGAAAAATTTAAGCATTACTGTATCAAACTGCATCCACATACATTTCCATGTTTCTCTACATTTGTTTGCATGTAATAAAGTTTAATATGAAATCAACATAGCTCAATCAAATTTTTTCACGTCAGACATATTAAAGAAAAACTAGTTCTGCATCAGAATTAGTCGAAAAATCAATCATGATACTACTGGTAAGTAGGTACTTGACGGGATGATGTTCGCAAAGATATAAAAACTTTTTTAGACTGACGTTCGGCCATTAATCAGTGTTGCACTAGTTTTTTCCCTTTTTCATCCTTGAAAACGGCACCTTTAATTCCGTGATAAACTTTGTTGTGCATGATCAAAGAAAAATCGGGTCGTCCTAAAAACGGCCAAAATAGTGGAACATGCTACATTGATTAACTATAGCGAGATAGTTTTTTTGAAGACCGAATTTTAAACCCATGTGATTATGTCAGCATGATAAAAAACGGGAAGCCAAGGGTTGGCTTAGGAGTTTAGTAAAGTCACTCTCACAAACCAATCAGAACTGAATTTTCGAAAATTAAAAAATCAATGATCTGAGTAATAGCATAAACCACATCCAAAAACCATAAGTCACTCATCGAACATGTGGTGAACTTCGAAACAGTGAATACCCATTTTACTTGAACTAACAGTGAACTAAATCTATATCGTGGGAATTTTAACTTACGCAGAGACAACACAGGAAAACCATGGAAAAAGATTCGGCTAAACCGGCTATGCCGACGATCCACAATAAACGTAGGAACATCTGAACTCCCAAAATGTGTTGAATGCTGGGCAAATAGACGCCGAACAGGGTGCCCAACTTTTTCTAAAAATTGGAAGAATCGTTGCCCAATTGGACTGTCTAATTAGGTTTAATATCGTAAACTTCTTCACAAGTAAATTCTACGGATCCGCCAGAAGAATCCCGGGAGTCAGGCATTTAAGACGAAAATTAACCCTGCGATAGCTAATTGATAAAATGGCAACAAAATTTTATGAAGCTCAGACACGATTCTGGCAAGGCATCTTTCTATAGTAAATTAGGAGTGACTATACAGTTATCGTGCCCAGAAATTCCAACTCTTCACATGAGGTATTTTTTTACAAATTTTCTGCGTTGGCATTAAAAAGTGCTGCTCACCCTAACATTTTCAAAAATTATCTCAAATCAACGAAAGCTCAATTTTTTAATGGGCTTCAGCCCCATTTAATAGTCAAAGCTAGAAATCTGCTCTAAAACCAAGATTACCTTTCCTCCGTGGGTGCCCACCGAACTCCCCGTCGACGTATCAATGCCGGCCAAACTCCTCAAGTAGGTGGACAACGGAAGCATATTACTAGAAGCGTCTTCTTCGTAGAGTGCGAAATGGCCGGCCAAATTGGAAATGCTGGACTTTTTGCGAACCAAGCCGCCGCCCCCTTTGCGGCCGCCCTCTTTCTCCGCGTCCTTGTCCACGGGCACGTTGATCGTGACGGTGCTTTGTTTGAAATCTTGCTGCATCGATATTAAAGGTTTCTCGGGCATGAAATTTGCGGTGTTTTCATTGGTCATACTCTAATTTTATTGAAATCTTGGGTTAAAATAGTAATTCCTGCGTAATGGAAGGATGTCTTCAATGCTCGCGGGCTAGAATAGAAACGTGAATGGGAGGGTTCTTCTCTTCTGGAAAGTCAGTGCTCAGAAACAGAGGTGAATAAAAATATTGTTATTCATGAACGCAGAAGATTGAATATCGAATCGGTAAATTTTGTTTAGATCAAATCAAAAATATTAACTAGTCTGTTTTTGTGCGAATAATCAATTAACTCTCAGAAAGTTTTGAGTAAAAAATGCTACAGTAAAAGCTTTGTATGCACGATTTTCAAGTCATTACATATTTATGTTACCAATTTCCTTAAGGATTTTATAAAAATAACACTGTAGCATTAGGTTTGACGAATTTATGGGAGGTTAGAATTCGAGTGTATGGCTGGAGCGCATGATATTTCCAGAAAAAGAGATTCTGATTTCAAAGTCAAGGTACACTTTTCGAGGCGATTTCAAAGTCAAAGGACACTGGAAGCTAGGCTTGACCGTGTTTAAAAAAGTTGCTCCAGAAAATCTTATCGTATCTTTACAATGAGTTAATGGACATGTATCGCGAATACAGTGGCCATTCATAATCGTGAGACCCCTGATGCTCGTAGAAACAAGTAATTACGTTGCAAACTTTAGATAGGCCACAAAAATCCCGAGCTTGTATTGTTCATGCCTAAAACTATCTCAAGTCCAGGGGCCGGTTTCATCAAAGAGACTTAAGCTCCAGCTGAGCTGCAGCTTAAGCTGTAGCTTAACTTTATATGTTACACCATTGCCGTTAAGCTGCAGCTCAGCTGTAGCTTAACTCATGCACACAAAACATATCGAGAAAGTTAAGCTGCAG
Organism: Romanomermis culicivorax; assembly: GCA_963922205.1. Classification (NCBI taxonomy): domain Eukaryota; kingdom Metazoa; phylum Nematoda; class Enoplea; order Mermithida; family Mermithidae; genus Romanomermis; species Romanomermis culicivorax. The sequence goes on along the minus strand of CAWUHX010000028.1, from coordinate 339,628 downwards.
CTGAGCTGTAGCTTAACTCTGTATGTTATAACATTGTCATTAAGGTGCAGCTCAGCTCCAGCTTAACTTTCCCGATATGTTTTGTGTGTACATTGTGTTAAGCTGCAGCTGAGCTGCAGCTTAACAGCAATGGTATAACATATAGAGTTAAGCTACAGCTTAAGCTGCAGCTCAGCTGGAGCTTAAGTCTCTTTGATGAAACCGGCCCCAGCTCAGATTCCAGTGGTCCTTCACCGCAGTTCCATGATATGTTAGCCATACAGAATCAGCTCAGTAAATGACGAAGTACGGACTTAATGAATGGCTAACTTTGCTCGTAGTCATAAACCTGGATTCATATGATCAACATTCATAAACACATGGTCTGCTGACCACCTTGACCATCATCACCACCTCGATCACGTGACTAATTAATGATATTCTGTGACGTCATCGCGAATATGATGCAACACAAGAATCAAAACAATGAAAATAACACAAAAATGATCACAACTGTCGGTAAGCTATATGTACTTACATTTCGTGTCATGGAAATGGCACACTTTCTACAACAACCAACTGTGCATAAAAATTTTTCACGGGCACTCGAAGGATGATGATGGGTAGATAGGTTTACCAACTTAATAACCGGTATTAAGAGACTTCGGTAAACTTTATCATCGTTTTCATAATCTTTCTATTTTCTCTCCCTATCTCTCTTCATTGACGAAGTCAAATAATTGTTAAGAATTTTTCACAAAAAGAGAGAAAAAGACATAGAGATGGATAGAAGATTCGCGGAATGTTTGTTGTGGCAGATTTCGTAGGAAAAAAGCCTTTGAAAACCGTTATTTACCAATTTGAACTGAAAAGGAAAGTAAATTTTTTCGCCATTTAATGGTACGTTTTCCCAAAAAAGACTATTTTTTACGCGAATTTTTATCAAAGGATTACGTCATACTTTTGGGGTTGCCAAAAATAGGCGATCAATCGTCTAAATTGGTCGTCTTCGCATGAAACTTGATGAATGAAGTGGAGTTGCGAAACTTTATTGTCCAGCAATCGACCCACAAACTCACTAGATTTGAATATGATAAGTTAACATCAATCGGAATTTGAGGAAATATCAATGTCATAAAAATATCGATTACCAGTTTGAGCGCTTTTCGATAAAATCTATAATGTTTGCATTATTCTTAACTAAGCATTGATATAAATCAAAATCGGAGTACGAGACTGAAGTGGAGCCTTATGAAGACTACAATAGAGTGGCTCAAGAAACGGCCTGTCTTAAAGCAGTAATATTTTTGGTTACAATGCATTCATACCCGAAAATCACTCTAGCGTCGTGCAACAACAGTCTACCTAGGGTTGAATTCACAAGAAGAAGTCTTAGTTTAGAATCACCGATTTTTTGTTTTTCATTCATTTTTGCACGTTTTTCGAATGTGTAAGCCGAAATAGTGAAGAAGTTTCTAAGTTCATACAAGGTCTACAAAGTCAACTAACAGTGATTTATTTCTACAGTTCGTAGTATTAGTAGTAAGTAGGAAATCGATGGCGGTTTTTCGGTTGGGGTTCATAAGCGCGAACGGCCCATAACAGAGAATGAGCCCATAAGCGCGAAGGTATCATCCCAGTATGTCGACCGTCCCAGTATGTCGACCGTCCCAGTATGTCGACCATCCCACTATGTCGACCGTCCCACTATGTCGACCAATGATATAAGCGTCACTTCATCAAAAAAATAAATTTCCAGTAAGTCGACTGTTCCAGTATGACGACCGTCCCACTATGTCGACCATCCCATTATGTCGACCAATGATAAAAAAAATTTCCCCACGGAAGCGTGGGAATTTTTCATTTTTGAGAATAACACTGTTCCAACTGTGGATTTTTACGTTTACACAAATGTAACGTTTTGAAACATTAAAGTTTTGAATGTGTTTTTGTGTTCTCTCTAATTTTTGATAAATTTAAACTAGAGATTTAATACCTGTAGAAGGTGGATTTGATGCACTATTGATTGAAATTAAAAGATACATGCGTTATGTTGCTCATTTGCTTGGTTAGTTTTTGTACGGAACTGTTCTGCTATTGTAACTTTGCAGTAAATTAAAGCGGCGCCTGATATCTATTAATCTTCCATGGTTCTTAAAAAACGCGTAATGAAAAATTGGTAATCTTAACTTTTGAAACAACATTCAATTTTCCCTGCTAATACGAATTCAATGAAATGCAACGACAATTTTCAAATTAATCTGCTTGTTTTGCAAAAATATTCGAAACAAAATATAATAAATTTTAAATTAGTGTTTTAAATGATTAAAATCAACAGCTGGAAATTAGATGCACATTTAGCTTACTTAGACAGACATTTCGATTTAATGATCAACCTGTAGCTGATTAATACGATTTAATTATATCTCAAGTTCGTATACCACAGTCGGCGTACTGGGACAGTCGACATAGTGGAACAGTCGTCATTCTGGGACGGTCGACACACCGGGACGGTCAACATTCTGGCATACAATCAAGCGCGAACGGCTCATAAGCGCGAAAACAGTATATGCTTGGGCGTGTCCTATTTATTCTACTGTGATAGGCTCATAAGCGCGAAAGACTCCTGATGGTAAGAGCTAGTAATCTTTATATTCATTTGTCTTATGTAATTAAGAAACTTAATGTACAGGGTTTTTTAGTACGTGTCCCATTAGCATTCGTGCTAATGAAGAAATATTTCATTAGTACAGCTAGCACGGTTGAAAAATGTTACTTTGTTGGTGTCAAACTAATGCGTGGGTTTGTCAATTCTGATAACCCGCTTTTATTATGTAATCAATTCATGAAATCATGCTTGATGTTGAAACGTTCAAAAGAAATAAGGCACTCATCGGATTCTAATTAAATTAGCTTATTCTTACTATGCACTTGGTTAGTTAACTGACAAGTTCAATGGTTAGTTTGACGGTAAAACTTTTAGGAATCGCTAGTCATCTTCGGTTGAGATAAAAGTTTACATGTTTTTATTGTATCTGGAACTATGCTTCAACTTCAATATTGGTTCTTGATTGATTTTTTCAGAAAACGTACAATTATATTTCTTTCTCACTATTACTGATTTGTGCAAACTTGGCATATGTCAGAACAGCTGTTTTCGAATTATTCAAGTAGTGTTCAAGAGGTGAAAGCCAAAGACGATTCAGATTCTAGCCACAATCGTTTACTAAGCAAAAGTGAAGAGAGTGATGATATTGACGAAGTTGTTATTTGTGAAAATGACGATTTTGATGTTTCACCACAATTTTGTGATCTTCAACTTTCTTCTCGAACTTTTTAAAAAATTTCTTCCATTAGCACCATGCTAAAAACCCCTGTTGATGTCTGATAATGTTCAAACTTTGCAGTCTCCGATTTAATCTGTCCTAACGTTTAAGATTTTATCTACTCTAAAAAAATTAACAAAAATCATTTTCATTTAATTATTGGCCATAAACACCCGTGACTTTTTACCAACAAGATGTCGAAACGCGGATACCTGTGAACTTCGCTCATCCAATAAAAGATTTTGAGGATTTCTATTCAAAAGCAGATTAACGTCACCAAAATCCATGATTTCTATCACTGATCTGTCGAAACTCGACGAGAGAGCCAAATTTTTGAATGTATTGTTGTTTTGTTGAAGTTCTTAGTTGTATTTTTTGTTTTCTATTTTTAACTCAAAAATTCGAGGCTCCATTAGAATATCATACGCCTTTTCTCACAGGCAGTTTTAATGTGATAGGATAGAAATAACTTTTTCGCGTTTGTGAGCCTTTCGCGCTTATGAACCCTTCTGGGTTTTCGTGCTTGTGGGCCCATTCCCGCTAATGGGTCGTTCGCGCCTACGGGCCATACCCGGTTTTTCGAGACAGTTCAGAAATTAACCGGCAAAAATAACATCATCACTTTACTTACCACGATTCACGCTGGAGTTAGGCATGCCTCAGTATGGAACGGGTAGTGTTCAAGAGCGCAGCAAAAGCTTCAAAAACGCAGCACGCACGCAAAAAGTTCAAAAGCGCAGCAATGCTGCCTATGCCTTGATGCTAAATCGTCCAAAAGCGCAGCCAATGATGGAAAAGTGTTTCAAAAGCGCAGTTACTTATAAATTTTCGTATACTATGTGCTTCATAGAAACATGTATTGAATTTTCATTGACTTGACGAAGTAACCTGGTCAATGACACCCGTACATGTATAATAGCTATGCTGTTTTTGAATATGAAACAGAAATGAACGCAATCTCACAACCATAAAAAAAATTTCAGGGTCCATCACGGCTTCAAAAATAGAAAAATGTACAACATGCGAATTAAACTTAAACTGTCTTTTCGATCTGAATTTCTGGAAACTCAGTCACTAAAATGTTGTCAAAGTACTGTGAACACCTTAAAATAAATTTCGGCGACGCGCATTATGCTTTAAATCATTCTCTAAAAGCGCATCTGATTTTTTATGCAAATCCATGGTTTACCACCGTCTTTCTTTCCTCTCTTTTGTGTCTCATTATTCTCCATGTTTTTCTGAGCAAATACAGACATTGACTTGGTTAAAATTTTGTGACATTCTATGCAAAAAACAGTGTTTTCAAAGCCTGTAAAAAAGTAAAAAAAAATATCATTCGAAAAAGGCGGCCCCTTCAGTATAAGGATGTACAAAAATCAGAATTTCATAAGCTTTTACATATGCTTAGTGACGTCAATAAGTCTTTAAGTGGCCCTGTTCCATGAACTAATAAGTTCAAAACGAACAGAAGACAAAAGAGGCTGCACTTTTGGAATTTTGTACACTTGCTGCACTTTTGGAATTTTTCGCTGCGCTTTTGAAACTTTCTGCTGCGATTAAAACATTTGCTGCGCTTTTGACTCCCAACACATGAAACTTGACTTCTGTATTCCTGTCTGTGAAAACAGATAGATAATTTGGGCTCGTTCGCTAAGATGGTTGATTCTATTTTGAGGCAATGACACGAACTTGATCAAGTTCTTGGTATCATCTAAAGCCCACGGACATGTTGATATACGTACATTTTGAACTTATCCACACGAATCGATTAAAAAGTTAATCGATGCTTGGATTTGCCCGAGAGCGAAAAAATAGGAAAAATTGTTAAACATTCTATAAAAGCAAATGACGCATGATCAACGCGGGAAGCGTTCTTTTCGACTAGTGAGATCATCGAGTTTACTGTGGATGCTTTATGACAAAAGATTTCGTGAGTTATTTTGTGTACTAGACGCCTGGAAGAGATGGCCATGATGCAATGACGCCTCAAATTCAATATTCAGTTTATCTGAGCGTTTTCTAGTTTCTGGCTTCTTCTACAGACTTTTCACGAGGACAGATCGAAGCGGATATCTGTTGAATTCATGCTTTGTTATTACGTGTGCTTTACTGATTATTGAGAAACAGTGTTTTAGTAATAATATCACGACGTCGTTTCCAAATGTGCCGACATTGTTTTTCTGAGATGCGGTTCAGGAACAGGCTGCCGAAGAACCTTTTTCAGGGGATACAGTTTGAGAATTTATTCACCATCTCACGTCTATAAAAGTTAAGTCAATGAGATTCTGTTACCATCTTGAGCATCAATTTCGTAATTTTCAACTAAGCTCTTATTTCTTTTCGCTGCTTAACATGCAAAGTTACTCCAACACGGTATTGAAAAGTATCGTTTTCTATATCATCATTTCTGCAAATGGCCGAACATTCTTCTCGTAGAATTATCTTGCTCGTGTTTCTGGCGCCTCCGGGCCCGGGGCTAACTCTCCCCAATAGATTTTTCGATTAGGCTTCATAATACGCGCGATGAACCTGCCATAAGGACTGTAGAATGTTGTCTCTGTCGGCTGAAATTTTCCGTTATTTTTCAGGAGATAGAAGAATGATTATTTTATTTTCCTGTTATACATTCGATTCTAGAAGAAGAAGAAAAAGATGAAGCTGACTGAAAATCATTCCATAACACATATGCGATCAAGATCTAAGGATCTTGGCTCCTTCTCCATATCTTTATTTTCTTCTGAAAAAATGAGTAGTGTTTCTTACGACATGTTAGTTTTTTCTACTGTATCGACAATGAACTTGCGGATTTTCGGTTCGACACCCAAAGTAAAGGTCTTCTTTCTCTAATTTCGTGCGTTTGTTGTCATTTTTTTCATGTGCAAATTAACTCGATTTTAATTGAATTCTATTGACATCCTATTCTGCCTCCCGAAGAATCTTTCTTATATGCCCTTTGGGATCTATTTTTTATATTCATCGATAAAAGTGAGCTAGCAACCAGAACAAATTCTATCAAATTATGCCGAAAGCAGTCGAAAGATTAAATTGGGATATAATTCATTAATGTGCACATTAATCCCGTGTATAGTACGTTGTACGGCGGCGGTTTTTTACTGTTCCTCCTTCCTTCTTCAGAGCAAACAAATAAATTTCGTCGAAATTTATCCCCTTTCTGAAGATCAGTTGTATGTCAAGTCTAGAAGTGATGTTTTGTACGGTCGGCCATATGGCACGGTTTAGTCAAGCACCTCGATCCTATAATTTTTTCAGCTCATAAATTATGTATAGTCTCTTGAAATGCTTTTTCAATAATAAAAGTGAGAAGCAAGTAGTATTTCGAGTTGCGAGCTTACTCTTTTGATTTTTTAAATTTTTTGATGAGTAAAAAATCCAATAGTAACAGTTTTGCCTGAATGATTTTGACGATAGTACTATTGTGAATTTCCAATTTTATAGAAAACGGACTACAGAATTTCGAGCATAAACTAAAACAGCACTTAGCCAAGTTTGAGGCGTCATAATCTAACACCTGGAATAGTCACTAGTGCAGAGTCTGAATCGCATCGCAGATTTTATACGATCTTTGAAGTATGCAAATCTTAGTGATAGTACTCGTGTTGTTTTGTTTTAAATTAGTTTATCAAAATCAAATGTGACGTTTTTATATGTCTCATTTTTTCTCATTCGTTTCCGTTCATTATTCTTATTCCAAAAATTTATGGTGTTCTATTAGTGAGTCATCTGATCCTAATTGCAAAAATATCCTTTTCGCGAAGGGGTCCCCTTCAGCCAACTTCATACCTGAATAAATCGTGAACCGAGAATCCGACATTAGTTTTCTTCACGCAGTTGAATGATCTTTGAAACCTGCATATAATGTAGAAAAATTCGAATCGAAAAAACTCATGGAGTTAATTTTGATCGCAGGAGATGTTTGTGCGACCGGGCCCTGGTCGTCATTCAATCAGCTCAACTTTTAAGAAAACAGTATAAATTTTAGATTTCAGATCGACGGCGTTATTGGCGATTTTTATTCCGATCCATGTTGTAGAAAGTGGCATCGATTTTTCTGTTGGTCAATGACCTTCGGGCTTTCTCGTTGTTTTTAGGTATGAAAATTCTATAAGTCGATTGAAAATAAGCTCAAGACGTTTTTGGCCATGTTTTATTCGTCGGGTCACAACGCAACTTCGTTGTTCGTCCCATCAACAAGTCGCGAACAAAAGACAAGCGATGTTTGGTGTAAGTTAAGCTACAGTAGTCTAGCCTGCACTTAGCACACAGTACAAAGGCAAGACTAGAAACGCGCAAGCTGTGATCAATGGTAAGATGTCAGTCAGAAATAGTCTAAATAGTTTTATGCTTGAAAAGCTATCATGTAGTGTTTTTTTGCAAAACACACAAGTCTATCGAATAGTTCATGGTGAGCTGAATTACACACCAATCACCTTTGTTCCTATCTTCCTTACAATTGAATTTGTACGGAAACCTTGATTTCCATAACCAATCTACTCGTTGTTGAATCTCAGTGCAAAGTCAGCTAAAGTCTTAACCATTTGCTTACGTGAAGACTATCGCGATTTTGAAACAATTTTCACTCTGACTAAGCAAAGAGAAACCCATACGTCGACGTGGTGGATGGTTTGAGCTTACTCAGCGCCATTTGGACTCAACCAGAGATTTCTTTTACGTTTTCCAGGTCGTGAAATTTTTTCGTTCCAAAATGCATCAAGTTGGGAATCACTCGATAGGTCTCTTTAGATATATTCAGAAGCACATTTTACACTAGTATGTTTCTATTTCTTACAGTTAAAACTGATAAAAGTATGGTAAAAACCTAATTGGCCTTTCCTACAACATTGCCAATGTAATGCACGCCAATCAAGTTCTATTTTGACATATCCGAGGGAAAATAAAATAATGCTAAAATTATGAACCCTAACGTATGATTACGAGCAACCATGTTAGTTAGCTACTTCTTGACCATTATGGAGATGAATTTTTTAGATCAAGAAAAAAACTCAAACTCCAAACGATTGCTCAACTCGAGGCCCAGCCTGACTATCAACGGGCTTTTGGCGTCTTCGGACGAACCGGATACACCCGAGATAACGTATCTGGCCGCTGCAGCGTCCTCGGCGACTGCCGCCTCGTCCAAAAACGGCCCTTTCGAACGCATGTTCGAATTGCACATGAAACAAAGGGAAAAACGGCAAAATAAAATGACCAGACAAGGAAGGATCTATAATTTTCTGGAGAGACCTACCGGCTGGAAATGTTTCGTCTATCATTTTAGTGTGTAAGTTTTATGTTGAAGAAATTTGTTTTTACTCCATTTATTGTAAAATGATCTATGCAGCGAGGTCGCAGCGCAACATCTTTCCAAATTATGGAAGGCTCATTGATCCTATTCAAGAACTTTTCTCCTAATAATGTTTTGATGATCATTCATTTAAGCCATTCTGACTGCTGTATCTAACCTTTCAAAATTTTAATTTTCGAATAAGCTATAATAATGATCCTCAGTTTTACTATAGCATTTCAATGCAAATGTATTTATGATTCATATTCCAAATTCATGGTTAACTTTGTGCTTCCTGAACGATCAGGAACTCTGAAAAATCCACTTCTTCTAAATTGACTCATCGTAATTGAACCCCTGATGTTTGAACCTTTATTGGGTACCAAAAAGCAAGCATAAAATCTACTATAGCCTATTTACTTTGAAATGACAGTCACAGCAATAGCTAAAAAGTACGATCATTTTGATATGCAATTTTCGTGAATTTTTCGTGTAGCGTGTATGGTAACAAAAAGACTAAATTTTGGCAACAGGAAAGCCGAAGTCTGGCGAAACAACACTACTTTCGATTTTGGATAAAACTGTGTCGACACCTAAATGCACTATTCGAGGAATTTCGACGATTTGATCATGTTACTGAATGAAATTATCAGTTTGCTTCTTTGTCGGTCGCGGATCAAAATGCTTTCCTTTTTCATTACAGTAATAAGCTTACTAATTGCGGTATGTCGAACTTACTTTTGTCTATTTGCAACAGTTGCTGTTTCAAAAAAGATTACCGTATTGACATTTGTCTAAGGAAAAAGTTCTATGGTAATTGTTTCGTATAAACGACTCTAACGACAATTCTAATCTTTGTAATTTTTTCGATTTGAATACATTTAAAAAACAACACATTTTACGTTTAGCTTTGGGGGTGGATTGAAGTAAACTTTCTGTTTCTAGCTTTGGAGCACTAGAATGTCGACAAGGCTACGTTTTCGAGTGCTTCATTTCTTTGCTTTTAGGTTCATTCTGGTTTTGATATGCCTAATATTCAGCGTTTTGTCCACGGTCGAATATTATACAGGATTTGCGAACACAACATTATTTTACATGGTAAGCAGAGAGCAGAGAGCAAAAGAGGAATTCCAAAGATCAGTATGTGGTTGCACATTTTCTGGATATTCTACTAGAAACTAGTTTGTGGAATTCCAAATTACTCTTATCGAACGTTCTACAAAAATATCATCTTCACTGAAAAAAACGATTTTTGACACAGTATCAAGCTGGCAGATTATTGCATGGTCTACAACAGAGATTCCACAAACTTCCTCGTATCAACAAATGCACGCTGAGCCTTAAGAATCCAATTTTTTGGAACTTTCATACAGACACGTACAAAGCAGTACTTGGTACGTTCCAACTTCTATGAACTTCGTGCGCCACGGACTATCGTCATCTGCTCTGCATTTCATAAGATTAGAAACTTACTTCAAAAACTGTAACTTTGAAAAGGGAAGTTTCGGCGCCGTCATTTCATAGCTACGGCGACGCCGTTTCAGCGCCAGCCATTTCGACACCGGCCATTTCGGTGCCAAACTTTGTCCTTTTTAATTTTTTCTGCCGTTTTCTTTACTTTCTTTCTTTTTTAATCTTATACGTTCTCTATCTTGTATCTTTTCCGTGTCTTTCTTGTTTTTTTCATTCTTCCTTATTACCTAATAAAACCGTCAGCGCTAAAATATCGGCGTCGAACTGTCTCATAACTTTGAAATGAATCCATGATTGTAGTTTGTTTTCCCTGATACTATTTCTGTATGGAAACAAAACTGCGTTACCTAATTAGCTATTTTTTGTTTGTTGCACTTATGCATACGCTTCTTGTAGCATCACTTTCGACATTTTCAGTGAATATATATCCTTTTTCTCTCCTGCAACCATTTTTATTTTTTTAATTCTTTTCCTGCTTCTGTTTTTTCTTTCTCTTGTTAGTAGTGTATTTTATTCTTCCTTTATGTGCCCTTTTACGCAACTACTACGACCTCAGAAAGTGACTGATGAAATATTGTTCATCTTTAACAATTTGTTTTTGCATATGAAATTATATAGTGTCAGGCTCCGAAATGGATTGCAGCAAAGTGTCAGCGCCTGAATGGCGGTGGCGAACTATCCTAGAGCGCCTCAGCTTTATTCTATAAAACTCAATTTTTATACTTGATCCGTCACAGCAATAAATGTTGGAACCTTATTCAAATCTCTTTTATTATCATGAGTATGATTCAAACCCGGATGCAAATCCAACCATATTCGTTCCGGCCCTTCACAGCTTAAAAAAGTTTCAGTTTCATGTTGGCAGGAATTATTTCTGGTCATATTTTTTGGCGTGGAATACGTCGTGCGGCTGTGGTCGGCCGGTTGTCGGTCCAAATTTATGGGATTTTCGGGTCGATTCCGATTTGCCAGGAAGCCCATTTCGATTATAGGTGAGTATTTTTGTATCCGCTTTCGACTACTGAGCCATGCTAAATTAATTCTTTTTTCGATCGTAGATCTTTGCGTCGTTTTGGCTAGTATTACTGTACTGATATTCGGTGCCGAAGGTCAAATTTTCGCGACATCTGCGATCAGGTTTCGATAAGTTTAAACCTTGTGTTCATGAAACCTGAAAAATTTGTTTACATGATTCAATTTTTGTCTGTAAATTGACTGGTTTACACTGTAATTATGGAAGATTTTTCATATTCAATCTTAAAAGTCTGTAAGAATCCCCCCAGCACCATTATCAAGGGTAATAGCCTGAAAAAATGTTTCCTGAATTTAACATTTGTTGTTTATTTTTTGACGCTGATTATCATGATAACAATCATTTTACAAAAAACACATTTTTCATGATTCTCCAGGCATGTAAAGTTGCAAAAATTTGCATTAAGCTGCAAAAATGATTGACGTTGCATTTCCACGTACCGTTCTGCCAATTTGTATTACATTTTGTTCAATTTTTCTTATAAAGTAGATGCTTCGCTACATTTATATGTCATATTCGTGACAAAAAATTGTTTTTTAACTATTTTTATGGACAGAAGAACGCAAAAATTTAAAGATTTATTTGTCAAAATTTTGCACATGTTTGGCGTACAATAACCCAAATATGTACGGGCCGAACTTGCTGGAAAGATACCAACAAACCGAAAATATTTTAAAACTCATATTTTTTACACCGGGAATTACTTTTGCGAAATTGATCAAATTGTGATCAAGCTGTGTGTAACGAAAGCAAAATAATTATATACAAAAAACATCCTAAAAAATACGAGTCCACGTTCGACAGGGTTAAGATTGCATAAAATCGTCCGTTCTTCCAAGAAAACCATCCGAGACATTGTAATTTAATAGGACTCTTTTCGGAATTTCTTGATGCTTTATTTTTCGCTTGACGACACTGAACCTGATTGTGGTCAATGGCCTACTGATTTCGATGCCAATTGCCTTTGGAGTTCAACTGGTAGAAGCAAAGAATTTTGTTATAAATCATTGAAATGTGTTATTATCAATAAAGCGGCATTTTGATTTACTCTATGAATAATTATTAATGTACTTTTTTCTTTTTTTGTTCTTTTTTCAACTTTTTATTTTTTTATTTTTTCTCATTGGTCCAAAATATTTTTTTCCATTGGCCCAACAAAATATAGCTGAAAAGTTGACGAAAATAAAATATAGCCAAAGAAAATCAGTAAAAGCGTCATGCGATCGGATGGCTGGTGTCATCAAGCGAGAGATAAAGCGAAACAAAACATTGAAATACCAAAAAAGATTCTATTAAATTACAATGTCTCAGATAATTCTCTTGGAAGAATCAACGATTTTATGCAATCTTAACCCTGTCGAACGTGGACTCGTAGTTTTTAGAATGTTTTTTGAATATAATTATTTTTCTTTTGTTACACACAGCGTATAATTTGATAAATTTCGCGGAAGTAATTCATGGTGTTAAAAATATGAGCTTTAAAATATTTTTAGTCTGTTGGTATGTTTTCTGCAGTAGAAAAGTTACAAACTTAGCCATACATGCACAGCATATAAATCCTGTTGTAAAATATGTGAAATGTTAGTAAAATATGTGAAATTTTCGCTTGGTCAGCAAGTTTTAAAGCTTAATAATACTCCCTTGGTATCAAGTATGGTTTGTTTAGAAAAATCGTTATCATCGTCATCATACATGCACAGCATAGAAATTCAGCGGGGGGTCAGCTAGGACAGGGGGTGGAATACAAATTTTTTTTTGTTCCTGATAATGAAAAAAGATCTTCGATAGGTCTTGTAATATCCAAGCAGCATATTCTTCATTTTATATTAGTCAGATATGGGAAATTATTTGCCTATACTGCACTTTTTAAAGTTTTAATGTTACTTTTTTGGACTTCAAGTATGCTTTATTGAGAAAAATTGTTCAACTATGGCATCATTCCTACTTTTATGATGACTTTCTCTTCTCACTTGCTCATTTTCCTTTGTCATCTTCTGGATCATTGCTGGGGTGGTCAAATCTGCTGGGGGTCAGCAAGAATCTGCTGGGGGTCAAAACCCTCCAACCCCCCCCCACGTGCATGTATGATTGTCATTTTTATGACGTCTTTTCATTTTTTCTCATTTTCCTTCATCATTTTTTTGGGTGGTCGAATCTGCTGGGGGTCAGCAAGAATCCGATGAAGATCAATCAAAACCTGCTTGGGGTCCAGATCTCCATATGTGCATGTATGCTCGTACCAATACTCATTTTGACCAAAATTACAATGTTACGTATAATGAGGTGACGTACTTCGAAGTACTAGCTCAATGAAAGGAACTTTTATTTTCCTTATTTTTGGCTCATTGAAGGCCATATGATTGCTCTTTAAGCTGACGAAATTCGAAGTTCGGTCCAAACATATTCGGGTTACTGTAGGCCAGAACGAGCAAAATTTCTTTAAATTTTTGCGTTCTTCTGTCCATAAAAATAGTTTAAGAACGATTTTTTGTCACGAATATGACATATAAATGTAGCGAAGCATCTACTTCATCAGAAAAATCGAACAAAATATAATACATATTGACAGAACGGTACGTGAAAATGTAACGTCAACCACTTTTGCAGTTTTATGCAAATTTTTGCAACTTTACATGCCCGTTACCTCATCAAAAATAATTTCTGTGTGAAATGATTGTTATCATGTAATCAGCGTGAAAACCTGAACAGTTCAGTATAAATTGTTTCAAGGTTATCGGACTTCGCGGCGATCCTTACAGAAAGTGAGGGACTCTTAAGCAATTGAAAGTTGAAGTGATCTAAAATTTTACTTATTCAATTAATATTATCGAAATCTTGTAACTATTTCGTATTTGATTATTTTCGTAGTATATCCTCATTTTTCTGTTTATTATCTCTGTGATCTGCATTTTGTCATGCTTTTTGAAGGGGCGTGAGATTCTTGCAAATTTTGAGAATGTTGCATGTCGACAGACAAGGCGGCACGTGGCGTCTTTTGGGTTCAGTGGTTTTTATTCACAGACAAGTAAAAACACATATTTGGGCACAAAAGTATTGTAGCGTTGTCTCCATTTTACTGTAGGAACTTATAACCACTCTTTACATTGGATTTTTGGGTTTGATATTCTCGTCGTATTTTGTTTATTTGGCTGAAAAAGACACGGTCAGTCCCGATGGTCGCCATACATTTACCAGGTAAATTATCAGGTAAATTGAAATAATGAAAAAACTACCAACTAATTAGGATATTTTGCAGTTATGCAGATGCTCTATGGTGGGGCGTGGTAAGGGAATCAATGCTTTCAACTTTGAGTGAGAATACAATTTTTTGAATTTCAGATCACCATGACTACAATTGGGTAAGAATTTATAGATTTTGAATGCAAATATGACAATTGTCATTGTTAGAATCAGTATTTTTTAATAGTATTAGTATTGACTTCATCTGCAAACACTAACATTTCTTGACCTTGGCTATATCATTTATTTCATCAGGAAAACCATGGATTTCAATGGCCTTTTTTACTTGAATGCGTTTTTCATTCAGTACTTCAAAATTTCTAGATGTCACACTGTTTTCGTAATGTATACCTAGCGTATTTTAAATCATTTGCCCCAAATTTTTATTGCAGAAATTTTCATTAACACAATTTTTAAATATAAAGGGAGTATGTTTTAGCTTAGTAGACAATGTTGAAAAGAAAATCGTGGGATTTTAGGACTTCTAAACATTCCAAGAATAGCATTGTTGTAACATTTTCTCAAGCTATGGCGACGTGGTACCTCAAACCTGGATAGGACGGATAGTCGCATCGTGCTTTTCCATATTCGCCATTTCATTTTTCGCACTTCCAGCTGTAAGAAAGTTTTGAATTATATAAATTGCCTAAGAAAAATTAATGAAAATTCCAGGGTATTCTCGGATCAGGGTTCGCATTGAAAGTTCAACAAAAGCAACGACAAAAGCATTTCAACAGACAGATACCTGCTGCAGCCACTTTGATACAAGTAAAAGCAGTGAAATTCTAGTTTCAGCTGAACCATTTGAGCAATATCCATATTTTTTCTGTGAAATTAAATTAGCACCGAGCCACCGTTAGATGGGAGCATATTTCATCACTGATCAGCTTGATTGTCGAACTAATCGGCAAATACTTAACACCTTCAGAAGTTAGATTTTAATTTTTACCGTACTCTTTATGACTGCTTTCCCGTCGATATAACTATAAGCTTACTGTAAGTATTTTTTCAAATTTGTACTCGATGATTCTTATATAAAATGAGCAGATTAAGTTTTTTCTTACCTCTACACTCTGTTTTTATGGAATTTTCCTACGCATAAATTTTCAGTCCTATGTAACGTATAGTTAGCAGAAAATCACAAAAATATGATATAGTTCTTTTTTCCATTATTATTTAGAAGCATTCCAAGAAAAAGAGACTATAGTTACGCGAGCCTAAAATTCGTAGTGTATTTTTCAGTGCTTGTGGAGGTGCTACGCCGCCGACAAATCTTTCACCTCCAAAGCAACGTGGAAAATCTACACTGTACCTAATCCACACGTCTCAAGACACAAACATTCCCAAAGTTATTCGGGCGCTTTGAACGCCATCAATTCGACAGAATCGTTTTGTTCCAGAGCTTCCAAGAGGATTAGTCATTCGAAATTTAAAAAGAAGTACATCCACAATAAAAACTCGGAATTTAGTTAATGTAGTAAATACTGCATTTTTTCTTTAATTCTTGATTTCGGAGCACCGTAAGATCAGAACCGTCGGATCAAAATATTGCTGCTCAGACTAATAACAACAGTAGTACGGTGAATTTGATGGGCCGTCGGAATACGGAAATATCGGATACAATTTTCACTGATCGGAAATCTAGTAAGTCGTTGTGTGGTGCAGATTTACTCGAATATCAGAGTTGATACTTCCAGGATGTTGAAAGCTACACTGGTAATGTCTCGATAAACGAAAGATGTGGCAAGTTTCCTGCTGCCGTCAAATACACACCTTTTTACCCTGCTTTTTCACTACAAGAATTACATATCATTTCGGAATCAAAATTTGAATAAGAATCAGTCCTTAACACGTCAAATAGTGATTCTAAACTCAAAGTTTGCTTGCTTTAATGCATATTTCACTTATCCAAAGTAAATTTTCGAGTGAAAAATTTAGTTTCGGTTCCTATTGAAGCAGTGTGTAACTTTTTCATTGTCTTAAATTGTCTAAATAAAATTTTTCCTCGAATTTCCATTCGGGCACCTTTTTCAATTTTTATCTTCCTTTTATTACTTTTTGTTTTTTCTGGTTTGTTTTTCTTGTTTCCTCGAGGATTCAAACTTTGTGAATCGCGGATCGCTAATTTTTCAAAACTCAGTTCCCCGCCCTTCAGTTTTTTCTCTACTTTCCGGTTATTTTTTCGTTTTTTTCAATCATATTTCATTTTGCGCATTTTTCGGATATTTCATTTTTACTCATGTCAAGAGTTAACAACATCTAAAAATTATAATGCGTCCGTAAGCTCATCATGTTCTTTTTCGTTTTAGTTGAACCCCCTTCGAGCGGAATGCTTGTGATTAGCAGAGAAATATCTAGAGACGAGTATTTGACCGATTTCGACGACTGTTCTGATCCTCAACTACAGTTAAGGTCTGCAATTCACGCATCTTCACTAGCGTTTGTAAATTTTTCATGCTTTCTGATTTTAGAACTTTCCAGTTGACAGAGTGTTATAGAAATGCCATCAGAGCTATCAGAAAAGTGAAATATTTCGTTGCAAGAAGAAAATTCCAAGTATGGGGATAAAATAACTCTGTCAATTTGTTGGATACGACATTTGTTGACTTTTTTGCTCTATTGTTCTGGGCTATCTGTGGCTAGAAATTTTGGTTCGATATGTGGGAAAATGAGTTTTGCTTGATGTTTAACCGCCCAATCATGTTATGAGAATCCCCAATCATAATTGGATTTGGGTAGAAAATATTTGATGATCAAGAACTTGTGTTTTTGTTGTACTTACAGTCTGTTTCAGCTATTGATAATAAATTACTATCCACCAGCTGAAATTAAATACTGATTTTAGCAAGCACGAAAACCGTACGATGTTCGGGACGTAATTGAACAATATTCGCAAGGTCATCTCAACATGATGGTCAGAATCAAGGAACTTCAAAGACGGTAAGAGCATAAACTAAAATAATAACTGAGCCTGGATGTTATGCAAAATGTGCCGACTTTCAGTCTTGATCAAACCCTTGGAAAACCAGGTCAATATACAGCTATCGACAAACAAAATCAATCGATGACTATCGGTTCGAGGATGTGTAGGGTTGAAGGACAGGTAAAACACTATTTAAAGCAAAACTTCATTCTTGTCTGCTTGAAGTCGCCTGAGATTTTTCCTCTCTTCTGAATCATGTCTTTTTACAGGAATTATAATAACTGGACGTTTTGATCTTTTATTTTTAGCTCAACAACATGGAGAAACAGATGAGCAAATGTGTAAATCTTCTTGAAGCTCTCGTTTTGAACTCAGCTGGTCAAGACAACGTCAGAACTGCGATGCACCCTCGTTTAAGTAACCATTCTTCATAGTGCAAAGGCGAATTATAAGTTCGAGAACAATTTCGAATTGCTGAGTTTTGGGACTTTGCATCTGATGTGGATGGAAATAGTGTCAAAAGTTTACATTGAGTGATTCATATCAAGCTCTTTATCAACACTAGAAACCTACCAATCATTAACTCAACTACAGCAAGAATTCGAAATTAGAAAATTTAAATTGTAATACTTGATGACTGAAATTTTTTAAATCTTACTTTAATTTGCATAAGTTAAATTTTACACCTTTAAAATCAGTTGAGATGAGAAGTTACCTCGTTAAAAATTAAAAAAATCACGTTAATTGTTTGGACATGGTGGCTGTAACAGATTCTAATTGTTTCTTCATGTCTTGCAAAATATCGTTGAAATGTAAATTCTTTCAGCATTGACGATTTCGGACACTGATAGCGTGTTGACATCAAAGACGATAGTGCGAGATAATCAAAGTGTGCTTAAATGAAATTTGTCTCTCCTTATTTTTTCTGTTCTTGTTCGCTTATATCAAAAATAAAGTGCATAAAAGTGCTCTTAAGAACTGTGCATTCCTAATGAGCAACACTGTAAATATCAGTCGTGTAATTTTTATTCTCAATAACTTCTTGAAAAGGGTTACTCTCACTAAGTAGGTTCACTATTAATGGAAATCAGACCGTTAAGGTGTATGAATTTCCATCAAAAAATTATTCTTAAAATTTGGTTTATACAGTAGTCCTGAACACCACAGTTATTCTCAATTATTCATCAGGAATTACATATGATTTGAAAAGATTTCGTGTAGCTAGGATTAGACGATGGTATGTTTTATGAAGAAATTCCCAAAATGTCTTAACAACAGAATTGACAAAATTTTATGGAGTCTTTCAATAGTGTTTCAACATAAAGGATGACCTTTTTGAGAACATGAGATTTTAGTACTTTTCGTACAGAATGTTTTCCATTTGAACTGAAGAATCAACATTTGAGAAAAGTTTGCTGATTTACATTGATTCTTGTTATAAGATGGTGTGAGAGCAACAAAAACTCGATTCCAAAGAATTTTCATAGTGTATACGCCAAAAGCATTTCATAAGACAAGAATGGTAAAAGTAATATGTATGAAAAAGTTAAAAATCGGCAAAAAATCATCGAAATTCATATAAAGCCCTTTCACATATGGCTGAGATGTAAAAAACTTTGATATTACGTCCATAGGGAAATGTGGTCATTCGGTAAAGCGATATTCCTTCTCCTATTCTTCATTCTCGATGTTTGCCATCTTCTTTTTCGTCTCCGTTGTGGAATATATCTTCACCCACGGCTTTACTGAGCCACGATTTGATGGGCGGGTGCGACAGATCGGCGTACAAACTGTATCCGCCCAATTTTTCGCAGTCTTCGACCACTGACGTGTAACCGGCGGTCATAACGCCGGTCAATGACCATTGGTCGTTTTCTTTCTGTTTGATCATCAGAGGGCTGCCGCTGTCACCTATGCAGGCGTCCTGAAACGAAAATTTCCTCATCAAAAGATAATACTGAATTGCATGACGTATGGCAGAATTTTTTTCAGAAACTCAAGAAATAAGTAGATCTCGTTTCGATAAATTCAATGATATAACTTCTATTGTTCGATGGAACCTTCGATAGAATTTTGACACATATAAGACTTTCTATATGTCAAAGAATTATTGATCTTTCATACGACAATAAAACTGTAATAATGAAACGTTCAGGTCAGAATACCTGAGACGCTTCAATGCGATACGATTAATCTACAGGTCAGGTAACAAGATTTTTCATCAATATTGAAGAGATGAGTATCAATGTAATAACCTTTACGAGATAAGTGCAGTAGTACACATTTTATTTTTGGATGATAACTGTTGATCGAATTTTGACAGAGAAGTTGATAAAATCGCAGTGAATTCACAACTTCTTAATGTGAGTCACAATCTTAATGTGAGTCATGAAATATAAATTTTTACTAAAAAGAGTTCGGGTTACTATGCGATGCATTGGATCTGCAGATAGAATATTCTAGTCATCTTCAAAAGTTGGTTATCTGTGAATGCATCTTGGTGAGTTGTACAAAATAAGGTAAATTTTACTACTATACTTGGATAATTTTTTTATCAATTTCGACAGATAATCTTATCCTTGCTTTTTGAAAAAATCCTGAAAAATAAGATTTTATTAACGAAAGTTTAAAGATACACTTACTCTATGCATTTTGGAATGATCGATGCAGCGATCTCACAAAAGAAGGCTCAATGCGGATAGAACTAGTAGGCTTATTACTGTAATCAATGATAACAAATTTTGCCGATGAGCGGTAACCAGATCAGCTGAAAATTTCCTTCGGTAACCTGGTTAAGTAGTCAAAATTTCTCGAGCAGCACTCGGGTATCGAAGCAGTTATATTCAAATCGACGGTGGTTATGATGTTTTTCAATGATTTTGGCCTTCCCCATTATCATGAAGTAGTTCTGTGTTTTTCTACAGTATGAAGATTACCATTAAGTGAAAATTGCGAATCAAATTGAACTCACATCTTTGGTTTTCGCTGCGTCTATCCTTTTAAATTAAATGGGCTATAGTATGAAATTCTAACGTTGGAGAGCTACTGCTGGTCATAGAACTTCTCAGCAATATTCAGGAGACAAATACTTATAGATAAACATAGATTAGATGTGCTAATTTTGATCGCGAAAGCGATCTGATCTCTTATTTTATCTCCGACAGAGTTGCTTTACGTCAGAAAAAGCCCATTTTGGCTTTTTCAGAAGATAAAGAATATATGGATAAAGCAATATTTTTCCAAGATCTGCATGTAAGTAGAATAATCAGAAAATTAGTATCGTTGTATAGATCAGGAACATTCAAAGGTATGGAATATTTTCTGTTGTCTAACTCACTTTGAGCTCATTTTCTGAATTCGGATGTCTGGCACAAAAACGACCCGTAGAAAATGGATAATAGTCGCAATCGTCGATCACTTGTAGTTCAATTTTGTGTAAGGCGTGGGCCGGCTTGGACCTATTTAAAAATCCCCAGCCGGCCAAAGTGACCGTTTCCCCGGTTGGAGGTTTGGCTGTGGCGATTTTGATAGATCTGATCGTCGTCGTAAAATTGATGGGATCGATTTCTAGTAAGGCCAAATCCCACTGGAGAGACCTATAATTGAAGGAAGGCACTCTTAAGTTTTAGAAGTGGAATTAAAACACCTAATCACTTGCATTCGTATTTTTTTCATTTTGAGGATCAACACAAAGCATAAAAATTCATGAGTTATGGAAAAGTCGTCACAACAACAATATTCGGATCAGAGCGTTTTTTCACAATGTTTTCTCATAACTGGTTTTGAAGTACGTGTACCAGATTCATAAGGATCTTCTGGAGTGTGGTTTTGCTATCTCAGTTGTTGTGGATGTGAAGTTCTACAAAATATTCTGCTTTGTCGCCACATTATTTTCAAAGCTTTTCTGTCTGATATATTGATTGAACATTGGAACGATAAGTGGTCCAAAAAAGGACAGATTAAAAGGTCTTGTGTCACAGTAATCGCATCAAGTCTTTCATTTTTAATAAAATACTATCAAGGGCCAACTATACTTCACCGTACGGTGCCGTACAGCAACACATTGAGCTGCTATACTTCGCCGCACGCGCCGTACGGCGCCGTGACGTGCCGTATGGCGACTGATGAGTGGCTGCTATACTTCACGCCGTACAGTGCTGTGCAGCGCCGCGCGACGCCGTACGGCGCATGATAAGTACCTGCTATACTTACGTGCCGTACGGCACTCTACGGCACCGTAAGGCGCCGTACGGCGAAGCATAGTTGGCCCTTTAGGGAGTCTGGTTTCGGGTGAAAAATTGCCGAATGCCGTTGCAAAAACCGGGTTTTAGTTTATTTTAATCAGATTTTTGAATCCTTGGCAGTCCTGATTGGTCAAGCACTGCGTGCATACGTGACGATTAGTTGTAATTCCTCACGGTTATCCCGATCGGAAAGCAATTGTACGAAACTTTCCACTTATTCAAATCATTGCGGAATTTACAATATAGGCGCACGTATCAGCATATTGCATCAGTCATAGAACTTGATGACACTCTTCGACTACGTTTTTTAGAATTTTCATCTGTCTTTTGTTCCAGGGTTTTCATTGCTGTATGTGCAAAATTTAGGGTTTTTTGCATTTATATTTAGCTTGTTTCATTGCTACTATCTAAACATTCATATTTTTAATTCATTTTCTTATTGCTCTTTTATTCCTTCTCTTTCTTTCTGTATTTCTTGTTATTTATTTCTTTAATTAGTCCTTGACATGTTGTTTGATCTTTCAAAGTAAAATTTCGGTATGAATTTTTTTTCTTACTTAATTTGCGCACAGTTGGAAGGTTCCCTCAGCACTTCTCTAGGTTATTTTCATTAGTCGGTCGAATTTTCTACCGCAAACACACATCTCAATTGGTCGGCTACCCGGCATAGTCGGCCATCCGGCACGACCGACTTTCTGCTCTACATAGGTCACGTGCATGTGTTCACCTCGACCCAGATCCTAACTACCCTTATTTTTTATGAACTATTAAAAATTTCTTCACAGAAGTATAAGTATAACTAAACTACATGTGATATGCGATGTGACCACATTCCTCTTTTATCACTATGCACTTGATCCTATGAAAACGCATGACCATGAAACTGTAGTAAAAAATATAAGGCGCAAAACGCCAAGTCTTGTGATAAAATATCGCTTTAACTTATTGATAAGGTGCGAACAACAAAATATGTATGATGCAACATTTTTTTTTCGCGGGGAGAAGTGATCGCGACTGGGCATTGTTCAATGTTTATTTGCTAACTTCATTAAGTACAAAAAACACGATTCGAGATCATAAAAATAAATATTTTGGCAAACGGCCAAGGGGAAAGTCACAAAGACGAGTTTGACTGATATGATAAAAATTTTAAGACAAAAGAGATAAAAAATAAATTTCGACGAAATAAATCTCGGCGCCAAGAATATTTTTGGAGTCAAGGAAGAATAGGGGGTAGGAAAAGAAAACGAATATAATGACCTCCAGTTTCTTCTAATGCCTATGGTGACTTTGATTTTATCGATATCGACCACCAAACTGCAAAACGCAGGTCATCTTCTCGGGGAGCTTGGCCCGATGCAAGTTGCGTATTGACTACATGCTGAATTTTAGCTGACCCCAACTGACTTCCACTCTAATAGATTTTCAGATTGATCAGACCTCAGCAAGCTGTCATTTTTTCACATAAAGCATGAAATATTTTACTATTGTCAAAAACCTTATTCATCATATTAATTGTGTGCAAAGGGAGTAATGAAGAGAATTGAAAATCAGCCTTAACATAGCACACGCTAACAACATATCTAGATCTATATCATAAATCTGTCTGGAAAATGACTGACTCATGCGACATCGTGAGACTGACTTGCGTTCTTGCATTCCCTTTTCTTGAAGATTTCAATGAAATAATTTTACAGCTCAATAATGCTCTATGAATATATTTTACAAAGTGGTACAGAAGAAAATATTCATCCTGATTGACCCCTAGAAGATATTGGCCGCTGCGTACACCGGCCGGTTTTTTTATTAAATCCTATAAGGGAAACGTGACACAAATATGAAATGCATTTACACAGAGCTTTTACCAAAGAATTTTTAACTAAAAAATAGAATTCGAGAATTTTCAGTTCCATCTGACTTTGCCTTTGTAGGATAGTACCTGCTTTTGAAGCGTTTAAAAAACTGACTAAAATTAAGTCGAAAAGCTTGTGTTCTTTAAATTACCATAAACTAGCGCTTATATCACGGGTTCAGCTCTGCGGCTAAGGCAAGTTGAAGAGCAAAGATCAATGCATCGAAAGGCATAGCTTTTCGTAGTTTTCTGGTATTCATTTTTTCTAAGGATACTAATAAGGTGAGGAGCTTCCGCAATATCTTGATCTAGTCGTTATGGACGCTTATGATGAGCAATAGTTTCCTGAGAAGCCTGCATATCCTGCTCAGAACATGATAGGTCACTCGTCACCGATTAGATGATTTTAGTCAAAATTTAAAATAAGAAATTCTTATACCACTAAAAATAGTTGAGTATAAACCTACATCGATGTGCATTCAACACAACACAAAAATATGCATAACATTTGTGATAGGTTAGATCATGATCCACAAGTTCTGAGAAAAAAATCACTGGTATAATTATAACTACAGTAAAAAATCCATTTCTTAATCGATGGGTGTAAACTGATAGAATACTTGATATATTTTAAAGTCAGTGAAGCCAATTGGTAGTTTTTGCATAGATAAATAGAATTAATTTTTTCGCGAGAGGAAGCATAATCTCATGTCGTTCGAATGGTGACGAAACTGTCTTTGACTGAAGACTACAAATTCTTTTGTCCTTTTTTAATTTATTGCGACCCCCAGCTTAAAATATAATTTTGAGTGATGTGGATCCGAATCGTGCGAGACCATAGGATGATAAGTCATGACTTCTTTCCTTGAATTGCTCAACATGGTCCTATAAATTTAAACCATTCGACTGACCACTGTAATGAAATGCGGTAACTCAGAAAGTTTGTGCAATGAAGACGCAACAAGGGTGCGTGTAGGAAAATCAAATGTGATGCAAAATCGGAGGAAATTCAGTTAGTAGAAACAAACGTTGGAGGGAGGTTGAGCTATAAGTATACGCAGTGAATCACTCTTTTTCTGGTGAAAAAATTGGTTTAGTAAAAATTACAGTTTAATAGTAAAAAAAATTACAGTTTTAGTAAAAATTACGGTTAAATAAGTGCTCTCTTATACACATAGTTTTTTTCGCATCGGTTCGTAGTTGAGGTGGTTGCATTGGCCACTCCCAACAAATAATTAACATGCCATATTAGAGTAAAAACTGCAGGCAAGACTGATTTAGTTCAATTGAGTCAATGCTCATCATTCCCTACATATTAGTGGATTGGATAATTCGTGGTAGCTTCCAACAATATACTCTGCTTTTATACAAGGTGTTCCAAAACTAAAAATTTGCTTTCCGGATTCATTATCTAGAAGCATTAAAAACAGACTATAAAAGAATATTAAACTTACGTTCCAAGTTTTCGACCCATGTACGGCAATTTTATATCCTTGATCTTGGACATATAAACGCCGCTAGGTTCTTGGGCATGTGGTCCCGCATGTCCTCCCAAATAAATCCATATATTATTGGGATGGGCTTGCTTATGTGACCGACTTTTCGGATCGTACCTGTCCAAACAATGTGCCGCCGTTATAATAAACCTATCAGATAGTAAAGAACCGCCGCAACCTTCCAAACGTACGGCCCACGGGAATTCATTGGGTGAAGCTTCAACTCCTGAAAAGTACCAGAAATGCGACCCACAGAAATTAATTAGTCACAGAAATTTGCGATCCATTTTATGCTCACGAAGAAATGAAGGATCAAAATATGGAACAGTGCTTGAGCTTATATGTACTACGGTATAGGAATTACTCATTTCATAACGGACGTAGTAAATTCAATAGTGTTTAGAGTCACAAAAGTTTTACGTGATTCTAAACACAGATCGAACAAGAAAAAATTGTACAAGATTCTATACATAGGTGAATATTTTTCAAAAGTCCAAAAATCTTCTCCTGAAATACTCATTCAGTTTGAGCTTAAGCCAGAAGTGGGAACCTGGATATACTGCTCTCACTAATCAATAGACTAATATTTGTATGAAACAGAGAAGAGAAAATAAAAATTTGATCTTTTCAGAAAATGTATAGATTCCAAATAATCACGATATTAAATGACAAAAAGTTCTCTGTTAAATTAGAATTTTTTTATTCCAAAATTTTTTATCTTCATGTATTTGCCACTGCTAGCCCGCATTTTTGTCGCTTCTCACTAAAAGCCAGAATCCATGGGAACTTTCAATTTATGCTTAAACGACACTGTATGTTTTTCTTAAAATGCTTGTAAATAATAACAGTGGAATGCAAGTACTATTTTATTTTTTTACGAATTTATGTTGAACTATATATCAAATAAGACAGAAAATACGTGAGTATCTGACTAACTTTGAATAATTCTTTGAAGGAAAAATTTTACGATGGAAGCTTTGCGTGAAAGATTCCGACAACAGTGCTATTTTTTGTCATTTCCAAATTTAGAAGCATTTACAAAAAACATACTCGTGAATTTCTCACCTCCACCTACTATTGCCAGACAGTAATGGTCGAAAATCGTGAAAATATGCGCCACAATGGGCAGAAATGTTCTACCATTCATCGCATAAACGTCCGTCCAACAGTAACAAATCAATGAATAAAGGAAATAAATAAACAAGCAAACAAAGAATACCAGTTCGTATGAAATTTACACATAAAAAGAGTGGAAATTTCGTCAAAATTTAAGAGACGATCAAAAACTTTCGGAAAAAAGTCCCGCCTCCCCGACCGGCGGCGGCGTAACGAGAATAATATATAGAGGAATGTGCGGTCGTCTTATTTATCATTGAGCTTCAAAAAGCTTAATATTAATTAGCGAAATAATGAGCTTTTGCCCCCCTAAAAGCGAAAGATTAAGATGCCATTCGTGGACGGCGTAGAAGCTAACGATGACTGTTCATTAGATTTTTAATGACATTTCTTAATGAGAAAGATTAAGCAGTATATAGATTTTCAGATGAATCCAAATAGTGAGAAAAAGCTCTTTCCAAAATAGTCTTTTATCAGTCACATGAGAAAAGCATGACCTGACGCGTAAATGGACTAATAAGCAAGTTTGGTGTCTAGAATATAAGTCTTTCACTATTATTTTGAGTTAGAACGGATCGAATACCCGTATTGTAGGAATGAAGGGTGTCTAAAACATAAATAGACATTTTGGCTATACTATGCATTTGAATAAATCTTCACACATGCAGCCTCAGATAAGCTATTAAACCGTTATGGTCTCTTTTTGTAAAATGCCTTGAAAAATGATGAAAATTATCACTGTCGTCGAAATAGTTTACATGAAGCACAAAAAAAAATTTTCCCTCAAAAAACTTTCAAGATTAATTTAGTACGAGTATGTTAACAAATTTTCAGTCCTATGTGACGTGTAGTTCAGCGGAGTGAGCACTTCTCATTTTGAATCTAAAAAAGCCTCAAAATTTATTATGAAGTTGTGTCGCGAAGTTTTTTTCTCTTCATTTTAACAACTGCAATTATTCTAATTGAAATTTTTCACCTTTGAACTCTTTTTTCACAGGCCTTCTAAATTGCTACAGCTTGTAAATGACAAAAGTTTGAAACATGGGTATGATATTGCCTGAAGATCATGCGTTTTACTAACCAAATATGACTTATTTATAGGTTTTTATTATTTAAAAAAGGCGCCTTGAACTTAAATCATGGCTGATCTGTTAATGAAGCATAGTACTCATTTTGAAAGGTTCTTTTTGGTGATCACTGTTAGTTTGAGTGTAGTAGACCATTCAAAAACCTCGATCTATGTAATGACGTCCCTCCATCTATTTTTGAATATTAATTTTAACGCTTTTTAATTTATCTCTGTCCATTTTTCAGTTAACATTACAAAAAAATTTAAAAGTCAATACATCAAGTATTAGAGTATGTCCCCTTCGACAACTTATTTTTCCTATGTCTTAAAAGCTACGAAAACCGTAGTTTGTGTGTATAACATTTTAATTCCCTTTTCTAACAGTTCCTAATACAGTTTTAGGATATTGTCATTTCTGTAGAAATTTTTTCATCTAAAGGCAGTTGCCACTCCACAAAAGGTTCAACCGAACCATATCTTAAATAAACGGAAATTTACCGAATCTAGGCCAATGGGCGCAGTCTCCGGTCCAAAAATGCGAATTCGTAATCAAATCAGGTATCTTTAGGAAGCATGATTCCTTCACTTCCCATTCAAATCTCTCAAAACTCCTGCATTCTTGCGTGCGTGAATAGCGGATAATGGCTGAACATAGAAAATTCAAACAAGCTAAAGCCCACAAGACGAACAGAGGGGAAAACGGCGACGATGAAGGAAACGAATTTTCCCAAGCTAGCGACAATGCGCTAGGCAGCAGTACTGGAATAATCTATTCAACTCACCCCTAAGATTTCCGAAATTCTGTTGGTAATTATCCCTTGCGATCCAATAATTGAAGATGAAATTGCAGTAACCGGAGTAAAAAGTGGAGAAAACCTGAATGATAACGAAGGAAAAGAAAAGTAACCGGAAAGAAAAAGCGGAGAAAACAAGCGTATAAAAGAGAAACAAGAAAAATATAGTGGAAGGAAGAGAGCAAAATGGGAAGAAACAAAGACGAGAACGTGACAGAAAGACCGGATACGGGGGAAAAGATGAAAATCTTTACCGTCAAAATATACAGGCCAGACAGAATTTCCATTAAATTACAAATTCTAGGCACAAAGTGACTGGAAAATATTACCAAGTAAGTGACGTAAGTGCTAATTTTTAAAAAAAAAGTATGCAGACACGTCATATTCGAGTTTTGTAAGAAAGCCGAAACATCGTGAGCTTAATCTTTCTATAAATGTGTTACTCTCACAGAAAAAACCTATTACAATAACAAAGCACAATTAGCGTCTACGTAAATGCTTAAATTTGCAAGCATTGCCGATCAAGCACATTTTGATGATGAAATGCCATTCTGATAAAAAGTGCTGATATATAAAACTTTGGTCCAATCATTAAACAGGGCGAAAATTTATATTTTCTTCGGTGAAAAACATTGAAATGAAGCACAAGATTAAAATTTCAGTTTTGATCAATCTTAAGGGACTTATAAAAATTTATTTTGAAAACTTGAACTTTGACCAGCGAGTGCAAAGTCACTGCATTTGATAAATTTCCCGAAATTGTCAGCTTATGCCATTGTATTTGTGTGGGGAAAGCACCGCAGGCACCAGGCCGTAAGAAAGCAAGAATATGAGAAATATCTTCTGACATGAAAAGAGCAGAAAATGCGAATTTTTGCCATAAAAGTCAATTTTTTAGGTTTTCCCCGTATAAATACATTTTTATGATCTCACTACAATAACTACTTTTCCCGGCTTTTGAGGCGAAAATGTCGAACTTTTTTCTCGTTATCTTCAACAATCCTCTGCCTGAATTTTGGACACAACATGATCTCTTCCAAGCTCGGCACATTTGTGATCACGTATTACTGCAAACTATACATTGAAGAAGTTTTCACATTGTACTTGCTCATTTTCAGGTTTGAAAAATCAACACTCAAAAAAACTGTCTCCGTTTTTTGGAAATAAAATGATGATCAAATTAAAAATCGTCATGATAATAGGCTATGATTATGCACGCTACTAGAGTCTGGTTTTCTTGAAATGCTTCTAAATAATGGAAGTAGAAAGCAAGTTGTATTGCACATTTTCTGACAAACATTATACCAACCTTTAATAATTTTTCGACTGAAATTTTTTTAGTAAGTACTCTATGTAAAAGATTTTGGTGGTAGTTCTGATTTGTGTCACTTTTCTATTTGTAAGCATTTTGCAAAAAACAGACTATAGATAAAATGAAATCAAAATTAAAGACAACTCCAACAAAGTCGAAGTGCAAAGGTTATCTTTTTTAACAAAGATTTTTCAAATGTTCATCATTGTTGAATAATTAATTCGATTTGCGAATGTTTACTGTAATTTCTTATCCCACTCTTACCAATTTGTTCAGAAAGTATCATTACATTTAATAAAAATAATATGATTGCGTCTGACTTCAGAATTTTCTATGACTGAAATAAGCGAACACCCAGCGAATATTCGAAATTCAAAATAACGAAACAAACAATGTTTGAGGAATTTTTTCTTCATGTTCAGGGTCTTTGATAATTTTTTCCGACATCACTGAGAACTGATTTTCCGATCACAATTAGTCTGTGACTGCCATGCATCTAACTATCGCGTTCAAAATAAATCCACTATAATAAGAATGACTTTTCAATATTGCAAGTCAAAGAGTACGAAGAGTGGAAAAATCATAAATCAACAAAAAAAAACGAAACAATAATTTATAGATGAGTATGAATAATAATTCGGAAACCCGAAATAAACAGTGGGAACCAATCGAAAATAACGTGTAAAAATATTCTCACGTGATCAAACTTTTTAGACATGGAACTTATGACGCCAGCAAGTACTAATAAATATTCATGAATTGACTTATAATCTGTTTTTCTTGAAATGCTTGTAAATAATAAAAACGGAATGCGAGTTCATATTTTTTCATATAGTTCATATTCGTATTTTTCCGATTTTTTGTTGAACCGCATATCACATGAGACTGAAAATTTGTGAGCCTACTCAATCGACTAACCATTTATTAAGTAAAAAGCTTACAGCAAACTTTGAGAGTGGAATTTTCAATTTACAAGCAAAAGACGGACCGCGTGTCATTTTCTGTGATTTATCATGCTCTTCAGGATGATGACTGCGGGTCAAAGTTTCCCATTTAAACAGATGCGAGTCAATATTCTGAGAGGAACACTCACGCGACAAAAGTATGTCAGAAAAGTGAGAACTTTCGAAACTTGAAAAGAATAGGAACGAAACCAGAACTTTTCAAAATTCGTTCCAAATTCAGTTAGATGTCAACTCAAGAATTAATTTACGTACTATTTCCTGCTAAACAATGTCATATGAAATTGGGAATTTGTGAACCACTCAACTAAGTTTTTTCCAATAGTTTATGAGTAAATATTCTATCGATTAGTTTTAGGTAAACGATTGCGAAGACAGCACCTATTTTTCAGATTTTTAAGTTTATGAGCATTTCCTCAAAAAGCAGTGATATTTGATTGAATAATAAAAAAAGGATAATTTTATTCCAGTAGAAAATCTCATACTTCGTGAGATACGGGGTGAGACAAAAAACGAATGGTGCTAATTTACATAACTTTCGAATGGATAAGCTTTTTCAACGCGGATTGCTGCACTATAATCCCCTGTTTGTCTTCGTTATAAGGGCCAAATCTTATGCTCCTAGCCTTTTTCACACAGAGATTTCGTGTGACTGGTCATTTTTCGAAAAGTAAAAGTTATGAAATCAAAGTGAAAGTTGGCCTATAGTGAAAAAGATTTTTGAAGTGGTTTAAAAACAATAATACATAAAAACATCCAGATTTGTAATTTACCTGTAATTTAAATTCATCAGATGCTTTTTCAATACGGGCAAAATTTCGCTAAAATCAAGAGCTGTTGTTTTGAAATTGGTCGAACGAGGTTATGGCGCAGAGAGATTCCATTAACCAGTTCAAAAAACGATTAAAATTAGCGGTGAAACAGAATGGAGAAAACATTGAAACGGTACTCCTGTAGTTTTCAGCTGTTATATGGTTCTTATGATTGGTTTCATTTTACTTTTTTTCTGTTAAAAACATGCTGATTTTTGCCTATTTTTTATTCGCAAAAACATCCACGATTAATATTATTAATTCTAGTCAGTCAATATTTGACCAATCTGGCTAAAACTTTGCAATTTTTATGCTAGATGTTTCACCTATCGACGGCAGCAGACGGCATTAAAAAAGCTTTCTCCATTCAAAAGCTATGAAAGTCAGCACCGGTCGCCTTTTTTTGGCTCAACATGTAGTATAGGGAATTCAAAAACAACGTTTTCATATCGATTTTCGTTGAAATATATGCGGCGAACTGTCTAGGAAAATAACACCTCAATAAGTGAATAATTTCGAAAGGGCGACTTTCAATCGATTCTTGTTGCAAAATTCCAAGCAACATTGTCCGTATTTAGAACATTGTTCGTTGGCTTCGAAGCAATTGTCGAACGGTACTTGAAAAGTTTCGTAGACGGCTTCCAATAAGCTAAAAACCAGAATGGCCAAAACAGCGGCGAAGACGGATCCCAAAAGCACGACACTACGGTTCCATTGGCGAATCTAAAGATATCAGTAACACATTGTTCATAGTAAAAACATGAGGAAAACATGATTTTATTTTGAAAACAAGAAAAAACTAGTAAAGCTTATTACTGTTATGAATGAAGAGAATTTCTCTTTCATGAGCGCTAACAAACCGCAGAAAATTTTCTCCAGAACCCTCGTTAAATGATCAAAATATGTTGTGTACACTCAGGTGTCAAACGGTTCTATCTAAATCAAAAGTTAATAGGCATTGTGGTCTTTCTATGAGTTTGACATTCAATTTATCAAGAACAGATAGTTTTTTTCTACCGTATCAGGTTTTCCACTCCGCGAAAATTATGTATCAAATTGAATCTACACTTTTGGTTTCAGTAAACAGGTAATAGTCGAACATCACCAGAGATCCCCAAAGTCATATTTTTCAGGTAGGGGTAAAGTTGAAACTTTGGGGTGAAGGTGTAGCTTAATGATCACTAAACAGTTCGTTTTGTCAGGAAACTAGGCAACCAGTGATCAATTTTCAGAACTTTAGGTAGGGTTAATACCCCCCTCATACCCCTCCCTATGGGGCGGTCCGAACATCTCAAATTGCTAACCACGCTTTAGTGAAAGCTTATAACATCCCAGTCAGTAAACCTGAGAGGATTTGGGCTCGTGCAGTTTTAAAAAAATATTTTTACACTTTTCATTTTTTAATTCAAATTCCTTTCATTTCAAATATTCATCCATTTCATTCAAATTTTATAAGCTTACGTAACCAATCAACTACAGTATCAAAATGAATTTTTTCAGTTAGCCTCATCCGAGACAATTTTGAAGACATTATATGCCTGGACAATAGGTTCAACTGGATGCAACTTGGTACCAGATGAGGTGACTTCGGTACCAGATGACTTAATTCTCAGCACCAGATCATGTTTTGTATGTGAACCGATTTTAATAGCAAAAACGGGATAAAGGACTTAGTGAGAGACTATCAACCAATAAAAACTAGATAATAAACCGACTAGGAATAAAATAAATCAACCAACCAACTTATCATGAAACAATCCATCAACCAACCAGCAAATCAGGGAACCAACTAACCAGCAACCGACCACTGAATCAGAGAATCAACCAGCTAAACAGGGAATCAATGAATGAACCAACCATGAAATCAACCAATCACCCAATCCAACCGGGGAATCAAACCACTAATCGAGAAGTAAACCAGTGCTCCAATCTAACCGTGGAACTAACACACCAATCTGGAAATCAACCAACCGATCATGGAATCAATCAATCAATCAATCAATCAATCAATCAATCAATCAATCAATCAATCAATCAATCAATCAGGAAATCAATGAATGGATGCACTCGAAAATTTTGAGATTTCAACCTTCTAAAACGCACCAAAATGCACTTTTTTCAAACTCTCTGACTTTTCATGATTCCAGGCATATCTTATTCCCTGATTTTCCAAATTTTCAAGATACACTGGGACGTCTCAAAAAGTGTGTAGACTCTGAAATAAGCTTGAAAAACAATTTTGACTGCATTCTGTCTATTTTGTTCAACATAAATGTACTATACATCTGGTTCTCTACCCCTGTTTGGCTTTACAACTCCCAAAACGATTAGACAACCAACCAAATTTTTGGGCTGGCTGGTACCAGATGAACTGACAGGATTTCTCCAGGTATGTATATGACATATCAGCAGAATCGGATCAAGACTACGAACATTTTATCTTTTGTAGAAATTTGAATTTAGTTGACGAAAAATTGATAATGAGAAAAAATGTTCGCTGCAAAACTTAGTGTTTCGTAACTATTCATTGGGAAGTTGAACATTCAAATCAAATCAAACTAAATAAATTGTCAGTTTTAGCTTTTCATTTGAGATAGATTTTTTAAGTTTCTCTCCTCGAGGTTTGAATATTAATGTTTTAAGGCAATCAAAAGCAAAGCTTGGTAGAACATAAGATCGGTACTTCATCGATCAGTCGATGATTATCGAATACGAGCAAGTCTTTGGCGAGTGAGATCAAACTGATTTTCTGACTTGAAATAGCGGAACTTGATATCAATTTTAATTATTATGACATGAGCACTTTTACGCGAGCTTTTTCATGATGCTCTACGGAGTTTAGTGAAAAATCATTTCCTTCTATGCTCTTGTATACATTCTGAGCGTAAATCGAGGAGAGTTAATCTTAGTGAAAAGAATCAGTTATGCCGAAAATATGTCACTCTTGACTACTAAGGTAGCAATTTACTGATGTAAATGATACTATCTAATGGGAATTTTGAAATTCGGTGCAAGGCATCCTTTGCAGCAACCAGGATACGAAATACCCGAATTCCATATAAATAATTTTAATTTTCATGAACATTTGAACCAATTAAAAGAAAATTTTTACGACGTTCAATATTCAGTTGATCAGTGTTAGACAGAAACTTGAAGTCTTAAAAACGCTCTGTCGCTCGATACAGGATTGAAAGTGAACACTTTTTCAAGCACATGAAATGCGAAAATATTCAAGGAATCGTGGTAGGTAACGGTTTTTCAAAATCGTCATGGCCAAAACAAAAAATCATCATCTAGCAGTATAGCCGATAACTCATCGGCTTTCTTTGCGTCTCTTGATTCGAGATAAACAGTAGCTAATGAAAACACGCACTTTTCTAATATGGTCTTCCCTTCTACGTTCGGATACTAAAACGCGAAAATAATTGTTCGAATCTAGCGATGCAGCAAAATTTTCTTGTCGGATCATATGTCTGCTCGACTAAAAAATAAATTCAATGTAAAAAATTGGTAAAACAGAAAATAGAAATCTACCTTTGGACGTCTATTTTCAAATTCTTCATTTTCCTCGTCTAGAAGGTTTCCTTCAGTTTTAATGTTCAAATCTCCGCCAGCTCTTCTTTCACTTTTCATAATCTTCTGAAACTCATTTCAAAATTTAACGCTCTAAAACAGTTTTCGATAACATAAAGTCAGGAGACAAGATAGTGAAAATAGATAGCATACATACGGATCTGAACATCATAAAAGTCAGGAGACAAGATAGTGAAAATAGATAGCATACATGTAATAGGGGCAGAGAGAAACATCGACCCAAATTTCGAGGCCTATCCTGTTCAAAAGATATTCTAGGCAGCAATTTCGAAAAATTTTCGAGAGCTAGTCCCATTTCTCCCATGAAGCAGCGGGCCCCTAACCCAGCCAGGAATGGCATAACATGTATGATTTTATGTGTGATCAGTGGTAATGATTTTTAAACAATAAAGAGGATTTTATCGTCATGAGAAATACAGCTTCAACGAAATCACAGATTTTGAGTGTCAGTGATTTTTGCACGAGACGACATATAAAAAGTGTGTCAATTTGCTGATTTCATTAGTAGCTATTAGTCTAGCTACTTCCAATATTCTGTCAGACCGGAAAATATGTTATATTACATTTATAACCAAATTATCGTTTTTTAACCATTTTGTACGATCATTCTCGTTCAAAAACAAGACCCACTATGCACATTAGCTATCTTACTTTTGGATGATCCGGCGAAATTTCTGAGTTTTCAGATATTCTCAACTCGGTTTTGGAAATGAATATGTCATCTACATGAGATTCCGATCTTTCAGCCTTTTCATTTCCGGCGGGACGGCTCTTAATGACCTACAATTAGAAGAAAATTTTACATAAAAAGAATCTGAACTGAATCTGCGGATAAAAATTTTGTCATATATCAAATATTTCAAGATTTTGTGCTTTTGTTAATTCTTGCATAAGCGTTATAATTTTATTGGATTAAATTTTATGGTCGAAGTCATGATTTAATTACGTCAAAACGATCAAACTTAATACATTCGACAGTTTTGGTTCAGTTTTAACCGCTACTACTAAAAAACATATCGCTAGGTTAAACAAATTTTCATCATTCCTCAAAAATTTAAAACATTCTTAATATTTGAGGTGTGATTTCACTAAAGATTCTACCGTTAACTGCTCCCCCAAATATTCGTTTTTGTCAGCTTTGAAATTATTGCTCAATTTTGGCGCAAGTTCGCTGACGACGAATTCCGTTTTCGATTTATCGTCCTCAAAAGCGGCAGCACGTTCGGCGTCGAAAATCGCCGTTGATTCTGGTCGACCGCGGTTTTTCAAAGTTGACGGAGCTAACTCGCTGACAACTAGTTCAGTTTTGGATTCATCGCTTTCAAAATCCAGAGCGCATTCGGCGTTTCCGATCGGCGGCGCCGCCGACGATTGGCTGTTTCGAGTCAAGGACGGAGCTAATTCGCTTAGAACGAATTCGAGTGCCGGGCGGTCGACATTGATCGGCTTGAAAGGTGGAGGTTTAGGATATTGATGCGATGGAGAAGGCGGAACGTCGCTGACGACAAGTTCCGTTTTTGATTTATCGCCGGTAAATGCTTCGATCCGTTCTGCGTCGCGAGATCTGACGAATGAATCACTGTACGAGTATACATTAAACAAACGACTAAAACGTAAATGTAGTAAGTAATAAAAATGACACATGGAAAAATAAAAAAATCGTATAATGCCAAAGTGTTTTTTTTGTACGGTGCAAAAAATTACCAAAAAAGTCGTTCAAGTCAAATTTTTTTGCACTATGAAATTGGTCTTGATGAATATTTTTGCACGGTGCAAAAAATCTGAAAAAAAGTTTTGCACAATGCAAAAACAACACTGTAATGCCACAGAGTTGCCTTCATGATGAATACGAATTCTACAGAAGATCTAACAAGAGTTATATTTGAACTCCTGCTTCTGCGTATTGCACACAAAACATGTAATAGTGGTGGGGGAAATACCCTCTCAAGGTCGGGCTACATATCGATACCCCTAAATGTATTCCTTTGCCCTTCCCTCAGACATCTATCATAAAAATAACTTTTTTCATCACCAATCTACAAAATTTTAATTCCCCAGATTTTGCAGCCGTTACATGTCTGCTTCCCTGTGATCTAATGCCATTGTCAGCTATCATAAAAGTGGTCTTTTATCACCAATCTTCAAAATTTTAATTCGACAGTTGATCCGATTTTAGAGCTACTAATTAAAACAAGATCTTTGTATATTGCACTTACAGATTGAACCACACCCAAAAATTTCCCCGAGAAACATTCTGGTTTTGAATTTACCATAACTGCCGGACTACATCAATCTAATTCGTAAATATAAGTAAAATTAATTTTTCGGATATTCGCTTGATGTGGAAGGGTGATAAGATGTGAAATTTTTAAATTGGGTTAAAAATTGATGTAAGTAAAAAGTATCGATCATACCTTCCTATGGCTTTATCATTCTTAGTG
This sequence comes from Romanomermis culicivorax, assembly GCA_963922205.1. Classification (NCBI taxonomy): domain Eukaryota; kingdom Metazoa; phylum Nematoda; class Enoplea; order Mermithida; family Mermithidae; genus Romanomermis; species Romanomermis culicivorax. The sequence continues at coordinate 302,660 of CAWUHX010000028.1, read as the reverse complement.
TCAATGACCATATCTGGAGCCTGTTCGCTCAAAACCAATTCCGTACGCGATGGATCATTATCGAAGCCCACAGATCTTTCGGCTTTGAAACTACGCAAATTTGTCGCTATGTACGACGATTTTTTCGACGGTGTCGCAATAGGTTGTTCTTCACTTAAAACGAGTTCCGTTTTTGACGGATCGTTAAGGTAAGAGTGAGCCCTTTCGGCTACAATCGGTTCCCGACTAAGCGATGAAGACTTTTTAGGGAGTTTGGTTAATCTTTTGCGTGCTTTATGGATACCGGCATTATCAACCTGTACATTAAAACTTTCAAAAGATGGTAACGGCGATTAGGGTTCGACCGGGATCAAAAAAGTGGTCGGGATCGGGATTCTTCGACACATAAAATGAGTGTATATGAAGCAATAATGTGTTTTATTTCATCATTTGCGAATGATTTCTCAAACATTTCGTTACGAAATTGCTGTATACATTTCAGACGAACTGATGATGAGCTAACCGAATTAGATTCTGTCGATTTTAGAATGAGGCCACGCCATTTAATAAAAAATTTCCATTTTCATTCAAGACCTACAAATCCTAAAACATGAGATGTTCTGGAAATGCTTTTCATTGGATCAGCATAGCTGATTCTAATGCAAGCTATCCCAGATTACTCTTTGGAGAGCTGAAATCTTTCAATATTCAAATCAATTTTCTGCGAATTTTGACCCAAGGCAACAAATATGCGGATACATGACACAAATGCATAGAAAGTAATCATGCTCCAACCTGATTAGAGCAGAATTTCATCAAAGTAAGCTTTTATTTCTGTTCTAAGGTGGAATCTTTCGTTTGCAAAGTTCAAACGACGTACGTTGTAACTAGCTTGTGCTCAATCTACCCAAAAAAGTATCTTTTTGTCTAAGCAGCTAGTTGGTATGATAAGAGTCCAGACAAGTGCGGATTTAGGGAGGAGGCGGGGGGGGGGGGCGGCCGCCCCCCGAAACTTTTGAAATACGATTTTTTTCCGTATACCTATAGGCAAATCTTTGAAATTTTTTTGGAAAAATACTTAATTTTGAGCACCGCCCCCCCCCCCAAAAAAATTTCTGGATCCGCCACTGAGTCCAGATGATGCAATTTTGTAATGCTAAGATATACATGGGATTGAGTGTATGGTATGGTAAAGCCTAGCATGTGCTCAAGTAGCATCTACCTACCTGTACTGTCTTCCAAGATATGGCCCAGGAATCGGATAGAGACCACTCGACAGCGATGAAAATGGTTTGTAGCCATATGCGTTAATTTCAATTGCGCTTTCCCATTTGCGCCCTTTTTATATGCGCCCTATGCATTTGCGCCGTGTGTATAATGCGCCAACTGCAATTGCCTTTTTGCAAATACGCCGCCTTTGTGTTTTCATTCATCATAGAGAGGCAATGGATGCACCGGTAATAGAAAAAATGACGAAGATGACTATTGTCTCCAGAAATTGTTTAGGAAGCGTTGTTTGTACAAAATTTTTCCGATCCGAAAATTTTTGCTGTATGTTTATTTTTCTCAGACTTATATAGTTAATCTATATCACAGTTTAGCTACTGCAAATGGTTCTGTGATCTGATCATGATTTCATGATCTGATCATGATTCTATGATCTGATCAGGATTCTATGATCTGATCATGATTCTATGATCCGATCATGATTCTATGATCTGATCAGGATTCTATGATCTAATCATGATTCTATGATCTGATCATGATTCTATGATCTGATCATGATTCTATGATCTGATCATGATTCTATGATTAGATAATCCTGTACCCAGTACCTTCATACTTCGAATTTGTTCAGAAGCAACAAAACTAAACATTTACTCCAGATCTTACCACTTGAGTTCGAAAGTCAAAATAAGCAAGACACAAATGTATAGAGTTAAAGTATTTAATACGCCAATGGATCAGCCAAATTATAATCTATGCCGGTCATAAAATCAATAACATTAATTTCACCCTGATCATACTGTAGCTTGAGTGTAAAAAATCCTAGAGTTCCAAATGCGACATAATTGCACTTTGATAATTTTCAACTCTGGCTGTGTGATCCGTGTGGTCCTGTATGATTGTAGAATAATTTATAATGTTGTTTTTGTCTAGTTTGTGTGATCTTCAAGAATAACTACATTTTTCATTTGATACTATGTTTTCAGTGTCCAATTAGAATTATGGCCTAAATGAACAATGCGCATTTGCTAATAGCGCATATGACATGTGGCGCATTTGGATCGGCGCAATTGGCTACACCCCATGAAAATTTTGTTGTGGTTCAGAAACTTGAACTTTGATGTATTTGTTTTTTTCTTAGCTAATGAGACTTTCCAGCTTGCAGTGAAAAGAAATCTGCTGCTCAGAACTTCTGGAACAATAATGATTAGTTTCACAAATGATACTTTCGGAAAAATCAGACTTGAAGAAAATAAAAGGACTGACAAATTTTGAGTAATAATCCTTTATTTATATAAAATTTATATATAAATCCCGATCCCGGTCCCAACAGGGATTGACACCTGATCAAGATCCCGACTGGGATTGAGCTGATCAAGATCTAGAGAAAACCTGATCCCGGCCGAATTCTAACGGCAATGTCGAAGCTGATTTTCGCGCTCAAGTGAATAAATTGTAAATATCCAAAATCATACCTGTGCTGTGCACATATATGTAATTGGGGGGAGGAGTGCCATAGGAACCCCCCAAAAATCGTCGGCCTTGGTGGTCATACGAACCTTCGGTCGAAAAAATACTGGAAAATGTCAATTTTTTGATTAAAAAAATGATCACTCTTAAACAAAAATGGTCAAAAATTTGAATTTTCTCGGCGCTTCGCACCATAAATACATTTGTTTACTATTTTTTGGACGAAAATTACTGTTTCTTTAACCATTTTTCGGACTTTTCTGGTGAGAAAATCGATTTTTTTCCTTCAGGGAATACCCTGAAATTTTGGGCGGTCGATGACCCTCCGACCTTGACCCCTCCAAGACTCGTATCTACGTTACATATACGCCTGTGCATTATCATTCAGCCTGAGGTGGGTGAACTGGGATTTTTTTCGAGTAGTAAATAGTGGTTTTATCAAAAAAAAACTCGGGCATAAAAAGCTTAAATGGAAAAAATCCTTTGATAGTAATTGGGCTCGGGTTAAAAAGATTGACATAAACTCACGTATGGTTCAAAAAACCCACGCAGTAAATGCTTATCTGCCCAAATATATAGGTGAGCATCCGCCATTTACTGCCTATAGATAGTTTCTTATCTAAACGCCAGGCCTGATACGGGGTGATACCCTACCATACCCCCAATGCACATGTTGGAAATTGTCTGCTGATCCTGAAAGTTTCGTCGACAATATACCAAAAAAGAATTTCCACATACTTTCCGGTGGCTACGTGTAGACAAGGAAGCGTTGGTGATTCGCGAGTTACAGGGACTCGAAAAAGGCGCACTCCTTATCACTTTTTCCGACGCTGTCGCACGATCAAGTAAAATCTTAAGAGAGAATTACGTTCTGTATGGCCAGAGACAAGTTTTAACCCCCTGAAAGATGCTGTTTTGTTCACCTCGAAGAGACTGAGGGCCGAATCGCAGCAAGTGGGGGTAAGTAAAATAAAAGAAGATTGGGAGCATTCAAGGAGCAATCGTGGAGTTGATTCAGAGAGAAACTTTTTTCGCATTGCAGGAGGAGATAGTAAAGTAGGAATAAATTCGGAGAAACTTTGGAGCAAACTAGTAGAAGAATGAAAGAAAATTGTTCTGGATATTACTCCAGCTAGGAGTAGTGATGAACCGATGCATCGGCCGATTGTTGCGTTTTTCTGCCATCGGCCGATGTTTTGCCAAATAATCGGCCGATGGCCGATTATTTGGATTTTTGTTACAATGACTGTAGGTGCTTATGCTTAAAAAACAGATTGTTCACATATATATTTTACAGTTACTTTAGTAAATATAATTTTTTTTTGTGAAAATGGTTGTTTCAATGTCTGGCGTAACTGCCCTGTGTTTTCATTAATGAACTAAATAACAAGAATTTGACAAGCTATGAATGGGATATTTTAGCCGCGGTGAGGATATATTTTAGTACATGTATAATGTATCCACGTCTTAGATAACTACGTTTTGGCAGCTTACCAATTTGTTAAATTTTTTTGCAGAAACTGTAAAAATCTATGAATCTAAAAACGCCTGATTTCGGAAGAAATAGCTGAAGTAAAGTAAGCTAGATTTCGTGCCTAAATTTTTTTGAAAAACATAAATTAAAGAATCGTATGATTAAGAATTTCACACCACTCAATCCTCAATGGCAACTTTCCTGGATTGGGTTCATTAAAGGAGGAATTGTCGGAAAAAATGAATCAATATTTTTATAGAAATGACAATCGAGCCCACTTTAAACCCATTGAAGACAATAAACTTTATGCTTTGGCATCTTTACTAGATCCTCGATTAAAAAAGGATGGATTGAAATTTGAAATATAACACATATTGATCATACAAATCAAAATTAAATAATTTAGGCTTTCTGTGATCCTCAAGCAGAAGACAAAGCTGAACTAGCTTTGGTTAGAGTGGTTGGTCTTTTTTGGTTAGAATGGTCAACGCTTTTCTAAAAATATGGCTCAAAAATTTGAATGAATCTTCAAACTCATTCTCCAAACTTTCTCAGTAAGCCCCAATTAATACTAATGTAAATAATTCAAGCATTTACACAAAACTGACAAATTACTGCACTATTTAGCCATTGCGAAAAATATCGAATGTCAACATATAAGCGAGCAAAAGCCATTGTTTTGGAATACATTGCTGAATCAAAACTAGACTTTGATTCTTCGCCACTAGAATAATGGAAGAAAAATGCTGCAACAAAACCAGAATTGCTAATGTGAATGAAAATAGTGTGCAGTTAAAAATGAGTTTCATTATAAAAAAAATTTCTTTAGCTTGCCATGAAATTTTTATCAGCCCCAATTGGGTCAGTAGCTAGTGAATAATCATTTTAAAAAGCAAAAGATGTTGGAAGTGGAAAAATATCCCGTTTATTGCTGAGATTGGATTCAATAGTGCAACCTGGAAAAACAAGTTGAAGTTGAAGAAGCTTCTAGTGAACTCAGCAATCAGAGTGAAAATAGTACAATAGATGCTTTTGTTGATGACACATTTGGATGAATGAAATGTTGTTAATTATTGAATGTTGAAAATATCAGTAAAACTTTGTGAATCATTCATAATAATTTTAAATTTATTACAGTGTAGCAACCTCAGGTTGCATTTTGTACACGTTACAGCCGATGCATCGGCCGATACCATCGGTGACCCTGGCCGATGGCAAATTTTTGGCCATCGGTCCATCACTAGCTAGGAGCTGGAGTAAAGTCGGAGAAAGGCATACTTTTTCGATGTGAAAAGTAGTCGCGGTCGAGTTGATAGATTTTTTATCGGTTGAATAATACTGCAATATTGATGGGGATAAAGGAGAAGCTTTGATGGCAGTGATGTGGTCGATTCTAAGGACAAATGCTTCCAAACTTTCTAGTCGAGCTGATTTTCGAGAACAACATTGGGATTTGATTCGGAGGCTTGCCAGATTTGCGCCAAGCAGACTTTTTGCTTGACGGAAAAAGGTGTAGGTTCTCATATTTTCCAAAATGGAAGTGTGTTGGGTCAGACTTTAACCGAAAAGCAAAGCTCTTCAGAAGCAAAATTTGTATTCCGCTTCTCATTCCCCATATCTGATGGTCGCAGTGAGAGACATCGATGATCGAAGCAGATAATCGACTACAAGGCGAGAAAACGTTACTTTCCATAATGCAGTGAACACTGCAAGTATAGCGAAAGATGTATTGTAAAAATGGACAAGTAAAATTGTCTGTAATTGCTTCGACCTTGTTCAGGAGAAAAAATCTCCTATTTTATTACAGCTTCTGCGATACGACAGAACAGCAAGTTTGGAACAAATAGAATGGTGGAGTAAACTCGGGGAATCTAATTCTTCTCCCCTAGTTTGCTTTGAGATTGTTTCTATTTCGCTCCTTCACTGCTCTTTCTTCGCTCCACCTTCAGCGATTCGGCCCTAAGGAAGTGATTAGTCGTCGCAGAAACTCGTCGTAAAGTCACTAACGCATTTCAACTGGAGGATAAAGTTTTCTTCGGGAAACGTCTGGAGATGTAGAGGATCATAGCGATCCCTGTATATCTCAGTGAGGTAGTGTTACACCATGCCAAAATTAGGAAAAAACAGTCGAAAATTCGCAATGAAAAATTCACACTTTGGCCAGACAAATTATGACTGAAAAAATTGTACATACCCAACTTTTCGACAGCAATCAAAAAAATTACTGAAAGTACGGCATATTAAGCTAAAACCAACGATGTTTGCTCGGGCACTTTGTTTCTAAGATTTGATGCGTATTATCACTTCACAAGCAATATTTACTTCATAATCTTTGCCACAGGATTTGAAAGACACGATTTGCATTACAGGAGGAGCCAGACAAGCAAAAAATTTCGACTTCAGTTTGGAAATCGCCGGCGTTCGAGAATTTATCGGTGAATATTTGGTAGTTTTTTCCTAAAAAAAGTATCAGATGAAAATGAGCTGTTGAAGAACTGGTAACTTACGATATAGTCTTTACGGTCTGCTGGCGCTTTGACGTTGACCGGTAAGATGCTGGTGGAAAATTGAAACATGAAATATCCGGCTGTGTGAGGGTAGGTTCAGACGGCAGGCTAATTAATGGTACTGGTTAGGTGGATGTTAAAATGTTCCGAATCGAAAAACTTATTGATGCTAGGTTAGCTAAAAAAGCTTGTTGATTAACTTCAAGAGTTGGTGAAAATCGAGTCGAAACATCTTTTCACATGACCTACCGCACATTTGCTCCAGGATATTGAGGCAAATGTTTAAGAAAATTGTTATATGCGTTCTTGAATTCCAAGGTTTCTTCGCTTAATTTGGTGGACGGTTGGGCGGACAATTTGTCGTCCACGGCTTGCAGACGTATGGCCAAACTAACGGCGGCTTGACCCTAAATAGATAAAATTTCATACACATAATGAGATTTTTCCAGAAGGAAACAGCACAAGCAGAACTTTAAATATATGATAGATTGTTTACGGCAATGAACCCAGAAAGAATATCGGTCAGATATCAATAAGCGGATTTCCAAAAAAAATCCAGATCAGGAAAATCCGCATTACGCCAGTGCAAAGCACCCCGTAGGGAGGTATTACCCCGGCCTTAGGTTTGGAAATTCATTTATTACACCCGGTAAGAATGACTTTCTGGTCGAATGAAATATTATAAAAATGACTTACTGGTACTGGTACACAAAATTTTAGGAAATATCATAATCGGTAAGCTAAAGTGGATACTTAGAAGGACTGCTGTTGGCTATTTTTTTAGAGTGCGTGGTCAGTAAGAAAAATACGTTTAGGGTGCTCACAGGAAAGTGGAAAAATTGACAGCTGCACATAACTACTGGCTTTTGTGCTTTTGAAGGAGACAAACATTTTTGGCTGCGCAAGAAGATTTTTGTGGTATGTTTGTAGAAAGTATAAATTTGGGTTGTCCCAGGCCCCGGGCTAGGGTTGCCCCGGTTCGGGACAAGACTACAAAAAATTAGTATTTTTAATCGTACAACAAGCTCGATTTATAATAAAATTGAAGTTTAGACTGTGACAAGTAAATATTCGGTAGTTAGTTTGATAGTAATACTTTTAGGAATCACTAAATTCATGTTCTATTTGGATAAATTTTTAAAAGTTTTCATTATACCCGGAACTGTACTTCAACTTCAATTGATTTTTTCAGAATACGTACAATTATATTAGCTATTCATTATTACTGATTTGCCTACACTTCAGCATACACGTCAAAACATGTTTTCAAATTACCTAAGTAGTGTCCAAGAAGTTAGAGCTGAAGCGAATTCAGATTCGAGCCACAGTCATTCACTATGCAAAAGTGACAAAGAGAATGAGGATGTTGACAAAGTTGTTATTTGGGAAAACGGTGATTTTTGATTTTTCACCAAAATTTTGTAATATCTCCAACTTTCTTCTCGAGCTTTTTTCAAAAGTTTCTCTCTTCCAGTCATTAGCATACCTGTACTTGGGGGGGGGGGGTTGGGGGGGGGGACCCCCCAACTTGGCCAACCCAGTACCCAAAATGATTCCCCCCCAACCCCCACCCCCCAGTTGGGAAAAAATTAAAAAAATTTGCCAAAAAGTGTATGTTTTTTGGCCTTTTTTGGGAAAAATTTCGACTTTTTCCTACCCCCCCCCCAACTGGTCGGAGGTCTTACAGGTATGGTCATTAGCATGCATGCTAACATCCAAAAATTTCCATCAGCAAGGCTCTGGTTCCATTAGCACCATGCTAAAAAACCCTGCAGATGAATCAACACAAGTTCATGTATGCAATGCAGTTTCTTCGGGAAAAGAATGAGTTTCCTAATACTTATAGTCTGTTTTCTTTGAAATGCTTCTAAATTATAAAAGTAGAAAGCAAGTACTATTTTAGATTTTTACAATTTTCAGCTGAACCATTCATCACGTGAGACTGAAAATTTGTGAGCTTATACAATCAACTTTTAACAATTTTTAGAGTGAAAAACCTTACTGTGAAAGCCTTGTATACGCGATTTTGACTGCATAGTTGATTTTTATCTTTTTTCAATTTAGAAGCATTTTATAAAAAACAAACTATAGTAATGACAATTATCTTAAAAATTTAATTTTTTTGTCTGCATCAGACCCTATCTACCCTATCAATCAATGCAGTATCATAGCTGACATGAAATAAAAAGAAAAAGAATCACATTAAAAATGTTTCGATGTGATACATGAAGTATGGTACCACTAGTGACGTATATGTTAATATGTTATATGTCTGCCCCGGCCCCGGCTAAAATGTCTGCCGCGAGACAACCCTAGCATAAATACATTTCGTGGAAATCAAAACTTCCTGGCGCGGCAATGTATGCTGTAATTATTGAGATTGAGCAATTCACCGTTTTCTCCCAAATTGTGCTTCTTTTGGAAAAATGTTCAGAAAAGGGAAAATGCTGATGATTCGACGCGAAAAAACAATTTTAGTGCGCTTTATAGCGTGAACAAGTGAAACTGGCCAAGACACTGGGGAGTAAGTGATTTGTACGTTGTGCATCGCTGTAGACGTATTGTATTCTGGGAGCCACCGACATCTCTTATACACCGAGCAAAAAAAGGTCATGAGCAATATTACCCTTAGTATATACGATTTTATCCCTATCTAGAATTTGAACCTTGGGCACTTCTTCTTCAGTGCCATTATTGAGAAATTAATGCTCAAATAGATTATTCGCTGAATATTTTCGGTCTCAGCATTCATTCATGATGTAATGATCAAGCCTGTGGCCATGAATTTTTTGCGGGGGGGGGGGCACACATTTTTTCCACTCAATTTACTGTAAAATTGACATTTCTGACGACTTTTTCTTGAAGAACTAACATTCAAAACATTTGGGGGGCATGGCCTCCTTACCCCACGCCTAAAGGCCTGACGATGATTATCATTTTTTGATTACCTTAAACTTGAGCTTTTTACCGATGTACGAACTACTGATTTGTAAGAACAGTGGCGTAGATGACTCACCGTGGCCGTCAAAAGTACTACCTGGCCAGGGTTTTTTTTTGTGCACGGACATTTGTGCCAATTGGCACAAAGGGCCAAAAAAATTTGTGCCAACGGCACAAAAATTTTTTACACTCTAAAAACGTCTTACTGAAAACCATAAAATTGTTTTGTGCCAAAAGTTATAACAATATGCCCTGTTTTCAATCTAAATTGAGTCATATTTTAAAGCTCAATTCGCACGTGCTTTTGTCATGTCCATGAGCTTTTCTGTATTATTCATATTTACTCTTGTAATCCATTGCATTTAATACATTTATTTTCTTTCTTTCTTTCAAGTTTGATAAAAACTAACTAAAGATACTTTCACCGCATTCATTTGCATAAAAATCGTGCCTGCTCTATTTTCTCTAACCACGTCAGCGAGATAAGAAAAACTGATCTAACAAACGGTTTCTACGATCCGAAAAGATATTGAATGCTGCGAAAATTCAGATATTTTTATAGACTTTTTGTCATGAAGTTTCCTTTACTTTTCGGCCTCCTTCCTAACAACTATATTAGAGATTAAATTAGGATGTCTTGTCTATAATTGTTTTCTCCTGAAAAAAGCTAAGTCGAAAGTCGCTTCGCGTAGATTTTTGGTTGAATAATTGTGCCAAAAATGAAAAATTTTTTGTTTTAATCAATCACCAAAAATATAAGTTTCGGTTCTCATTTCTCAATCCAACTGAATGAACAGAGGAAGTAAAGTTAACAATTTCTATTCTTTAGCCGGTCATTGACAATCTCAAAGTCTGTTGCGATAATACAAATAAATTATTCGAATAGAATTCGCTTGCGTTATAAGACAAAGGAAAGTAGTCAATATTAAACACATTGAATCGGCGCCAAGCGCCGAGAAAATTTTGCGTTTTCAGTCCTTAAAATGACTAAAAATCAAGGAAATTTAGCCTTGGACCAGTCAAAAAATTTGTGCCAATTGGCACAAACGCTCAAAATTTTTTGTGCCATTCCAAATTTTTTTGTGCCAAAAACCATGCTTTGGCACAAAAAAATACTGCCTGGAACCAAAATTTTTGAGAGCAATACAATCTTAAAAAATTTGATTATGCAATCATGAGATTTTTTGTTCTTTTACAACGACTTAACAACAGAACAATGTAACATCGTGAATCGCAAGGGAATTAGCGATCAGGATCTGAGTTTGAAAACATTGAGTAGATTTTTTTGAAAACTAAGCTCCATTTTTCTACGAGTAACTTCCAAAAGATTCGTATTTTGCTGAATTGTAAGCAAAACCTCCGGGTTTTAAAACAACCTTCAACATTTAGATCATAAAAGGGCATAAATTCTGTCTACAAACTCCAGTGTAGTTTTTAAATATCCCAAATAATTCATTTTAGTGATTAAAAAGTGCCACAAAGTAATCATTGTTGTAGTGACAATCCTTTTTTCGTGACACGCTGTTGTATGATCTAAAAAGTTATCCAGAACTTGGCAACAGTGCATGACGTTTTCTAACTTCTTTATGATGCAAGGCATCATTGTGTGCAAACACCTGATTATTAAGATGTGATAAGGAAACTAAACAACAGATATAACTGAAGACATTGAAAGAATTTATACAGCACCGCAGAACTTCCAAAATTTTACATGATAACAGAGATACAAGAAAATTGGGCACAAAAGTTTAAAACATCGCGATAAATAGCATTTTTGATTGAAAAAAACTTTAGCCGAGAAGTTATTGCAGTGACTGACCAGGTGATTATCATCTGAACACCACGTTGCACTCGACTATACAGTTTACGCGCTCTAACTTGTTTTTTGATACAAGGGGTCATCGCGTCCAAACATTTCGTCATTCGGCGTAAATTTTTAGACGCATTTTTTCCGTCGCGGCCGTTTTTCAATCCGCGTTTTATCATTAAGGCCTGATTTTCACATTTTGTGATCAAATCAATTAAGCTTTCGCTAATTGGGGGTTGTGCCGACGGATCGTTTTCTAAAATAGCGTCGTCGAGAACACGGTCGCCATTTTTGTTAGTAGTCGCGGCAGAAACGTTAGACGAAAACGGTCCACCTGACAAAAAAGCCATCGTTTTACGAGCGCGGAATTGTTGATTACACAATTGTCAGGAGGAAGATCGATTAGAACACATATTTGAGAGTTTAAACAAGAAATGTAAACAATTGTTCACTGCAGCGATTTACTTTTCACTCACTCCTCCTTTAGTTCTGAAAACACAATGGAATTAGAAAACATAAAAATACAAAAAAATGCAAAAAATAATGGGTTAGAGAAGACAAAACAAAAGGAAAATTTTTATGCTGAACTGCCGCAGATAATCAAAACTTGGAGGAAATTATCGATCAAATTTTATTCGCCAAAAATCATAACGCGATAAACAACCGGAATGGTTCTGCATAAGCGAGTAGGACAAGTCTATTTCAAATTGACAAATGATAATGAAATTGAGGCAGATATTAGACCAACTGACGCTATGACACACCCCCAGAATAATTTACTGTCTCCGCAAACGCTTAGATTTTCCAACAAGCACTGTTTTTAATATGCTTGCCTTATGCTGATTACATTTTCTATAAGTGTACGAGACACTTCACAAGCGATTTAAGGCATGAGTATATGAAAAAACGCTCTATTTTAATTCTTGTAAATTAAAAATGACAAAAAACGAGAACCACTTTCAAAATCGGTTGCACAAAGTTCTTATTCATTTTTTGCACAAAAATTGTGAACGCTATAGCTGAGACAAAAAAGCTTCGAGAATATTACTGGTGCGGGCTTTCTAGTCCCATTTTTTAGGAGCATTTTGAGAAAAATACGATGCAGAATTTTCGCACACCCAAAGATACAAAAAATTTCAAAAAAACAGAGACCGATGCTCAACGATGATCTCAAACAAATGATGGAATCAGATAACAAATCGTGTTTTTGCGATCATGAATCTTGAATTTTGAACCCTGGTCATTAGAATCAGTCGAAGTTTTTCGATCAATGTTTGGAGGCACAAAATCAATCAAATAGAACGCGTTGTTCCAACCGCTAAAGCAAGTTGTCGACTGAGTAAACAGCAGCGTGCTTAGCACTGGAGCAAAACCTTTTAAAATTCGAATTTAACGTTTTTTCTTTTGTCTCGTTTCTTTTATCATTGCAGTTCTGATCCAACTCTTCTGAGCTTGCACTTTCTGACGTTTCACCGTGCTTCCAGTATGAATTGAACATCGAAGAATAGCTTCCGTCGGTTAATAACGGCTGCAAGATGCGCCGTCGAGCATTAATGAACCTGAAAACACGAATTGATTCTGAAAAACTCGTGAATGAATATAGCCTGCCTAAATTACAGATACAGAATTATTTGATATAATTCCACAGAACTGTGATCTCTATAGTAATGAATTCAACTTACCAATTGTTGACCTGAGTTAAATTCAATCCCGCATCAGTTGATAATTGTCGTTTTTCGTCTTCGGTAGGGTACGGATGCTAGATTACAAAAAATAATGGGTCGCCGTTGCGTAAAGTATAGCTTAAAATTTACCGAAATATTTTGGAACAACCAGCTCCTCAATATATCGACGGATTTTTTGGGAAGACTTGATCGTTTAGACTTAGACCAGTCGTTGTGATCTTCGTCAAATGTGAAATCGGCAGAGGAAACGTTCTTAAAACAACTAAGATTATGTACAGAAAAATCCGAGTCAACGCTATAAATTTACGATTTTCTTTCGAAAGTAAAAAAACTTTAGGGATGAAATCGATGATTTTGAAAAATTTGTTTCATAAAAACGAAATTTTTCCCAATTCATTCTAATACTAAAGACTCATAGCTGATTAAAAATTCAAATATGTTCGAAAGATTCGCAAGATGATTCTCGCATAGAAAACGTTGTATTTGTTGAACTTAATTACAACAGTGCGAAGAACGTTTTTCGCCTTGAAAAATCAGTTTCGATAATGATTCCACAAGTCAAGCAATAACAAAATTAAGAAACGGAAGAACGTAATGGCATAAAGAGTAAGGAGAAAACATGATAAATAAAGTACAATGAAGAAAAAAGAAAATTACGAAAAAATAAAAATTAATTATGTACTAAGCAAATACAATTCATAATTTTATATCAACGACTAAGAAAGAAATAATTTCGATAAATAATAATCTGATACTGTGCTTGCTATGCTGTATCATGAAGGCTGGTTATTCCCGCGGTATGCATCAACAACTAAAATTATACATGCATGGACGTTGCAGCATATTTTCCGATTTGAAAAAACTGGCTATCATACACCAATTGGGAGAAAGTTCCATTAAGAACCACCCTATAAATCGCCGACCATGTGACTGGCAATATGGTGGCCCCAAGAATTCGCAATCATTTGACTGAAACGAGCCAGTCAAAGAATCTCATCCTTTTGGAAGAAAAAGCTTAAAAATACCAATTTTTGGAAGAAAATCGTCATGTGTAAACAAAAAATAATGGACAAAGTCAATTTAAAAAATAAATTCCATATTGTTGGTTTGTAGACAAGAATTACTACTTTTGAACTATTTTTCGGACGTTTTTGGCGAAAAAACTGAATTTTTAAAAATAACTTTTTAAAATTTTGGACAGTCAATAAATCTGACCATAAAAAACCGCTTGACCCCCCCCCCCAGACCTCGCTGCTGCCTTGCACGTATGCTGGTAATTAGTGTTTAAGACATTACAGATTTGCAAAAAAAATTTGATGAATGAAAAAGTTCATTTTGAGTTGCTTATAAAGTGTATGTTTTGATAGTTTATAACATCTAGATACCTCATTATTCGAGTCAGGTGATTTGCCTAAAAGAACGCTTGATGGGTTAGGATGAACAGACTTTGCAGCTGCCTGTTGATCATTATAGTCTTCATTAGCGCACAACGACGTGGGATAGTGGTTATATAGTGCGATCGAAATTGGTCCATTTCTAGTTTGAATCGTAGCGATCGGCGGCGCAGAACATTTATCGCTTCCTGTAGCGAATCCGTCGGCAGGTGCACTCTCAGAATTTATTTCCGAATAGTCGTTAGTCGAGGAAGTGTTATCTTCTTCATCAAAATCCGGCGAAAATGAACAAATCGAAGACGATTCTTGAGCAAAATAGACCTTCAGGCGAACTGAACGAAAATTGTAATGCGTTCATTCAAAAAATATTAATTCGTTTTTGTATTTTTGGAAGATGAACAGTATAAGATGACTAAAAATTGTTGCGAGGAAAGCGAGCATAGCACACAAATAAATAACCAAAACAAATGGTCAGTGGAAATTATTGATAAGTATTGAGCAAGGCGCTCAATAATTTTTTTGCGTAATATAAGATGTTTTATGAATTTTTCTGACCTGAGATACAAAACTTCGAAAGCTAGAGTAAGTTATCAGAGGGCGAAGTTTCTTCAAAGCTTTTTGGAAATATTATTGATTGATTACCTGAATATTTTCGCATAAAATCGTTGCATAGGTCATTTACTTTATGAATTTCGTACAATTGATGCCTCAAGTGCAAAATTGCGTCCCACATCTAAAAGAATCTTACTTAGTATTTAAGGTTCAACATGTACGTGTTATAAGATTCGTTCTCCAAATTTACCAGTCAAAAAGTAATTCAACTTTATATTAGCTATTCGCACGGCATGCGATGTGATTCCAGTAGATGTATGCGCAAACATAAGTATATCTGATAAGACAACATATATCGATAATCCTTACGAAAGAATCCAACTCTCTTTCTTCCGACTGGCCAACACACAAACCTGAAACCACATTGTGTAATTCGTTCGTATCCAAGCTTTTTTTAGCAAATAATGTCATGGCTTCGTCGCATTTCAATGACAAATAAGTAAGCAGAGGGAATAACCAATGCCTTCGAATTTTCTGTTGATGAGCAGTTTGGTCACGATCTGGCAGATGTTCTGAAGACGGCTCCATTATCTGGAAAAACACAAACGAAATTTTTTTAGTACGAAAATTAAACAGCTCGTACCGAGGTCAAGTTTTCCCAATTGAAATCAAAATACCGTGCTGTGTCCCGACAATGAATTAAAGAAATAGAATTTACTCAAAACATCTTAGGGATTTAGTTAATCGGAAAATTTGTGTCAACTTAAAATAACATGAATCTTTCGTGGAGCAGACTACTTACCGCTCATCGTCTTTTATCTTAAGTTAGAAAATGTTAAAAACGCACTAAAAATGGAATTTTCTGTCCCCATTCATATCAAATATCCGGTCATGTCAATTTGACAAAATCACCTGGTGTTCACCGTTTTTTTTTAAATGACACTCTACGGCAAAGAATGGTCAGTGGAAGTTGGAATAAATCCATACTTTCATTTGAATGAAAATAATGAAAAGCAAACCGAATGATTACACTTCAAAATCCAGCTGTTTGGGATACACTGAAAAGTAAGCTTCCAAAATGTTTAATGTCAATCATTAATGATGATAAAGATAGTTTAAAAATTCTTTCAATTCAAATCGTTTGTTCCCTTAACAATCATCAAGTGAGCGAAAATCAGAAAAAATCGCCAGAGAAGCAGTGTTTTTTCCCTAAAAGACGGATTTTTTTCGGCAGGTATTGAAAACTTTTATCGAGTTTTCTGTACGGTACAGATTTTTTATGTGATTTATTACGAAAACCGGTGCGAAACGGAAATTTTTTTACTAGAATTACGTGAATTCCGTACGGTACGGAAAAACCCTGCAGGTAATCCATAACACAAAATAACTTTTGCGAAAATATTGAACATCAATAGATAGTGAAAACATTTGTAGCAGATGCGCTAAAACTATTGAGTATTAATTGGCAAAACGGTTCGCTTTTTTGATCTTGACGTCGAATTTTTTTCTACATTTATTTTCGAAGTTTAAATGGGGAAAATCAGTGCAGTGTGTTTGGTACGTCTACTCGATTGTATCACAACTTGGCGACCGTCGTAACTGAAAGCCTTATGTTTAACTTTGGCGCCCATGCGACGGTAGAAAGAATATAGCTGCAAGAAGTTTTTATAACAACCTGCTGCAGTGAACAGAGTAAATTATAGATGAAATTTGTATTCTGCGATGGGTAAACTTGAAATCACCGACCCTTTTGTTCATCTATAAGTTCCTTATTGACAAATTCTAAATATATGTATGAGATACAATCTGAATATATGAGATACAACCTAAATATATGACATAATGAGAAATTTACATTTTGAATTGAATATGGTAAAAATTTATTACTTACACAGCAGATTGTTTTTCGAGTTGTATTGGACTAATTCCGAACAGTTTGCAAAGGCGGAAATTGAGAAAAAATTTATTTATATAATTTCTTCGTGCAATTCATTTCACCTGAGCAATAGTAATGTTGATGATTGTACACAAAAGCAGTCAGAATAAAAAAGCTAAAAAAACTGTCAATCAGAGACGATAAACTAAAAGTAAAGACAAAAACTGCAAGCGTGTCGATAAAAGCTTAACATCAATATGTTCATCGTTAGCTCTCAACTTTTTCACTTGATCACTTCGCATTTCATTTAAAAATTAGTTTGATTTAATTTTACTCGTCTGTTCAATGAATCTTATTTAGTGCTCTGACTTTTCTGTTTTTATTCGTCATCTGTGTTAAATTTTTATCCATAAACTGTTCCGATATGCGGAAATTTCAAAATTCAAAACTCAAAATTTTTTGAGCTATTCCGATTTTTTTGTGTAGGTTGCAATGAGCAACTTGGGGAAAAACTTTGTTTGCAGAGATAAATTTTTAATTGCTTTTCATTCGATTCACGTCGGTTTTAGGTTTTTAAAACCCAATTTTCAGAGTTTTGGAAAGAAAATAAAAAGGTTAGTATGACTAGGCTAGAGTTTTCCGCGTTTCAATATTCTAGGACGCTGGAAAATGAATCTTTCCAGCTTTTATTTCCCAGACAGAAGGTTTAATTTTTCAGTGAATTTGATTTTCAGTCGGGCAAACTAAAATTCGAAAACTAGGCAAGCGACCAAGAATGAATTTGGATCCTCCAACCGGCAAGAATTTCTAGCATTGTCTTACACTCAAAATGTTTTAATCACATAAAATTCAAATTTTTTATAAAGATCGCAAAAAGATTTTGGGAAAATGACTGAGAAAAATGTTATAGTTTTCATCAAATTCGTCAAGAAATAATAAGGATCAAACAATGTTGATAACTAGAACCTATAAGCAATAGCAAGAATGACATTTTCTAACAGCACACTAGAATAATATATAAAAATTATAAATGAATAGAAACAGGGCGCGAAGCGCCGGAAAATTTTGACTTTTTTCCTTTTCTGAACGCTTAAAAATGTATCTCCGGATAGAAAACCAAACCTGTAATTGGGGGGACCCCCAGAACTTGGCCAACTCTGTACCAAACCCCCCCCTCTCCCAGACTTGGAAAAATTGAAAAAAATTGGCAAAAAAGTGCCTTTTTTGGGAAAATTTTCGACTTTTTTCGACCCCCACCCAAATTTCGGGTTTACCCCCCCAACTGGTCGGACCCAGTGTTTTTTTTTGTGCACGGAAATTTGTGCCAATTGGCACAAAGGGCCAAAAAAATTTGGGCCAAGGGCACAAAAAGTTTTCTCCAGCCTAAAAACATACTAAAAATATTTGAAAAGTTTTATGCCAAAAGTTTGATAAAAACATGACTAAAGATACTTTCGCCGCACTAGTTTGCATAAAAATCGTGCCAAATCTATGTTATCTAAGCAGTCAGTGCGATAAGAAAAACTCATCAAGAAAGCAGTTTATACGATTCGGAATGAAATTGGATGCATATTTCTATAGAATTTTTCATGCATTTTATATCCTTTAATTTTAGACTAACTACGAATTTCTTCTTAACACCGATTGTATAATTAAATTAAGGGTGTCCATAGTTGCTATCTCCTGAAAAAAACTAAGCCGAAAGTCGCGGCACGTAAATTTTTGGTTGAAAAATTGTGTCAACAATGTCAATTTTTCTTCATTTCTAAAAAGTCAATTTTTCTGTTCGAATCAAACACCAAAAATAAAAATTTTGATGATGATGATGATGATGATTTTATTTGCAACGGCACTAAGCAATATTAGGAGAATATAATAAAATAAACGAATAAGTTAATTAAATACAGAATAAATATGCAGTACATTTACGAATATGCTGTGCTTGGTCAAAAAGGCATATAGCTCTTACAGTTGACCAAAATTGAACTTATCCAGTTTAGAGCGAAAAATTTTACTATTTCTAGATGTTATTATCGATTCAGGAAGTTTATTCCAAATAGGAATAACTCTATTAGTAAAGAAGTATTTCTTAATATCAGTCCTTGGAATATCTGTTTTTAACTTCCAATTGTGGTTGGATCGGGTCTGAGAATGTGTAATGGTGCAGAAATCACTCAATTTTACGTCTACTTCATGGTTTATTATCTTATATAACATAACCAAGTCATTCAAACGCCTTCTACTTTCCAGTTTCTCTAACTTTAATACAGTTAAACGATCATTATAAGAAACCTCAGGATAGTTGAGAACCCTTTTTGTGAAGTATTTCTGTACTTTTTCAATGGCTCTGATGTTCTTAATTGAGTGGGGTGACCAGATGGTAGTTGCATATTCTAGAATAGGTCTGACGTATGTTTTGTATGCATTAGTCAGTAAAAATTTATCTTTGCTTACAAATCGACGAAATATAAGATATAATCTGTAATATAATATGGCCTATATGTTCATCAAATTTAAAATTTTTGGTTAAAAAATACCAAGATCTTTAACATAATTGTCAGTATCCTCAATTATTCTATCGTCAATTTTGTATTTCTTCATTTTGTTATCAAATCCAAAATGCATTACCTTACTTTTGGAAGTAGAGAGAGTTAGTTGAGAAATTTCAGACCATCTGACAATGGATTCTAGAAATTTTTGAAGGTCCCCACTGTTTTCAGTACAGCTAAAGATTTTTATATCATCAGCGAACAAAAACATTTTGGTTCATAATCACACTTAATGAACAGCGGAAGTTAAAAATTTCTATTCATTTTCAGTCATTTGACAATCTCATGGTTTGTTGCAATCATACAAATATGCTATTCGAATCATACATGTAACGGAGCTCCGAGGTCTGGGGGGGGGGGGGGTTGGAGCACTATTTTCGGGCCGGGGGTCAGTAATTCCCAAAATTTTGGGGGAAGGGGTCGCTGAAGTAAAAAAAATTCGATTTTTCCATGAAAAATGTCCGAAAACCGGCTCAACAAGTAGTAATTTTTGTCTAAAAAATGATAAAATATGTATACTTATGGCGCGAAGCGCCGAGAAAATTGACGTTTTTGACCATTTTTTGATCAAAAATTGACATTTTTCATGAAAAAATGACATTTTCAGTATTTTTCCGACTAAAACTATGGGGGTCCCTAGGGCTACCATATGGCTAGCCATAGGATTGGAAAATCCTGGGGGTGGGGGGGTTGCCCAATGGCTAGCCATATGGTCGACGATTTTTGGGGGGAGGGTTCCCATAGCACTTCCCCCCAATTATGATTCGAATACAATTCTCTCAGGTTCTGAACAAATAAAAGTACCACCAATATTATACTATTGACTCGGCGCAAAGCGCCGAGAAAATTTTGCGTTTTCAGCCCCTAAAATGACTAAAAATCAAAGAAATTCGGCATTCGACTAGTCAAAAAATTTGTGCGAATTGGCACAAACACCCAAAATTTTTTGTGCCATTCCAAATTTTTTTGTGCCAAAAACCATGTTTTGACACAAAAAAAACACTGGTGAAAAGATTCATTTTTCCAGCGTTCTAGAATATTGAAATCCAGAAAAAATTTTCGGCACTACGCTACGCGCCGAACACATTACTCTAGTCTAGTCATACTAATCTTTTAATTTTCTCTCCAAAACTCAGAAAATCGGGTTTTAAATGTCTGAAACTGACGCGGACCGAATGAAATACAAGGAAACTAGTTTTCAATGGTTTTTCCGATAAATTTAAGCAAATCTATCTATTTCAGAGTGAGCAACTAAAATTTTTCTCCGAGCACATTGCAACCTGGCCTGTGCAAAAAAACCCTGCTTCTGGCTCATAGCTTTTTGGCCAAAGTTATGAAAGGTTACGAACAAATTAATGGTTTTAAAATTTTTCGAATTAATTACGATCTATGAACACAAAATTTAAATCTAATTTTTAAGATATATGATCAGAATGATTATCAGAATGCTTTAAAAAGCTCAAAAACACGAAAGCGAAAAGCGAAAAAACGAGGATTTTAAGACGAAAACAAATTTTTTCCACATGTGGAAAAAAATTTGACCTTGTGGAAAAAAGTTCGTGGAAAAAAAACCGTGCTGAAAACACTTGTCTGCCGTGCTGTGCTGTCGCTGGGCTGTGGCTATACAGACTGCAGTCAGTATAGCCCGGCGGATATACAGACTGGCAAGGGGCAGGCCGTCTGTATAGACAAGCGGTTATACGGACTGTGTTGCTGATGGACATGTGCGTATGTATACAGTAAACTGTGACATTCAGTTTACAAACTTCAAAACCTGCCAACAGTGTATAAAATTGACACCCGTGTATCGTCCGTGTACATAGGTTTATGTTCTAATGCTACGCAACCGAACATAAAACACTTATTTTGTTAATTCTAAGTCAAACGTGAATTTATTAGGATGATGGGTGGCTTTAGGCTACACTATATTGCATTTTACAATCGTAATGTACATGAAACAATCTACAAAACCACGCGAACCAACCATGTGAAACAAAGAAATGCAATAAGAAACAAAACAAAATTCTTTGGTAAGAAATTTAAGGCCGCTTCCTGTGGAATCTTCTGTGAAATCTTGAAAAACAATTTTAATGGGAAAAAAGAGATGGTTTAAATCCCAAAACTTTATTCTCGATCGTACTGCTAGAAGAAACATAAATTTAGCCGGCTCAAATTTAAAAGAGAAAAGGGGAATATTTATGTACATCAGAGAAGAGAAATTGATCAAAATATTTTAGACAAGCTGTCCGTTTGAATGCCTTTTTTAATGTACATGTTTTTACAAAATTCGGTCTTCCACCACCCTTGTATCTGAATTACGTGATCTGAAACACCTGAAGCTGCTGCTGTAGCACCTCCTGATGATTGCAAACTGTGAGTGCCAAACTTGCTTGCATCAATATGCAGCGTTTCCAAAGTATCCAGGAGCTGTTCCCTGAATCTGCTCTATGAAAGTGGCTGTGATGATTTCAACTGCTCATGATTGTGACTTTTTGAAATGGCTCGAAATAGTAGTTGTTGTTCAAAATTAGGCATTATCTTTGCCGTGTGGACGTAATTGAGGAGTGCCATAAAAGGGCAAGAGAGATGAGGTACTTTAGGAATTGTTAAAGTAGATCCTGTTTGGTAAACATCTGTCTTGCTTTGACGAATTTTTACTGTAAATGAGGATGATCCAAATAATACATGGCTGGCTCGCAAATTTAAAATTTCTCTTGTTCGAAAAAAACCAGCATAACCTAGAGTGACCATAGCTAAAAGGCGTAGATTCGTCAGACTAGGATTGTCCATACAAAAGACTGAAATTCTGTGGAATATGTCTGGAGTGAATGGTTCCTTCCTGTTATGTTTGGCAGAGCAGTGATGATGCGCGGCTTCGATAACCGATTTGACAATGAAGCTGTCACTAAAAGCATGCAAGTTCACAATTTTGTGGAACCAACACAAGGCGGCATGTGCTTGTGCTTAACTGAATGAGCTATGGAATTGTGTCTTATCTGTCAAATATGCTGCGAATTCAAGTGGATCTGCGGGGAAGACTGTAACATTGTTGGTGATCGCCCAATTTGATCATTTTTGAAATTGAGACGCATACACAGTAAGGGTCGATTGTGAGTGTGAAGCTGAAATGGGGGTGCGAATCGACTGTAAGCAATGTGATGATAGGTTGGGATTGCCGAGAAGTACTAGCAAGTTTGTGTAATTAGTCAAATCGAAGTGGTCTAAAACAAGGGATAAGTTAAGGAAGTTAAGAAAAGAGAAGAGAGTAAGAGATAGCGGGAGGGTGGGTGGGATATTGAGATGAGTTAAATGGAGCTGGGTATGAGGTGAAATGCAGAGCCAAGGAGCAAAAGCAACTATGCTGTAGCAAAAGGCACCCAAAGTGAAGTATCAGGGAGAAACAGCTGACACTGTTTCATTAAGAACAGATGCTCAGGGAGCATCGTTTCCCTACAGTATACCCAAAATAAGTATAATTATGTTCTAATGCTACGAAACCGAACATAAAACACTTATTTTGTAAATTCTAAGTCAAACGTGAATTTGTTAGGATGAGGTAAAGTGCATTTTTCTGAGATCAAGACTGGAAACAGAGAGCCAGAAAACGAGATCTGAATAGGGGGGGGGGGGGCTTAAAAATGCTCTTTTCCAGTGTTGCCAGAAAAAGCAAAATGCTGGACGCTGGCAAAATTAAAATTTCTTGAAAGAAATGACTTTCTAAGAGGTTTGGAAAAAGGACGGGCCAGTAAGGTATGCTTTTAGATTCTGGAATTACTAGAGTACCTCGACATCTGCAAGATAGAGCAAAATTAATGGCTTTTATGATTAAATAAGGTGATGGAACAAGCCAGTTGATGTCTTGAGCCCAAAAAGTTGTGAAGCAGTCTACAGCCTCTGTGCCAGGATTCCAAAAATGAGAGTTAAATCTATGAAGCTTTCTGTTGTAAAAAGTTGCAAATCTGTCAACTGTATGAGGACCCCATTGTGCATCAATCCATGCAAAAACCTCGTTTGTTATTGACCAATTATCATAGTCAACTATTCTGCTAAGAGCGTCTGCAAATTCATTCATACTCCTTGATATCCAGTGTACCATTAACTCCAGGTTATTTCTTTCACCGAGTTTGAAGATTTTTATAGACAGGTCGTTAATATGCTGTTTCAGATGAAAGGTATAGCCTGGTTATCAGTAAACCACAAAACTCAGCAGTTCTTTAGTTTTCCCACAAAGCAAACAATCCCATATTCAATGGTTTTCAATTCTCAACAATTCTCAACAATTCCCATTTCCTTTGCTTCTCCTTGCTACTGTGTATGTGCAATCATTTTACTCATATAATTTGTTTTGTGGAAGTTTTTCTTCATTGCTTTAAGATTTGAACTAGTTCGAAAAAATTTTGGTCATAATTTGCATCGTCAAAAAATTGGTTTTGAGAGGGGTAAAGATGAGAAAAAGAGTCTTTTTCCTGTTTTTCATCTAAAAATTTTGCGCCTTATGCATCGCTGAGTACCGAAACCTTACTGTCAGTTGGTATATCATTTCAAATGCCTTCTATAGATGCAGACAAAAGCTGTGCACTAGACGGACCACTGGCACAAAAACCATTCACATTTTTGCAGAGGTCATTTCCTCTTCTGCCACAACAACGGCGTTCAACAGGGGGGAGTAGAGGCTGTGCAAAAGACGGACCATCGGCACAAAAGCCATTCAGATTGCCATCCTTACTCCAGAGGTGTCATATTTCTTTTGTTTTCATCAAGTTGGGTTTCTCTATCTCTTCCAGAACTTGAGATGTGTGATGGTTTTCGCCAAGTATGGATTTTGGATAAACAAAAGAGGCAGCAGATGTTTTGCTGGCATCAGAAAAAATAATAATGATGGGAATATGATCTTTTGTTCCAAAAGTTTTTGGCTTTAGTTGAGTGAAGATCGTGACCCAAAATAACAAGTCTGTTTTGCAAAATTTTGATATGGAGAACACATGGTCCCATAGAGGAATATGTCCCTGACTGTGAGAAACGATATGATGAAAAAAGCTTTTTGTTCGAAGCAGAGATAACTTGCCTAGAACAAGAGATGTTGAGATACTCAAGCCAGCTCAAAAGGCTAGGGATCTAATTTTGCAATTACTTTGCTCAGAAAGATTTTCCAAATTTTTTAAGATAAAAAGTCTTTTCTCCTTGGGTAGAGAGATTTGGAATAGCTTAAGATTAATGTGGAAACCTGGCCAAGTAAGGAACTGAGTGACTTTCAATATAGATTTTTCCGAGCTAAAAGAAAAATCAGCTTTGAAAAAGATCTCTTTAACAAAGTAAGTGTGTTTTTGTGCTACTGCTTTATTGTTGGAAAAGCCAATGCCATTGTCTAGGTAAAGGACGAGCTTGATTCCCTCAGACCTGAGGAACGTTACTATGGGCTTAAGCACTTTCATCAAAAGATAAGGAGCTGTACTGAGACTAAAAGGCAAAACGTTAAAAATGAAGGAATATGATTTAGGGCTGAAATTTCAAGAAAAAGCCAGAAAACTACGGGATTCTTCGGAAATTTTTATGTGGTAATAGCCTTTTTCAAGTCAAATGAAAACATGAAACCGTCTTTAGACCCCAGTTGAGATGCAATTCTGTAGTCATCTAATTTGAAGCTTACAGGAATTAGGTGAGTACTTACATAATGAAGGTCTAGAATAAGGCGTTTCTTACCATTCCACTGAATGGAAACACTGAGAGGACTGATTACTGCAGGTTTATGACTAACTAAGGAGATGCAGTCATTTTTCAAAAGTTCTAAAATTGAATGGGAGAGGAAATTGGAATTTTTGAGTGAACTTTGATTGTTCTTGAAATATCTGGAGGAAGGGTTAGATGAGAAAGGTAATATGTAACCTTCAGACAAGATATTGATGTGATCCTGACTAGCCTGAATAGAGCCCCAGAAGGGGACAGATTTCTTAAGATTATGAACATTGATTATATTTCAATTTCCTCCACAAGGTTAAAAGTTCTGAATTATCGGAAATTCCTGTTAGAATGCCACACAATCGAAAAGA
The DNA here is from genome assembly GCA_963922205.1 of Romanomermis culicivorax. Lineage (NCBI taxonomy): Eukaryota > Metazoa > Nematoda > Enoplea > Mermithida > Mermithidae > Romanomermis > Romanomermis culicivorax. The sequence goes on along the minus strand of CAWUHX010000028.1, from coordinate 277,153 downwards.
CGTAATTCGTCTACAGTAAACTTACAATCATGGTCCTGCAATGCATGCTTAATTTCTTTACCTTGAACTGAATGCTCCAGGTTCGTTTCGGTTGGGGCAATTTGATCTCCAGTGACCAAATGATCTGCACTGGAAACAAGGCTTTGTCGATGGTTGAGGAGGAAGAAACTTGTGGCCCCATTTGAGAAGTTTTGGGGCCAGCTGATCAGGACCATTTTTTGACTGGCTGTAGAGGAAAAACGTAATGACGATTTTTTTCGATTTAAGGGCCCGGCTTTCTGCTGATCGAATCCAACGTTCATCTTCATCGCCTCAGCTAACTCATCCTGTTCGTATTCCAAGGCCGTTTTCCAACCACCTTCACTGCAATCTGTGATTCTAATGAATTTTTGACAATGTAAAATAGTATCATCTATATCTTCCAGAATCTCCCGTACCTTGACCCCTGATGAGGAGGAATCCCGATTCAAACAATATTTTAGGTCTTTCAAATAGTTCATTAGTTCCTTATTAAATTCGAACTGTTGATGATTTCCTTGGCATTTCCACAAAATTTCTGACGCTTTTTGAGCAAAACTGGAATTTTTTCGTTTTTTGTTGATTTTATCGACATCAGTAGAAGAGGATCATTTCTTCGACAAATGTTTTTTGACACTATCGTCAATCAAAATTTTTAAATGATCACTGGCACTATAATCATCCGAGTCTGTTGAGGAAGAATGGTAACGTCAATGGGGGGGGGGGGGGTGGCTGATGGCCCATTTTGACCAATATTGTTGTCCTGTAAAAGGACATAATTTTGAGGAAGGTTCTCAGTCATAATTGAGATGAGCTAAATGGAGCTGGGTAGCACTCGCGGGATATGAGGTGAAATGCAGAGCCAAGGAGCAAAAGCGACTATGCTGTAGCAAAAAGCACCCAAAGTGAAGTAGCAGAGAGAAACAGCTGACGCTGTTCCATTAAGAACAGATGCTCAGGTAGCATCGTTTTTCTACAGTATACCCAAAATAAGTATAAATATTGAAACTAGAGTGACGACATTCATAAGATAAAAATTACTTTATTTGATTATCAGATTCCCAAAATAATATATTTCAAATTGCGGTATTCTTCTTACCTCATCATGCAGATGTTACAAACGAAATATCGGTTGAACAAGCCTATTTTTGTGATTTTTGGAAGGAGTTTTCGATCATGGGAGTTCAATGGATGCGGCCACTTTACACAAAAGAGTATCCCAGGTGTAAACAAGCATATTCCGCGAATTTTTGGGGAAGGGTTTTCTGACCATGGGGAATCCAATGGACTTTACACAAAAAATGTCACTATACACAAAAAAAATCGTCCTTTGTGTAAACAAAGGTGTTTTTCGATTTTTTAGGTTGAGGGTTCTTGACCATGGGGAATGTAACATATATGATCAGTTTAAATTCTGTTTACAACGTCTTTTACTAGGCTGAGAATTTGTAGTTTTTTATGGTTTCTTTGATATGAAGATGACCAAATTTAAAACTTGAATGTGTTTCTATGAAGGCTGAGGCCCAAATGCATGGTTGAGGCCCAAAAAGAGGTGGAATAGTTTATTAGAAAATGTCCCTGAAAAAGAGGTGGACTAGTTGGAAAAGTATTCCTCCACATTTGAGTGAAGTCAACGACCAGCTTGCATATCATTTTCAACCAGAAAAATTTTACTGTGGCTATCGCTATGGGGAGGACAAAATGCACTCAGCTGCAGAATATACTTTTCCATGGACATGAAAAATTTTTTAATGAGAAAGAATAAAAATCCAATATTACAAAAGTGGATTTTTCAATGTAAAAAGAATGCATGTATTGAATTCCTTGCAGTCAAAAACTCTTTCCACCAAAAAGTTAATATGCTTGTTTACACTTAGGATATTTTTTGTGTAAAGTGACTGCATCTACTGGAGTCCTCACGGTCGAAATCTCCTTCCATCAAAAAATTACAAAAATGCACTTGTTTACACCCAGGATAATTTTTTATGTAAAATGATGACATTTATTGAACTACCTGCAGTCCAAAACTCCTTTCAAAAATAAATCATGGAAATACGATAGTTTACTCCCCGGATAATTTTATGTGTAAAGTGATCGCATCCATTTAATTCCCTGCAGTGGAAAACATTTTCCAACAAAAAATCACGAAAATATGCTTGTTTACATGCGGGATAATTTTTTGTGTAGTGACTGCATCCATGAAATTCTGAATAGTCAAAAAATTCTTCCCCCAAAAGATCATGGACTTATTTTACATTCAGGATAAATTTTTAAAGTAAAGTGACGGCATGTATTGAATTACTTACAGTCCAAAATTCCTTCCACCAAAAAGTCACGGAAATATGCTTGTTTACACCTGAGATTTTTTTGGTGTAAAGTGTCTGTACCTATTGAACTCCCTCAGGTCAAAAACTCCTTCCATGAAAAATCCACTTATATACGCTTGTTTCCACTTTGAATATTTTTTTGTGTAAAAAAATGACCACATCTATTGCATTGCCAACGAAAAAATAGTAGTTGAAAACCCCTTCGCCTAAAAGACCATGTAAGTATAAAAATCACGAAAATATGCTTGTTCGGGATGATTTCTTGTGTAAAGTGACTTTATCCATTGAATTTCCAATAGTCGAAAGGCTGTTCCCCAATAAGACCATTGAAATACTTTTGTCTACACTCAGGATAATCAGATAACACTACATCTTTTTATTTAAAAAAATTTTTTTGAACCCAAACAATGTTGATTTTCTCCAACTTTGGTCATTCATGTTACTTATCCAAATTGATATTTTCAAAAAATAAAAAAAATATTTTGAGTAGACACTTCATAGATGCATGGGTAAAAGTAGCAAGGTCCAGGGATGCATAACTTGCTGCAACTGGGGAAAAAAGGTCGTTTTTTGCATGTTTTATTTGAATAAACTTTTCCACCCCCATGTTTGCCCAAATGACTGATGTTATGCAAAAAACAACATGTCTCTATCTATAATCATTTTTGCTGTTGGGGGTTAGTCAGATTTTACGGGGCCAAGTATATTATAGGTTGATGCTACCACACCACCTATGATTGATGCTTCTGCGCCAGCCATGACTCATGATAGGTTGATGCTACTGCACAACCTATGATAATGTTGCTTCATTTTAGTAGATTTTTGTGTAATTTTTGGATTTATCTGGCATTAATCCAAATTGTGTGAAATAATGAGAAGATACAGATGTTTTAAAATGTAACTATTAGCTTCTGAACTCAGTTTCTTACTTTTAAATTGAAATAATGGAAATTTTGGAGCACAGCAAATCTGATAAACGCCCTTTCCAGGCTGAATACATAGTTGCATTTTTCCAACCAAATGAACTAACAAACAAACACAATTCAAATGAACATGAATAAAATAAGGAACGCCAAATGAAATAAATTCCAATTGATCGACCTTTTCTATGGCATCACCTTCCATTGGTCGCCTAAATTTAATTCAAATTAATTTCATGAATAAAAGTTTTAAAAGTGTTAGGCAACCTTCGATTTGAACCTGAACCACCGAAGCCAAACATTTTCAATTGTTCAGGAATATCATACTTGCACGCCCAAACCGGTCTAGGGGATTCATCCTTAAAAGAGCAACATTAACAATAATCTGTTCACAGTAATCAAATACAATTGAGCCACTTCTTACCACCTGAACTTTAAGCTTAATCATTTTGCCCACATAGACATATTTTTGATTGTTCAACATAGAAGCAACTTCTTCAGCATCATAGAAGCTCAGAAACTGAGCATAAATATTGGAAGACATTTGATTTGTTTCAATCAAATCACAAAAGTAAATTCTAAGCACACCGAGGTTCTTCAACATCCGACCATAATCATTGGCACCGTCGTCAGGTATCTAGTAAATGTATGGAAATACAATGTAGAAAAGGGTTTTCTACTAGCAGAATTTTTAATTTAATATTAGACATAGAAATACACATTTACATACTTACATTTGAAATTCGAATTTTATTGGTAATGCACCGGATCCCTAATGCATGGACTTTTTTCCATGGTTAATCCACTTTTTTCAATTTCTTGTTTATAGGCTTCTTGTTTATCCTTGTAATAACAAAGATAATTTTTGCAGTGCTTAAAATAAAAAAAAGACCACTAGAAGAGTTCAAAGCAAAATGATGTAAATCTCACCATAATGTATCTCATGCTCAGCCCATGATGTTCAACTTGTTTTTGTGCACAAAATTTAACAAGCAATGCAGCATCAACGACATGTTCAAAATGACCAAACTGAGGATGACAAATTTACAAAAATCAATTACTGACACAGTACAGCCAGGGACAATCACAAAGTTCTGTCATCCCATAGCACATGCATCAGAAGATACTCGCACTTGAGAAAGATGTAAATATTGAAAATTTGAAATGTAGTCACTTTTTTGGCCTTGTAAAAATCATGAGCAATTGAAGTTGCAAACCTTATAATTATTTGGTAAAGAAACTCATGCAGTTCCAGTTGGAATTCCAAAGTTTCACATAATTACTGTAATTGACTCTGCTATAACACCTGCTTTATCCAATAATTTCTGAACATCAGAAGCTTCATATTTATATGGTAATTTCCGTATCATAGCACCATTTATTTCATGGCTGTAAAAAATTCTAGAAAATTCAAACCCTCATACCAACACAGTATCCTTGCATAACAAAGGCTTTTTTGAATGGTTTCTTCTTGTTTTTTGCCTTATTGAATATGTAACGACCAGATTTGTGTGAGGTACTTTACTTCTAACCAATCGGTCGATACGGCGGGGACAAAACGGGACGGGGCGCGGGCGAACGGTTACAACACAACAACGGGTAATCGACGGTCGCTTGAACGTCGACAAAATAAAACGGGGGCGGCGTGGTTGCTTGCAAATAACAAAATACACGACACGGTTTAATTGCTTTTGAAGACGGTTGCTTGCAAATAAGGGCGCGGGGTCGACAAGTTGAACGATACAAGAATAAGAATGATCAAAATCACGCTTTGCTTCTTCTTTTATACGGCGATTCTGGCCACTCCCTGGGCGTCGCGGGAGGTCGAGCTTCTGTCCATCTTCTTCCGCCAATCGTCGTTTCCTGCTACGCTTTTTATGCTTTCTTAGTTACGCCTCTCTAACGCTTTTCTGGTACCGTATGCTTTCTGTGCTTCACCTGCTTTCTACGGTGGGCTTGGCCACACCTCTGTGCTTCTGTGCATGCTTCCTGTATCGGTTTCTCTGTATACACATGTTTTGTGGGGCCGCGGCTACTGTTACACTTGAGACTACTGTACGGCGGGGCTTCTACATATTTTACTGTGTGCAGGTGTTGTTTACGATTTTTACGGGGGATTACGGTAGCTGTGGAATGTGTAGTTTAGTGTAGGTTCTAGGGGAACAGCTGCCGTTTGTGCAAATTAATTAGGGCATCTTAATTGGGCTACCGGGGTGTGAACAGATCAAAATAAAGTACTTCACGTAATTTTGTAGGAATGTTTGGGTGTGAATCCCAGACACCCTTGAGACGATAAAATGTGAAAGTTAATAATATTTAATAAATGTCTATTACATACAGTATGCTACATATTTACAGTACTGCTTTAGCAGGTACGTTACATTTCCCTCCTTCCGGAGTTGAACGTCCTCGTTCAAGGCTTTCGAGGTTGAGGAGGGGTGGGGGTAGATTCGATAGTTGCTGTTCGAGGGTAGAAAGGGGTTGTCTCGTTTACATGCACGGTAAATGTACTATTCTTATGGGGGTGTTTGAGTGTAACGTTGGGGTACATGAAATTTGTAACTGTATAGGGTCCATTTTGGCGAGGGAGGAATTTGGGAGTCAGCCCTTGTTTACACGAATGATTTTTGTAGAGAATAAGATCACCTGCCTTGTAATGTATGTTCTGAGCATGCTTGTTATACTGACGGGTATAGTGGGCTTGGGCTTTTTGCAAACTTTTCTGCACGGTTGAGAGTGCTTCTGTGAAATGTGATTTTACACGAAGGGCGTAATCGTCTAAATCAACCATGTAGGACGTGGGGAAAAAGTTTAAGGCTGCGTCTGACGGCAGATTAGCTTGTCTACCGTGGAGTAATTCAAATGGGGGATATGATGTGCTATCATTTTTATGAATGTTGATCGAAAAAACGGCGTACGGGAGATAAGTATCCCAATCAGTGTGATTTGAATTGATGTACATGCGGATACGGGTGGCTAGGGTTTGGTTGCAACGCTCAACTTCCCCATTGGCAATGGGATGGTATGGGGTGGTATGAATTTTCTGAGTGTTGCATAAACTGGTGATCCGTGAGAAAAGATCGGATACGAAGTCGGTGCCACGATCACAATGGATGATTTTTGGGGACCCATGACGACAAACGATTTTGGTTACGAATAGCTTGGCAATAGTGGCTGCAGTGATGTCAGGGGTCGGGAATGCCTCTACATACTTTGTGAAATAATCGATGAAAACAACAATGAATCGGTTGTCGTCTTCTGTGAGGGGTAATGGTCCCATGCAATCAACACCAACTCGATCAAAGGGACCAGTCGGCTGAATTGGTACCAAATGTGCATGTACTTTGTGTCTGAGGGCTTTCTGTGTCTGGCAAGGGTGGCAAGTTTTGCAGTAACGTGTGATATCACGGCTCATTTGGGGCCAAAAATATTTTTGTCGGAGCAAGTGTAAAGTTTTCCTGGCCGCAAAATGACCTGTGAACTTGCTGTCATGATGTGAGGCGATCAGGTGCTGGACTTGCGACTTGGGAATGTATAGTTTTGCCTGTTTGTCGACTATACGGAAGAGAATGTTTTGATGCACTGCGAATTTGATCAGAGTGAGGGGGTGTTTTTGGGCGATTTTTGCTAATATGCTTTTGACAGTTGGATCAGTGCGTTGGAGTTCGGCGAAGTTTTTCTGCTGCTCTTCTTGTTCAGTTGCTTCAGCCTCAAGAACAGAATTGATGGTGGATATTTCGGGACGGGTTTCTAATTGCTCAATATCAAAGGATTGCTTTGCTGTCTGTGAGGGGAATCGAGAAACTGCATCTGCGTTGCGGTTAGCAGTGCCTTTCTTAGGTCGAATGTCGAGCTGAATACCAGAGAGGGCTAATCCCCAACGGGCAATGCGAGGGGACGGGTTTTCCTTTTGTAAGACTGCCTGAACTGCTGTGTGGTCAGTGTGTACAATAACATGTTGCTGGAAAAGATAGGGGTGGAAATACTTGACAAATTCGACTACTGCAAGGGTTTCTAACTCAGTGATCGGATAGTTGCGTTCTGCGGGTTTCAATGTGCGGCTCCCAAAAGCAATGGGGCGGTCCTGACCTTTAGTATCGAGTTGACTGAGAATGGCGCCAATTCCGAGTTTTGAGGCGTCGGTTTGCAGAATAAACGGTTTTGTGAAATCGGGGTGCTGCAGTATTGGGGCATGAAGGAGTAATTCTTTTAGCTTAGTGAATGCATTTTGCTGTTCAGGGCCCCAGGAAAATTCTGAGTTCTTTTTGAGTAGCGATGTGAGTGGGCTAGAAACTTGAGAGCAATTTGGGATGAATCTGCGATAATATGAGGGTAGGCCAAGGAATGACTTAACTTCTTTTGAGCTTTTGGGTGTGGGTATGTCATAGATGGCCTGTACCTTATGGGGATCTGGTGAAATGCCTTGCTGGGAAATGACGTGGCCTAAGTATTGGACTTGGGGCTGGCAGAACTTGCATTTTTGTATGTTTAGCTTAAGGCCCGCTTGTGAGAATCGGGCAAGAATAGTGTCTAAACGTTCCAGCATTTGGGCATGGGAGTCTGCGAATACCAAAACATCGTCGAGATACACAAGGCATGTGTTCCATTGCAGACCCGAAAAAATAACATCCATTAACCTTTGGAATGTGGCTGGGGCATTGGTGAGTCCAAAGGGGAGGTAATTGAATTGATACTGGCCGGCTGAGCAATTGAATGCAGTTTTTTCTCTGTCTGCTTGTGCTATGGGAATGGAATAATATGCATTGGATTGGTCAAGGGACGTAAAATATTTCATTCCACGGAGGGTGTCTAGAATTTCGTCTATCCGGGGCAAGGGGTAGGTATCTTTTTTTGTGACTTTGTTGAGGCCTCGAAAATCAATGCATAAACGATGGCCTCCATCTTTTTTGGGAACTAAAACTGTGTTGGTACACCATGGAGAATTGCTTTGGCTTATGACACCTGCTGCTGCGAGTTGCTCAACTTCTGCTTGTATGATTTGCTTTTCTTTTGGGGAAGTCCGATAAAGTTGTCTACGTACAGGTTGGGAGCCATTGGTGTCAATTGTATGTGAAACGAGGGTGGTTCTGCCTACGTCCATTTTGGATTTAGCATATAATGTAGGGTACTTCGATAGGGCGTGTAGGAGTTGCGTTTTTTCTGCTTCTGTGAGGTCACTGGAGGTTAAATTGACATTTTCTTTTAACCATGTGAATGTATCAAAACGGTTGGGCTGGTTTTGCGTTGAAAGGGTTAGATTAGCAGGAGCATTTTGTTTTGGGATGTAACAAGAGACTGTGCCTATGCATGTTCCAGGGTAAAGAATTTGAGCTGTTTCTTGCGTGTTTAGGACGGATATACGTATGCGACTGTTTTGGTTTTCTGAGATACAAGCTGCGAAATGGACTTTGGGATTCTGTTTGGGTTTTGGGGTGAATTCAAGCTGTTTGACCTGTAAGTACGATTTGGGCAAGGGGACAGTAAATTCGGTTACTGTATGGGGTGGTAATTCTAATTTCTCATCCAAATAAGTTCCACCACGAGTTGAAAGAGGGCTATATTCTAGGCCATCACAGGGTAGTATAACATTGCCAAATTTGACCTGTGACTTTTGATTGTTGATAGTGTATTCTGAAAATCGACTGAGAAAGTTTTTGCCTAGAAGGATGTCTGCTGTGCAATCTTTTTGGACATGGACCATGATTGTTTCCTGGATTGTTTGGGCTGTCACTGTGACAAAAGTGGTCCCTACAAAGTGAATCGGGAGATTATTTGCTGCTTTTGCTTGGACTAGCGGGGGTTTCATGTCTAATTGTAAAACTTGCGCGACTTGGGAATCAATGAGGGAGTAGACTGCACCAGTGTCAATCATGCCTTTTGTCATTAATTTGCCGTTAAGTGTGATTGGAATGTGAGGGGTATGTTTGTCAGGTACATTTTGGGGTGGCTTATTTGATGCAGATTGCTGAATTTGATTAATGAGTTCGATTGCAGGGGTTCGGGGGGTATCAATATCGACAAGGACGTATTTCTGCTGTGTGTGTGCCCCACGACGATTAGCTAATTCTAAGAGAGCATGGCCGAATGATGGGGGAATGGTCTCATGTAAATGTCTGTTGTTTGATGGTATTTCGTATGCATGTTCGTTTGTAGCATGGTGTTTTGGAGAGGGGAAATATTTTCGAAGGACGAGAAAGGAATAAAAGATGCCTGCAATAACTACAGTAATAACGGCTAGATTTATAATGATTTGCAGGGGTCCTTTGAGTAAATTGTTTAATCCGTCTGTGAGACTTTGGGTGGTACCGGTAATTACATGTTCTATGCCTTGACCAGCGCCAGAGAGTGTATTTCCGAGTGCTTGGCCAGTGCCTGAGATCATGTTGTAAACTGTATCGGAATTGAGAGACATTTGGGCGGTGTAATTGACGAGTTTTTTGACAATGTTTTCTAGTGTGTGAGTTTTGTAAATGTATTGTTTCAAAAAGAGTAAGTTGGTTGAAATAGTTGCAAGTTGATCATGAAAAATGGTGGGTGTATTAAAATGAAAAAGGGAGAAATTTTGGTTCCAGATGATTTCTAAAGGTAAATTTGTGACATGCGGGGATCCTGTTTCACTTACCCATGTATTATTCTGTTTGTAAAGGGCTATATGCATGTGATGGCAGTCAACGGTTTGCGAAAAAGGGGTCAAATCGTTGCCTCCTGGATTTGAAAACATGAGTTCGGTTCCTACTAGAATGGGTAAGAGTTTGTAGCATGTTTGGTTGATTTTGTGGTTGTAAAAGATTTTAGATGCATTTACTTGTTTACAGGGCCAGACTGTGAGGGCTTCTCCTGTAAATTCTGCTATGATGTCGGTTCTCTGTAGGAATGCACGTGCTCCAAGGGTTGCATCAAGACGTAAAATTTGCCATATGAGATCAAGGTGACGCTGTGCCTGTCTGCATAATTCACTCCATACATTTTTGAAATTTTGAATTTCGAATTCCTGTATTTTGTCTGTTAGATAGTTTAGTTTTGCATTGATGGGTTCAAAATCATCATAATCGTATAGTGTAGTATGAGTTTCGTTGGTTTTTGGGGTTAAAAATGCGTTACGATGTGGTGTGCTTTTGTCTAATTGTACAATAATGCCTTGTTCGGTTAGAATGCTGTCTTGGATTTCTGGGCAATTGGGGTTCTAAAAAACTGTATTTTTAACCGAGAATGCACCTTGTAGCTCTTCTATTATCATGTGTGTTTGCGTGAGTTTGATGGGATGTGTATTTTTGTATTCGAAAGGACATAAGTTTTCAAATGCTGTTTCATTCCAGATAATGGATCCATCGGCTGTGACACAATGGCCTGATGTCGGTTTGCATGACCCCAGGTCGCCTAATGTACCTGTCATAGATTTTCCATTCCAAGATGCTATTTGTCCTATTTCTATGATGACGTTAGTGACCGAGGTACAATGGTCTGTACAACACCATGTGTATTCTACGCTTAGGGAGTTATTTGTTGACCAAAACCCTGGTTGGGTTTCGTATAATTTTTGACCATTGTGTTCTTTGTCTATAACGATTGCCTTACAAACATGTGGGGTTAGATTTTGCATTTCGGTTTGGTCGAAGACAATACCTTTTGATCCAAAAAATCCTGTATTAGTACAAATTTTGCGTTTGCGAACACTGCATTTGTATGCGTCTGTAATGTGGGGCTTAGTGGAGGGGATATAGATTTTTCCGAATGTTTGTACGGGTTTGTCTACTGTGGAAGGGGGCATGCATGATACAAGTTTTGGTATGCTGACTGAGTGACCGCTCAATGAAGTTCCACACATCTGAAATTGGGCACTACACGATGTGGGGATTATTATACATAAAAATATACAATACAATGGCCAATGTAGTGGTTTAGTGGAGGCGGCGGGGTACTGTATATTTTCGTTCTGGCCGGTTTGACGTGGCGGCTCTTGGTGTTGTTCGGTTTTGGGTTGAGGGGGTGGCTGGTTTGCAATCTGAACATTCTGTAAAAGTTTGGAATTTGAGTTATGGGATGGGGTTTGGACTTGCTTACTTGTGGGGGTCGGTAGCAATGTTTGGCGGGGGCGGAATTGGTAGGGTTCAGGGGTCAGGCCGTGTAAGAGGGACAATAAGTTGCGACCTGTTTTCGATGGGGTTTCGGGGGCGGTGGGCGGCGTTGTGTCTTGCTTTCGGGGGATCTTGTAGCCTATGGGGATGGTGGGCGGCGATTTTTCGATTTTTGCGGCTTCAGGCGTGGGGGGTGGTGACATGGCGCACCAATCGGGTACGTCCAGATCAAGGACGTATTCGTCACTGCGGCGGTGGGTGTTGGGCATGATAGTTCCTAAAGTAGTCTGAGGGCCGTTAGTTATGGCTGGTAATTTTGAGTAAAATGCGGGGTCGTCAATGTCCATGAGGAGTTGGGGTTGCCTGTACTCAATGCAATTTTGAATATTACGACTCTGCTGATTTGGACAATACCTGCTTGTATGACCTCTCTGCTTGCATAGAAAACATTGGAAATTGGAGTAGGGTTTTGAAGGGCAGTTATCTGATCTATGTCCTTTTTGGGAGCAGTGGATGCATGGGCTTTTACAATCACGTGTACTGTGATTATTACGGAAACAGATTTCACATGATTTTCGGGTGCCTACTGATTTACAATTACGAGCTACGTGTCCTATTTGTCCACACTGGAAGCATGTGGGTTGCCTGGGGGTGGTATTGTTTCTGTAAGCATTATTCCTGCTGGAAGTATTGTTACTGAAATTGTTGTAGCTACTCTGTCGTGGGGGTTGGGGTTTTTGTTTGATCTGCAACTGTAAATCTTTTACTTGTTGTTCTAACTGATGCAAAAGATCCTGTTGGTCTGTGCTTTTGGTTAGGGAAAAGATAGGTTCGGGTTTTGGGGGTATGAAGGGAAGGACGTTAGATTTTAACTCATTTCTAAGAATTTGCTGTTCAATGTAAGCTGCTTCGTCTGACATTTCTTTTAGAGTTGCGAACCTTCTATACTTAATTGCTTCCCTGATTTCGTTTTGCATGCCTTCTACAAAGAGGGGTTTTATGATCATTTCTCGTGCGTCTGTGTTAAAGTTAGGGTAGGCGAGGGTTGCGAGATGTTCTAGATCAAATAAGAATTCCGTTACTGTTTCTGAACGCTTTTGTTTTCTTTCGCGTAAAAATTGTTGATGTAGCTCATTATCTCTATTGTTTGGGAAAAATGCCTGTAATGCGACTTTATACTGTTCGTATGTGTGGGGAGGGTTTTTGGAATTTGCTAAACTTTTGAATTTTGCTAACGCGGCTCCTCCTAAATGAATTTCTAAACATGCCAACTTTAACTGTACGTCTGTATCTTTCATGCCTTGGAGTGCCATGAATTGTTCTAATCTTTTGTTCCATTCACCAAAATGTTGGGTCACGCCGCCCGTGAATACTGTAGGTTTCGCGTAGAAATTGTTTGCCATGTTATTACGAATGTTTGCTGTTCTTAGATCGTCTATTAGGGTGGGGTTTACTGTATTCTGATTCAATTGTGTACGTAGGGTACGAAAATGTTCTGAAAATAAATCGTTTATCTGTTCTCTAACGATTTCTCCTAAATGATCTTGCGTTTGGTGGGTCATTCTTGGTTTACGATGGGATTTCTGCTTAAATGCTTCAATTTTTGCTTCACGCTGTATTCGTTTAAATGTATCGCTTAATGTCTCGTTGGAGGGGATTTCCAGTTTGCTTTCTACGAATACTGTCTTACTGTAGGAAATGATTACTACTGTATTATCTAATGCTTCTAAACGCCCGGATAAGAGTACACCTAATTGGGGGCAGGGAGTTCCACTGGTTAACGTAACGGTACAGTCACCAAAATATGTAACGACCAGATTTGTGTGAGGTACTTTACTTCTAACCAATCGGTCGATACGGCGGGGACAAAACGGGACGGGGCGCGGGCGAACGGTTACAACACAACAACAGGTAATCGACGGTCGCTTGAACGTCGACAAAATAAAACGGGGGCGGCGTGGTTGCTTGCAAATAACAAAATACACGACACGGTTTAATTGCTTTCGAAGACGGTTGCTTGCAAATAAGGGCGCGGGGTTGACAAGTTGAACGATACAAGAATAAGAATGATCAAAATCACGCTTTGCTTCTTCTTTTATACGGCGATTCTGGCCACTCCCTGGGCGTCGCGGGAGGTCGAGCTTCTGTCCATCTTCTTCCGCCAATGGTCGTTTCCTGCTACGCTTTTTATGCTTTCTTAGTTACGCCTCTCTAACGCTTTTCTGGTACCGTATGCTTTCTGTGCTTCACCTGCTTTCTACGGTGGGCTTGGCCACACCTCTGTGCTTCTGTGCATGCTTCCTGTATCGGTTTCTCTGTATACACATGTTTTGTGGGGCCGCCGCTACTGTTACACTTGAGACTACTGTACGGCGGGGCTTCTACATATTTTACTGTGTGCAGGTGTTGTTTACGATTTTTACGGGGGATTACGGTAGCTGTGGAATGTGTAGTTTAGTGTAGGTTCTAGGGGAACAGCTGCCGTTTGTGCAAATTAATTAGGGCATCTTAATTGGGCTACCGGGGTGTGAACGGATCAAAATAAAGTACTTCACGTAATTTTGTAGGAATGTTTGGGTGTGAATCCCAGACACCCTTGAGACGATAAAATGTGAAAGTTAATAATATTTAATAAATGTCTATTACATACAGTATGCTACATATTTACAGTACTGCTTTAGCAGGTACGTTACAATTTTTTCATCAATGAGCATATTTTCCACACTAAGGGCCAAATCGCTCAAAGTGGAGCAAAGAAAGAGCAGAGAAGGAGGGAAGTAGGAGCAATGTCAGAGCAAACTAGGAGAGAAAAAGAAGTTGATTCTCCGACCTTACTTCACCATTTTATTTGCTCCAAACTTGCTTCTCTGTCATATCACAGACGCAACAGTGAAGTAGGAGATTTTTCTCCAGAACAAAGTCGGAGAAAACTTGGAGCAAGTACAGACATTTTTACATGTCAGTTTTTCCAAAACATCTTTCACCATGCTCACAGTGAGCAGTGCATATGAAAGGTAGATATTTCTCGCCTCGTCATCGATTGTCTGTCTTTGATTATTGATTTTTTTCACTGTGACCATCACTTTTCAGATACGGAGAATAGGAAAAGGAATACAAATTTCACTTCTGAAGAGCTGTATTTCTTGGTTGAGTGTCTGGCTTAACACGCTTCCATTTTGGAAAACAAAAGAACTGGCTTTGTTTCCAGTCAAGCAAAAAAGACAGCCTGGTGGAAAATCAGAGGAGCTGCAGCTTTCTGAATTCTATATCAGGTGTATAATTGTTTGCTGTCATAAATTTCGCGAAAGCATTTCTCCTTTGAATTGGATTCATCCCTGGTATAATAGCTTCTTCTTCATGTCCCTTGAGATTGTCAATGTTATCCAAATGGTCAAAAAAATCCACTAATTCCATCCCCACTATTTCTCACAGTGCAAAAGTATGCCTTTCTCCGAATTTACTTCTGCTCCTAGCAGAAGTAATATCCAGAACAATTTTCTTGTCTTTTTCTCCTAGTTTGCTCCAAAGTTTCTCTGAATTGTTCCTACTTTACTTTCGTCACCTTCAGTAATGCGAGAAAGAGTTTCTCTCTGCATTTATTCCTCGATTGCTCCCAATTTGCTCCTTGAATGCTCCAAATCTTCTCCTATTTTACTTGCTCCACTTTCAGCGATTTGGCCCTAAATGAAATAAAAAATTCTTTGATTAGAAAAATAGAATAATAATTGTTATCATACCTTTTTGAAACTGATTTTTCAGTATTTGAACTCGATTGACTGGATGGCCTTTCACCTATGTTATTGTGTTGAAAGAGTTCAAAGGTCACAATCAAGTTTTGTATTTTACAAATCCGCCAGGTTGGAACTTGTTTCAGATCTGCGTTTGAGAATAAAGTCAAAATTACTTGATTTGGACTTGATTATTTAATAGGCCACAATAAAAAACATACATAAAATTTAGAAAAAGTCAATAGATCAAAAAATAAAAAACTTGCAACTCATGCAACTAAATACATTGTCAGATTAAATTGCTTGCAGCCAGACATGTAACAGGAGGAGTGCTGTAGGAAACCGCTGATTTTGGTTTCCAAACTCTAGGTATAGAGTGACCCTCCTCAGGTTAGAGCTATTCTATAATTAGGTATAGGAAGCCCCTAATTTTTGGGAAAAAGTTCGAAACTTTTTGTGACTTTTTAATACAAAGTGTCATTTTTTACTCATCTTTCTTAATTTTTTTGCAACAAACAATTTTTTTGTACCTAGTTCCCCCACCAAATTTTCTTTGGTGACCCCCCTAAAAATTAGTTTACCACCCCTGGACCCCATAGCACTGTTACATTCATGCTTGCCATCAGACACATATTGAATTAAGTTTGGCTTGAAGTGCCTTTGGCATTTCCAGGGTAGACAAGAAAAGAATATGCCTTACATTTGATATATCTACTTTTTCATCAATTAAGTCGGATAATTTTTGATGGAAAATGTTTATGAGCTGAATATCAATATATTTTGACCTTAAACCACAAATGGAACTAAACAAAGTGGAAAAATAATGATTACATAGGCATTATGTCAATATTTTCAAGTAGAGAAATCATGACGACAGAGAAGCAGAATTTGGAGCATACATGCCGACAAGGGGGACACCATATGCACCATGACCAATAAACAAATTGGTTCTCTCTAAAATACCTTGTTAAAGCTAAAATCGGCATTTTTAGGGTTTTTTGGCCTTTTTGGTCCATTTTTTGGTCTTTGACCTGCACCCATTTAAAAAATGTATGGTTCAAAGGCTACAAAAATATTCATTTTAACCATAAAAGTAATCAGATACCATGATTTGCTTTGGCTGATGTTGAAGTTTGTATACATTTTTGATTGATACACACACCAAATAATCAGATTCTGTTTCCAAGATGACCTTACAAACCTACTATCAGCACCAAAAACGGTCGATCCTCATGCCACAAAATTCTCTTGACCACTTCCTTGATCCATAATGCATTGACACAGTTTGCATGCTGTATAACAAATAATAAAGTCCCAATGGAACATAATGAATAGAGAAATAACAAAATTAGAAAAATTTATTTTTTTAAATAAATATTTAGTATAGTTTGAATCGTAAAATTTGATCAAACTAAGACAAGTGCATCATTTGCTGCTTGTGTTAGGCTTATAACCAGTGACAAATATAAAGTCGTGACTTGTTGACATTAATTCTTGTAGGCACCTACAATATGAAATGATTAAATCAATTCCTTTTAAACTGGAAGGATCATTTCACTAACTTTCTTGAAAAATTATTTTGCATCTTTGCAACAGAAGCCCCTTTTTGCTAAAATGGCTGGCATCACTAGTTGGTGGGGTTGTCTTGATAGTGAGGAGCTGTTTGAGATGCTTCAACTACCCTTGCCAGCCTATCATCAGTGTGGCACACAAATACTACCACAAACCAATGCCGCCCAACTACCACCCACACAAGGTGAGGGATGTCTGACCTTAAAATACACGAGTTTCTCATAATCCCATTAAGGGTCAAAAGCAGCACAGGTCTCCAAAGAGACAACCATGCTGTAGTCCCCCAACTACCACTCACTTTTGAGGGATGTCAGAGCCAGAACATCAATATGCTAATCATTGCTTTCAATCTAAATAAAATAAGAAATTAATAACAGTATGGTATAGGTTGTATAAGGTAAGGTCAACTAAGCAACCAACAATATTCTAATGACCAGCTGAGGTTTTGAAACTAAACCTAAAAAACTTTAAAAATCAAGGAAATAGAATTACTAAAATATCTCAATTTTGAAAAGTTTTTTTCAAATTCAAGTACATAATCATAGTTGATAACAAGGATAATGGGACTGAAAAAGTTACTGTTCCTTAAACTCATTAACCTAGCACATTCCTATATATGACTCTCATTTATTTGAAAAATAAATAAATTGCTAACCCTTTTGGGTCATAATGGAGCACAGAATAAACTTCTCATGCTCAACATGCATTCCAAGTCAAGGTTAGCTGGAAAAATACCCAATAAATTAGAATCTTTTTAATATCAAGAGGACAACACTATCAAGCTTTGCAATAAAGTTCTTTTTCTGACTGATATTGTTTTTTTGATCATCAATTTCAATCCAGGAATCAGTTGGTGTCCTGATCATGCAGACAAAATGGACAAAATTTGTTGATTCCCCATGTTGTCGAATAGCTGCAATTGCTTGTAAGGTTTACCAAATATAACCATTCGATTAGCAAGAAATCTAGTAATAGAGCAATGTAAATTAACATTGTTTATGAATGCATTAAAGTCCATTAGTAAATAAGGAGAGTCGTGGTTGATTTGTGTTGTGATAATAAAATTTTGATTCAAGTTACATTCTGGGCAATAATAATTATCACTTCCCTGGGTAAAATTTTCGAGTAGATCTTTGAATGGAGTATTGTTTTGGTGTTTCTCATGGCACATCAAAGCTGGATTTAAGCACAAAATAATTTTGGAATGATTTTCAATAGTTCATAAATGATTGCGACTTCGGCATTTTCCAGTTGCGATCTTTGTGTTCAAGATAAATCTTGTTGCTTCATCACAAATTTGTTGCAATAAATCTTGCATGAAAAAGCATGCATCTTGTTGTTCATTGACTGAATATGGTCCATTGAATAAATTGTGCAAATTTCTTGTACTAACTCCCTGTTGTTTAGAAATGCAACATCTATAAATATTGATCAATGATTGGCAAAGATTTGAGGGGGTTTGAATTTGTTCAAAAGAGTTCATCATTTGGGTCATTTGAAGTAAACCTTGAGTCACAGCATTAGCATAACAGGAAACATTATCCACATTTGGCAGTTTCAAAAAATAAATGTCTTCAGCAGGTTGTTTAACAGCTAGTTTTTTTGCTGGAGGTGGCTGCACATCCAATAATCCAACAATTTGATCTGAAGCAGTAATTTTTCGTTTGGGAGGAACAGCACGATACTTTTCACGCAATTGGTTGAATTGTCTATATTGATCCAGACCTATTGTAGATCAAAGACGATTTTATTCCATAATTGATTTTTGATTGCACAATAATTTGCTTGGATTGAAATGGATTAAAAACAAGTTTTAACTCTTGAGAGGGCAACATACGCCGTACCATCTTCCATCATGCCATCTTCGTAACATTGTTAGACCTTGACATTTGTGTATTGTCATTGCATAGGAAAGACGAATTGGAAACTGTGAATGATGCATGCTCACATTTGCTGGGACTTCAAATGCAACATTCCACATTCAATTTGTATAACTTCCTCAATACTATCAAATTTGATCATTAAAGCTAATACTCAGTTTATTTGGTAGTGCAATATTGTCAGTAATTCGACCTAAAGCACCATTGACCAAACCTTTCTCAATATCCGAATTACATTGCAGCATAACTCTTGCATTAATACCCACAATTTAAGTTTCTTCTAAGCCAGCTGTGTCTGATGCTTACTTTGTAGTTTCTGCCATCTTTTCAATTTATTTATTATTTTCTTCTTTTTCTTGCCATCTTGATGAGTATCTTCAGTATTAATATTAACAGTTTCAATTTGTTGAGTTTTCAACATCAGCTTATTAAATTCATCGAGTTAGGCATTGGTTGGTAGAAGGCAAATTGCACCACTGTCTTTGATTTAAATATTTTCACAATAATATTCACTGGCTTTTTTCAATTAAACACATTCTGATTTGATAAGCTGTGTCTTAAATGCTTCATTATCACTTTCACTTGGTGATCCAACACGAACTCTTGCTAACATGTTTACATATGTCATATCTCCTTGTTGTCTTTGGTTGATTGTCAATTCTTGATACTGAAATTTTTCCATGGATTTGGACTTAAAATTGCGCCAAAATATTTCTTGTTTTCTTTCTGATCCATATCTTCAAAGATGAACTTGGCATTTACGGGTGGTAATTGAAGCAAATCACCAAAAAATACAATGTTCTTTGATCCAAATGGTATTTCATTTGAGTAACAACATTAATAAAGATGTCAATCAATCATGCTCAATGTGGCTGATGATACCATTGAAAACTCATCAACTATAATAAGTTTCAAGTCTGACCATTGAGGTTTTAAAGTATTTCTTGTCCACATTAGAAAGTGATCAATATTGTAGATTACCAGTATGTTGAACAGGCAATTTGAAAAATCGATGTAAAGTTTGATCTTTAATATTGAATGCTGTAATGCCAGTTGGTGCCAGTACAGCAACACTGTCTGATGATCCATTGTTAAAAAGTAGAATTTGTTCACAAAGCACATCAATTAAAAACTTTTTCCAGTGCCAGCAACACCACTCACTATAAAATTTATTGGTTTGATTAATTGATTAGTTTTACTTTTTTGTATATTGGCATTGATAAACATACCTTGCTGATTAATACAGTCAACAACCATATTGTAAACTTTCATTTAATCATAATTGAGCTTGGAAATTTTCTTGATTAGTTCAGCTTCATGTACAACAATATGGTCAGGAATTGCTACTTCTTCAACTTTTTCTGATAATACTTCTGCATCCAGTATATCATGATCTTCTTTTTTATTGACATAATTTTTATCTTCTGACTTATTTTCACCAGCTTTGTCCAAAATTTCATCCGGAAGCAATAGACGTTGTTTTCTTTCATCATATTCTAATATTTCAGGGTACACTGATTTGTAGAATTCTACTGCTTGACTAAATGTTTTGTTGTCACCAGTTAATTCTTCTTCCTTCCTCCATGGCATGAAAAGTAATAATAAGGATTGACTATAATTTTCTTTGCCATCATCAGTTTTCAAATTGTAGCTTGGAGTCTTAATCACTAATTCTTTCATCCTTTTGCATACAATTCCAAGATTATTTTTCATTGCCCATCGGTTAGGTTTGTTATTACAATCATTGGTATCGGCATTTGGCATTGTTTCCTACCATTTGGCAAATTCATATAAACTGACAGTTTCCATTAAATCAAGTCGATTCAGGTAGTAATCATCTAGCATGTTGCAGCAATAAATATTTTTGGAGTGTTCTGGCAAGTCTTTAAGTTCTTGAAATGGTTTCAATTTGTGATTTCAATATGATTTGTTGTGTGTGTTTACATAATGAACATCCGAAGATGCATGGAACAGTGGATGACCCATCAACAAAGCAGTGCATTCACGAATACCAATTTTTCACTTGTCCATATATTTGCGGGCCATTTTTTGTAATAAGGAACCAAAGGGCATATTCTTGTCTTGAATTGTATCCCAAATATCAGCATAGTTTTTTTCGGATTTTGTAATATATGATGTGATATAAGCATCTAAAATTAAACTTGGTTCTCCAACATATTGAATATCCATATTTGCTTGCCACATTGACAATAAAACTGGATTGTAGTCATTGATGAATGTTTCATGCTTACTTCTTTTCAATTCATAAACTTCTTGCCTTTGAATCCAGTTTTTTCTTGATTTGGCCAAATTACCTTTACTTATAATGGCAGTGCAACTTGTTCTTTTCTTGGAAATCCATGCCAACATTTTGTTACAAAATAACCTCTTCTCTTAATTGAACGTGAACAACTTTTGTTGCATTTGTGTAGTTGATATGATGTTACCAAATCATGTTGAATTGGATCTTTGCCTGCATTGGGCATTTGACAGCAAATATGCTTGTTAATAAAAGGTTCTATAACTTCTGGTGGATCCATGCCAACTACAGGTGCTCCTTCTACCCAAACTTTCATGTGAACATGTGGTGCTCCTTGAGCTTGATATTTAATTCGAGCAAAATAGGCTTTAACATTTCTTAGTGGGCCTTCCCAATTCATTAACACTTTTTTAACATTGCTTCCCATCAAAGTCGGAATTGATCTGAAACTGTTACTGAATCTATTGAAGATAAGTATTATTGTCTTAGATTTGATACATTTTCAATATCACTATTGGTGAAGCAAAGTCACTCTTTCATGTCTTTGCACTTGTACTCTGCAGCACTAAGTGTAAAAAAAAGTGCATGGGCCAAAATTTTCATCCGTTGCCCTTAAATCAGTGTTAACATTGCTCCAATATTCTTTTGTTCCACGAATTTTGGAAAACATTGTATTCAAATTGGCTTCCATGTATTGGTCTTTTGCTTCAATCTTTTTTATTAAATCACCAGCTGCTATGTCTTCGACTTTGCCTGTGTTAATCACTGCATACATTCCTTGTTCTATGTTTCGATCATGCAGTTGGCTCATTTCATCTAAAATCCATTGTGTATTCCTTTTGAATTGTGCATGTTTATTTTGCAAATGATGTTGTATAATGTCACCAGGCCTTACATGAATATATCGTTTTGAATATAATCCACCTTTTCCAAATGGGTGATGTTCAGGGTAACATTTCAAATCCAATTCTTCATCTTTCAATTTCAATGCATGGTTGTTGATTCTTTCCATTCGATATATTTCAGTGTCTAGCAATTCTTTATTCATGTCTCCTTTGTTTGTTTTGACAGTGATGCTGGTATATTTTTCACAATCTTTTGCAACTTTTAACATTGACTTTACCTTGTCTTGAGGCAATAATTTTTTCTTTTTGTCCAAAATTGTAACATAATCTTTGCAGGAAATATTCAATCTATCATAGTTGACTTTGACATCTTTGTATAGTGGATTAATTTCTTTGAGCTTTTTCAATGCTTTGTAACAATTTTCAAAATTGACCAATTCATGGAAAACAATATTGAAATTAGTCGAACAAGAGTCAACCATAATTTGGCAAGTTTTTCATCGATGGTAATGTATCTTGCACATATTCATGCATAGATTCCAATGGCAATGGTAAATGAACTGTGACTTCTTTTAAAGCTGACATGTAGTCATCAAATTGATTGTTTTTGGTTAATGGTTGTAGCTTGATTACAGTTTGAAATGTTTGAGCGAATTTGATTATCATGAATTCAAAAATACTCAAACTTGAAATTTCCATAGGTACAGAATCGATTGAAACATTGTTGTATTTGGACAGTCGTGGAGCTCTGTTTGCTTTAAAATCATCAATACATCGATTGCCTATCTTCATTGGCAATGTGCATGTGCCTTCCAAATCTTTGATGATTTCCATTGAATTTTTAAGCTGTCGACCAGGAATTTTTTTCCAATCTTTATAAGTGTGTCCTTGCTTGTCTTTGATCCACATGTGACATATATGACAACTTTCTTTCGGAAAATTGTGAATGACATTCTTTGTCAAGCAATGCCCACAAATTTCCAAATTTTTCAATAATGTAGTTGTCCATTTCACTTGATGGTATTGTTTCTTTTTCTTCTGTTTCATTTTCTTCTTCTTCTTTTTCTTCTTCATCTTTTTCTCTTTCTGACAATAGTGAGTGAAATGCTGGATAATCCATCAAAATCTAAGCAGCTTCCATCTACATCAACCAATTGCTTCCAGCTATCAATTTGTAAATTTTTCGTAATAGTGTGTGGATGCCACAAAAATGAGGCTGTAGTTTTCGAAAAAACTTGATCATATCTTGACACTGATTACCTTTGTTACAGAATGGATGGCATGGCATTTAGGACACTGTGGGCAGGTTTGCCAAGCTAATAATTTCATACATAATTCAAAAAATGATAACTTTTCATCAATCAAGTTACCAATTTCTGTGTGAAGATGTTTACCCCAATTTTTTGGTATTTGACAATTGTTGTCACATGTTCTGGCGAGATTTATCTTGTCAAAATGTTCTTCTTTGTCTTTCAAATCTTTGGATATAACAGTTATGATTTTTGATAAACAATATTTCACATCTTGTTCAATTGTATGATCACCATTTATATTTTCTGTATATGCTTTTCCATCTTCCAATTATTTTAGACATTGTTCATAGTCTTTGTACAATTCTTTTTTGACTGTGAAAATATATTCTTCATGAGTTGCAACATGATATTGTTGTCCGCCCTAGAGGGATTCCAAAATAACACTAGACTTAACTTTCATCTGCTTTCCGTGAAATATTAAAATGTTGTTGGCGTAACTTTTTAGTAAAACTTACAATTTCAGTAACACACTCTTGTTTTTGTACCTTTATTTTACCTGTTTTGGTTTACTTGACTGATACATAAAATTGTGAATTTTTTTCAAATCAGTGTGGTGTGACCTTTTGTTCAGGAACTCGATGCTCTTTATAAGCATATATCCTCATTGTAGACGTTTCCTTTGCCTTTTAATTCTTTCTCTTTCACAAATGTTCCTTCCTTTAATTTTTTTTCTAGCTTTTCTTTCCTGAAAGGACACAGCACTAATACTAATGCTATTAAGTTTTAATAATACAAAAATTGAAAAAAAGAAATGAGAAAGAAAAACAGGAAAAGATGAATATTACAAAAAACAGCAACAAAAGCGAAAAATAATGTAAAAGAAGAAAGTGATAAGAAAGTGCAAACAGAACGAAGTAATTGGTTGCATTATTCCTACACGTCTTTTATTGTATATTTATTCTACACATTCTACTGCTTTTAAGAACGTAATGAGCCATGATAAGAATTAACATTAGGAACAAGGAAATTTATTTTTATGAATTTTTTCCAATTCATCAATTACAGCCCCCATCGACAGTTGGGCCCCTGAATGTATTCCCCTTTTTCTACCACAATTAGGTATTTTCCAATAAACTCGTACCGCTTTCTAGTGGGTCATGACCAAGCAAGTAAACTTTAATTTAAGCACGTTGAAGTTTTAAATTTGACCATCTTCACATCAAAAAAACAATAAAAACCAACCTTAAAGCTACGATTTCTCACTTTCTGTAAAATTAAAAGATATGTAACTGCATTGTACTTAAAACACGTCCTAAACAAAGTTTAAAGTGATCATATTAATTGAATTCCCCATGGTCAAAAGCCCTCAACCCAAAAATATTGTGGAAATACCTTAGTTTACACCCAGGACAATTTTTTATGTAAAGTGACTAATGTTCATTGGATGCCGCATGATCGAAAATTTCTCCCCCGAAAAAAATTTGGAAGTATATTGGTTTACATTGAGGTTAATTTTTCATGTAAAGTTACCATATCTATTGAATTCCATGATAATTTTTTGTGTGACATAACTGCATCCATCGAATTCTCCATAGCCGAACTCCCCTCCCCCGCAAAAAAAGTCGCCAAAATACATCTGTTTACAGTCAGGATAACTTTGTGTAAAGTGATCGCGACGACTGAATTCTCTGTGGATGAAAAACCTCTTCCATCAAAACTTCGTTAAAATTTATCTGTCGAGATATTTTTTTGTGTAAAGTGATCGCATGCATCAATTCCTTATGGTTGAAAACCTTTCCCCTCAAAAAACCACCGGAGTATTTTGTTTTACACTCAGGATAATTTTTCGTGTAAAGTAACCACATCCATTGCATTCCTTACTGTTGAAAACCTCTAATCCCAAAAAATCGCAGGAATACGTTTCTTTACACTTGCACAAGGGTGAACCTTGGTTTTTTGGCGTTTTTTGTGACAAAATTTAAAGAAGTTAAACAAAAAATTATTTTTCATAACAAATCTTCCATTTTCAAAACCCTTGAGATAGTTTGTACCCCCCATGTCCTCCCTCACACATGAGTGCTTCTAACTGCGTGAGCTTTTTTTCTAAATTTAGTGTTAATAAAACAGGAATAAACTCGGGGAAAGTGACACATGAAATCCCACTCAGCTTTTTTAGAAAAGGCTACAGCACAAAGTCTTCTTAGAACTAAATCGATTGTGCAAGATATGCTTAATTGACTCATTTTATATAACATATCCTATGGAATTCACTCCGTAAGTAACCAAGGCCCAGTTGCACTAAAAGGGTCTAAGCTCGAGCTCAAGATCGTCTCGAACAAAAAGACGACTCGGTTTGATTTCAAGTTCAGTATAATTTGAATGTCATCAGGACTATAGCGAGCTTAATGTCGAGATTATGACTATAATATGTCTCCCTCACCATTTTTCAGCTAGTGTGAGAGGCAGAAGTTTGGAATTGGTCGGGAGTTAGAAAGCTATTGGTTTACCATTTTTTACATTTGAAATCATGTGCATATAATTTTCATATCGAAAAATTTTGCTGTAGTTAATGCTAGGGGAAGGACAAAATGCACGATGCTGCAGAATATACTTCTTCACAGACATAGAAAATTTTTTTGAGACAGAATGAAAATCCAATATAAAGAAAGTGAATTTTTTCCAACTTTGACCCAAGTTCTCAAAAATCTAGTCCACTTCTTTTTCTAGCATGGCAACTATCGAAGCAAGTATATTCTCCTTTTTTCTGCCCCATCGGGGCATTTTCTAATAAGTTCACCTCTTTTTAGTGGGCCTCAACCATGCACGACAACTTTCATAGAAGCACATTGAAGTTTTAAATTTGGTCATCTGCACTTCAAAAAAACAATAAAAAAAACTTCAAGCAACGAATTCTCACCTCCGGCAAAAGTAAAGGATGTGTAAACCGTATAGTACTTAAAAAACGTTGTAAAGATACTGAAAGGTGACCATATCTATTGAATTCCTCATGGTTTAGCATCCTTCAACCCAAAAAATCGCAGAAATACCTTTGTTTACACAAATGACTTTTTTCGTGTAAACTGACTCCGTCCATTGAATTCCCCATGGTCAGAAACATTTTCCCTCAAAAATCGCAGAAATACATTTGTTTACACTCAATATGAATTAGTGTGTAAAGTGACTACTTTCATTAAATTCCCAGTGGTCCAAAACCCCTCCCTCAAAAAACTCACGAAAACAGGCTTGGTTAAATCCGGAAGAATTTTTTTGTGTAAAGTGACACATCCATTGAATTCCCCGCATTCGAAAACCCCTTCCATAAAAATCACGAAAATACGCTTGTTTACACCCGCGATAGTTTTTTTTTGTAAGATGATTGCATTTATCAAATTCTCCGTGATCGAAAACCCAGCCCACCGGAAAATCACGAAAATACGTTTGTTTACAACCGGGATAAGTTTTTGTGTAAAGTGATCGCATTCATCAAATTCCCCATGGTCGAAAACCCCTTCCATCAAAAAATCACAAAAATACGTTTGTTTACACACGGGATAATTTTTGGTGTAAAGTGATCACATTCATCAAATTCCCCCTGGTCGAAAACCCCTGCCAGCAAAAAGTCACGGAAATACGCTTGTTTACACACGGAATAATTTTTTGTGTAAAGTGATCACATTCATTGAATTCCCCGCGGTCAAAAACTCCCTCCACTGAAAAATCACGGAAATACGCTTGTTTACACCCGGGATAATTTTTCGTGTAAAGTGACCGCGTCCATCAAATCCCCAATGGTCGAAAACCCTTGCAGCCCAAAAATCTCAATAAGGCTACAGGTTTATTTGAAACTGCTAAAAAATTAGTAGTGCATTATGCTGCAAAAAATTATTTTTTTGAACCCATAAGTATTATATAACAAAATTGGGGAATTTGGCGTTTTCCCGGACTTTGGTCAACCATATAATTGAATTGAGGCCATATTTCAAAGAAAAAAAAAATTCGCATTTGAGATTACACCCCCAAGATGCTTAGGCCGAAGTATGGAGGTTGGATATGGCACACCGATTGCTGGGCATGGTGGAACTGGGAGGCCTAAAAAAGTGCGTTTTTTACCTGTTTTTGGGGCCCCACCGAGCACCATTTGCAGAAAGAGGCGAAATGACAAAAGGTACCCCATAGTTTGCCCCTATGCCCGATATTATGCAAAAAACCCGAAGGTTCTAGCTCTTACCGTTTTGGCTCTAGGGGGGGGGGGACATGAAATTTGGGGGCCAAGTATATTATAGGTTGACGCTGTCGCGCCACCTATGATAAGCAATGCAAAAATAAACTCCCCTCAGCACAGAAATAACAATGTATAAACCAAAGAGTTTAAACCAAGGTGTTGTAAATCAGCAGTAACAACTTTTCAGAGTCAGGGGATCTCGTATGTAGTGCTACTTATTGAGATTTGTATGCAAAATTATAGTAAAGAGCTATTACTGATGACATGTGATGTTGCGCGGATTGCAATTATCATTGGTAAACTTGATTAAAATTGAGATGTATGACAGTTTTATTTTTGAAAGCAAGTCTATTGTCATCACAAAAACGCAGCAATTATTTTGCTTTGCTAATTACTGTGGTTGAATCACTTCGTTCACGTACGTTTGAACCCCACCACCTATCGTTGGAGTGACGGACTCCATGTATAATGTGTCATTAGAGTCTGCAACGCAAGCATATAGGCAAAACCAACAGATCCTTACTTGCATACTTAACCATTTTCAAAAAAATTTGATTCTAACCGTCTTTTACATTCTGTTTGGTTTGTAAAATATGGCAGCAATAACACCCTGATATATGGCAGCCATAACACCCTGAGAATCAAGTAATGAAGAAAGGCCAAAAAATCGCAGAAATACATTTGTTTACACTTGAGATGCTTTTTTGTGTAAAGTGATCGCATTTATTAAATTCCCCGTGGTCGAAAGCCCCTTCCACAAAAAAATCACGAAAATACGCTTGTTTACACCTGGGATAATTTTTTTTGTATAAAAGTATACAATGAATTGTTGATGGTTGAAAACCCCTTCTCCAAAAAGATCACGAAAATACCTTCGTATTCTACTTAAAACAATTTTTCGTATAGAGTAAAGGCGGATGTATAGTAATCCGTAATCCTGATCCTTAATCCTGAGTTCCTGATCTGATAATGATCAGGAAAGGATAGGACCAGGTAAAGTCGTCCTTAACATCCCTAAATTTAAGGATCAGGACGACTATATGACAAATATTTCACAGTAAGATTAGATATTGAGATGCGTAAGTTGTATAAATAAAGACGACCAGACAGTAGATTTTATACATTTTATTGATCTTGTACATTATTCTGATTATTTTTTTTGTTTTCATTCATGTTGCACATGTTTACTTACATGCGTTTACATTATTTTTCACGGTGTTTTTTGTTTATTTGTCATATTTTAATTCCCCCTTAATTAATTTTAAATTTTAAAATTTTTTAATTTAAAATTTTAAAATTTTCAGTTTTGAACTTTTAATTTTTTTAAAATTTGTTTATTTGAAATTTTAAAATTTTTCAGTTTTAAATTTCTAAACTTTAAAATTTTCAATTTTAAATTTTTCAATTTTCAATTTTTTAATTTTAAATTTTTTAATTTTAAATTTTTTAATTTTAAATTTTTAATTTTAAATTTTTCAATTTTAAATTTTTCAATTTTAAATTTTTTAATTTTAAATTTTTTAATTTTAAATTTTTTAATTTTAAATTTTTTAATTTTAAATTTTTTAATTTTAAATTTTTTAATTTCAAATTTTTAAATTTTAAATTTTTTATTTTTAAATTTTTTAATTTTGAATTTTAAAATTTTAAATTTTAAATTTTTAAATTTTAAATTTCTAAATTTTAAATTTTTCAATTTTAAATTTTCTAATTTAAAAAGTTTTCAATTTAATATGTCAAAATTTTCTAATTTTAAACTTTAAGTTTTTTAATTTTAAATTTTAAATATTTTAATTTTAAATTTTTTTAAATTAATAAAGTTTGACGTTAAAATTAATTAATTTTTTAGAAAGTTAATTTTTAATAAATAAAAACGCTGGAATCAATCAACAAAAGCCGCAAATCTGCCGTTTTGTTGTAAACAAACATGGCTACAGTATTACAACGCGCTGTAGTTGCAAAGTATTACACTTGCGTAAAGTGCGCATATTTCACCGAAAAACTTGAAAAATCTATTTCTTAGCTGACTACTCTATCTTATTTGGTAGCAAATTCTTAGTTTTTGCTAATTCCACTTCATTTTACATTCCAATTACCGGTAAATGTAACTAGGATTATGCGCAGGCTAAAGCCCTTTCGCATTTGATGAGTATTTACTGTAGCGGGTAGCTTTCCCGATACTTAAAAAGTACGGAAGGCTTGTACTTTGTTCCCGACGTCAGGAAAGCTGATCCTTTCCCGATCAGGAAGACATCGGGAATACCTTTCCTTATCAGGTCGGGAACGCTATCCCGATCCTGATTTCAGGATTACGGATTGCGTCAGGATCGAAAATGTAGGGAACAAGCTTTCCTGACTCAGGAAAGGCCATTTTTTAGGGATCGGGACGACTATACATCGGCCTTAACTGCGTCCATTGAATTCCTCACGGTTGAAAACTCCTTCCACCAAAAAAACGCAGAAATAAGCTTGTTTACAGTCGCGATTGTTTTTTGTGTAAAGTGACCGCATCCATTGAATTCCCCGCGGTCGAAAACCCTTTCCAAAAAAAATCACGAAAATACGCTTCTTTACACCCGGGCTGATTCTCTGTGTAAAGTGATCACGTCTGTTGAACTCCCAGCGATCGAAAATATTTTCTGCCGAAAAATCACGAGAATACGCTTGTTTACACCCAAGATTATCTTTTTGTGTAGAGTGACAGCGTCCATAGCATTCCCCGCGGTCAAAAACCTCTTCCAACAAAAAATCACGGAAATGCCCTTGGTTACACCCTGGATAATTTTTTGTGTAAAGTGATCGCAATAATTAAATTCCCCGTGGTCGAAAAACCCTTCCACAAAAAAAACACGAAAATACGCTTATTTACGCCCGAAATATTCTTTGTGTAAAGTGACAGCGTCCTTTGAATTCCCTATGGTCGAAAACTCTTGCACCCCGAAAATCCCAATAATGCTACCGGTTAAATTGAAACTGCAAAAAATTCTGGCACCGTAGTGCATTATGCTGCAAAAAAATTTTTTTTTGAACCCATAAGTATTTTATAACAAAATTGTCAAATTTCGCGGTTCCTGGGACTTTGGACAACCATATAATTGGATCGAGGTCATATTTCAAAAAAATTATCGCATTTGAGATTGCACCCCCCAAGATGCTTAGGCCGAAGTATGCAGGTTGGATGTGGCACACCGATTTCTGGGCATGATGGAACTGGGGGGCCTTAAAAAGTGCGTTTTTTGCATGTTTTTGGGGCCCCACCGAGCACCACTTGCAGATAGAGGCGAAATGACAAAAGGCACCCCATAGTTTGCCCCTATGCCCGATATTATGCAAAAATAAAACCCGAAGGTTCTATAGTCTGTTTTTTTCAAATGCTTGTTGAGAGTTTAGTCACAAGCCGCCGGTTAATCGATTCCTAACATACAGTCAACAACGATATTATCTCGGCACGAAATTCTGCATGCGTACTTACTTTCCGCATTTTTGCGTTACAAGCATTTGGAAAGAAACAAACTATAGCTCTTACCCTTTTGGCTCTAGGGGGGACATGAAATTTGGGGGCCAAGTGTATTATAGGTTGACGCTGTCGCGCCACCTATGATTTTTAGATTTCAGTATCCAACATCTGATGTTGCTAAAGCTGTGCCCGTGGTCTGCAGGGCCAAGGTCGAAGAATGCCCGTGGTCTGCAGGGCCAAAGTCGAAGATCTCTGGAAGTAGGATAGCCCGGTTGGGCCATTTTACGATCTGCTGGATCTGTCATTGTACATTGTGAAATAGTCATTCTTCTCTTTTTAGTCTGAAACCATAAGGGTGTTTGAGTTATGAAAAAGGGCTGTGATAATCAAGCAAAACTCGTCGAATGGTCGAAATATGATCTCTTGCTCATGTGTAGGCAGATTCTGTTTTGAAATCATATAGCCTATCAAATCCGCTTCCATCTTTATATAAATGCATATTTATGTCAACTTTGATTTTTGATTATCAAGCGATATTTCGTTTGTAACATCTGTTCTATACAATGTACATCTGTACAGTGTGCTGAGCAAAAAATACTGCGATGGAAAAAAATGTTAATCTTGGAATCTGATCATCAAGATACTTAAGATTCATCTCATGAATATCGTTTACTGTAGAGTTAATATACTTATGTACACGGGCGATATTGTCATGTCAAATTTATACTTTATTTGCAGGTTTTGAGATTTCTCCACTAGCTGTCACAGTTTACTGTACATATACGGACCTTTATATAAGAAAAACGGTCTATATAATCGCCTGTCATACAGACTGCAGTCTGTATAGCCACAGCTCTCTGCATTGCTTTGTGGAACTTTGATAGGGCACACCGGTGATTGAAATCTATCCTTTTCTCACATTTAAAAACTTGCGATGCACAAAATCTATCTAAAAATAAACAATTACACAAAACTGTTATGCAGACATTTTTATTCAAAAAATTCCTGAAAGTTAGCTGAGGATCCCAAAAAGTGTCGTTCTATGTGACGTTGCGGTTTTGCAGAAAGAAATGAAGTATAAGAAACAGTACTTGCTTTATCGGTTTTATTATTTACAAAATGAAACATTTTTCCAGTGATCCAGGATATATTTGATCAGATTTCGAATCGACAATTGATAAGCGACATTTTCAAAATAACTGCTTCGTTCAGAAAATTATATGATCGTGCCACTCGGTAAGTCAATCAACTTCGACATTTTTCACCCAATAACTGTCCAATTGAGAACAAAAATCGCCAAACTTTTCTCGCTACCCCCCTGCAGACGTGAAACATCGCCCGTCGAAACGTTTTATTGAAACAAGTATAAATGAACGGATTGACGGCCGAATTACAGTAACCCATCCACGTGACTACCGTCCAGGTGGCTCGCGATATTGTTGCCACCTCCGCGGGACAAATGGCGTTAAAAACGTTGACGAAGAAAAAGGGCGACCACAGAAAAACAAAGGCCATCAGAACCAACAAAACGACCTTGGCCGCGCGTCTTTCTTGTCGCTGGAGACGCCGGCATAAGCGCCGGCCGCGGGCAGCGGTGTTTTTTTCGTCGACTGCCTGTTTTTGACTCAGTGGCCTTTGCCCGAATTCCAACAACGATTCGTTTTTGGGCAATTGCGATTTGCTCGTCGTCGGCTCCGTTTCTGCCACCGACGACGAATCGCAAATGGCGAAAGTGACTACGGCGACGGCGGGGCCGGCGGCGCCGCTCGTATCGTCGGCGGCTTGAGTAGACAATCGGGGTGGAACGTCAAGGACATCAGCGTTACATTCGACGTCATATTTGGCGTCGGAAGGGCTATTTCGTCTGGAATGGAAAACCAGAGCTGCGAAAGAGGGCGACTTGACGAAACGTTCCATCATTTGGTTGACAGTGTTGGACGATTTAGAAGGATGGTGGCTGAATGAGTAGACGCCCGGGATATTGGTTGATGTGGTGTGAGAGAGTTTCCGACGATGTTGATGTTGATGTGCTTCGTCTTCGGTGCCAAAATCCTGGAAATATTAGTATCAAATGTCCATTAACAGATTAAATAAGATCATTGTTGCAGAGTGTCCTGCGCTTTTCCAAAGTCAAATTCCTGACTTTTCCAGGTTTTCCAGTTTCTAGAATTTTACAGTTTTGTTCAGAACAAAATTCAACAATTCCAACATAAAATGATAAGAATGTGTGTTCCGTAGGAGATCTGAGCTAGGTGCTGATGTTTTCAATCAGCCAGATAGTGCCGCCAACAAACCAGAAAAGCAAAAATATCAGTTAGAGATCAATCATTTTTTATAAATTTGGTCAAAATAATAGAAATCAAATTAGTTTTGAACTGAGAAAGGCAAGTAAAATTCAGAAATCAGGCAACCAACCAAAAATAGAGATTCTTCGACCGGCATGAACTTCAATCCTTGTCCAGTACTGACCAGAAGCTGTAAGCATGATAATAAAAAAATATATTAAATTTATTTTGAAATATCTTCACAATTTTTTTAGATTTTGCGATTTGTAAGCTCTACATTTTTTTCTGAAAATAAATTTTCTTTAATATTATTGTGCTTATCTTTCAAACATTCAATTTCAGCTGTCACATTTTTTGGTTTCAGTAGTAGCTGTCTATTTTTCTTCAAGTGATTCCGTTTAAACTCTTCGATATGTTCCCTGTGCCGACAGTGTCTGTTTTATGCCACTATCGGCACAAAGAAGCCGGGAGTGGCAAAAAACAGGTGCTTTACAGAATTGAGGAATGTGAGTGTTTGGATGCACATTCCACAATTGTGTAAGGCATTCAAATTTTTTCCCAAATAAAAACATTTTTTGTGCTCAAAAAACTAATGTAGTTGCTGTTTGTCTGCAGGTTAGAACGATTAATACTTATTCTAGTCAACTTTAGCGTTTTTGGTGGTATACTCAAATATATCTCAATGAGGGTTTTAGGACCTGTTCTGTTCCTATACTACATAAATAATATAGCTAACACGTAATGTAATCTGAATTTAGTGGCCAAATAAATCTGAATTTAGTCGCTCGTCAGAATTTCAACTAAGATTGCCATTAACTGCATTTTGGCAGTAATAATCCGAAGTATAGATACAAGATGAATGACGAACTTCTGCTCAAAACATACAATTGTGTCAAAGATTTGAGTGCAATCTTATCGGAAAATCGGAAATTTAATGAAATGTCGGTACAATAGAAAAACATGCTTATGCTAGACATAATCATATTTGCAGAAGTTTTGTTAGTAACAATGTTTTCCTACTAAACTAAAGCGTGTAAAGTTCATGTGCGACTTCTACCTGAATGCGGTACAACTATATGATCATCCCTTTCAATAGCTAATATTACAAAAATATTTCTCAAAGCGTGCCATAAACTTCCCGGATTATTCTTATCCTGAAAATTCGGGAACTAGATACATTTGAAAAAAGGAGAGTAGCTATATCGTCATGTAAAATAAAACTAGTTTATTAGAAAATGCCCCGATGGGGCAGAAAAAAGGAGAATATACTTGCTTCGACAGTTGTCATGGTCGAAAAAGAAGTGGACTAGATCTTTGAGAACTTGGGTCAAAGTTGGAAAAAATTCACTTTCTTTATATTGGATTTTCATTCTTTCTCAAAAAAATTTTCCATGTCTGTGAAAAAGTATATTCTGCAGCATCGTGCATTTTGTCCTTCCCTGGCATCAACTACAATCAAATTTTTCTATAAGAGAATTATATGCGCATGATTTCAAATGTAAAGAAATGGTAAACCAATAGCATTCTAACTCCCGACCAATTCCAAACTTCTGCCTCTCACACTAGCTGGAAAATAGTGTGGGAGGCATATTATAGTCATTTTCAGAACTATAAAGAAACCTGGGGTGGTTGCACTAACCCAACATGAGGATAATCTCAACATCGGGATTAAATTGACGATCCTGAGGTTGAGCTAATCGCAATGCCCAAATAATTCTCTTCCAGTGCACAAACGGCACTCACTTCAGGATTAAGTACTACTGAGGTGTAAGTTCGAGTTCAAAAATTGCAGATGTTTTTATATTTATTTGCTTTAGAGATAAGAAAATTATGCGAAAATGTTAGTGCAACCCGACAGATCGAGCCGACAGATCGTTATAATCCTGATGGCATTCAATTTATACCGGACTTTATATCAAACTGATTCGCCTTTTTGTTCGAGATTACTTTGCGCTGGAGCTTAGACCCCTTTTGTGCAACTGGGCCTTGGTTACAGTCATTGGGCACTGATCCGCAAATGGGATTCAGCCGTGCCTATATTAGGGTTGTCGTTATATTAGATATTAGGGTGTCCTTCTCGACTCTACTGGCAGTCCCATGGCAACAAAACGACTTTTTTAAAAGCAGGACGGGAGCGACAGGGATGGGCGAAATTGCTTCCCATCTGGAAGCCCGTAAAAAGCGCTCTTTCTGCAATTTCAGTTTAAATCCAAAAACTGTTAATGATGCTATTTTGTTGCATAGTTAAATAAAAGAGAATAAATTTGTTTATAGCTTGTAATCAGTAGAACTTATGGAGTGAATTTTATACGATATGTTACATAATATATAAAATGAGTGAATGAAACGTATCGGGCACAATCGGTTTAGTTCTTAGAAGACTTTATGTTGTAGCTTTTTTTCTAAAAAAGCTGAGTGAGATTTTATGTGCCACTTTCCCACAGTTGATTTCTTTTTTTGACACTAAATTCAGTAAAAAAGTTCAACACAGTTGGAAGAAAACATGTGTGAGAGGGGACATGGGGGCACAAACTTCCACAAGGGTTTTGGAACTGGAAAATTTGTTATGCAAAAAATTTTTGGGTCAATTTTTTTGAGTTTTTTGTCTAAAAAACGCCATAAAACCAAGATCCACCTCTGTACCCTCCTAAAAATTTCAGAGATGCACATATTTGGTTGGAAAGTGTGTTGATGCACTTAGCTGCAGAATATACTTTTTCGCAGACATAGACAATTTTTTTGAGAAAGAATGAAAATCCAATATAAAGGAAGTGAATTTTTTCCAACTTAGACCCAAGTTCTCAAAAATCTAGTCCACTTCTTTTTCGACCATGGCAACTGTCGAAGCAAGTATATTCTCCTTTTTTCTGTCCCATCGGGGCATTTTCTAATAAACTAGTTCACCTCTTTTTAGTGGGCCTCAACCATGCACGAAAACCTTCATGGAAGCATATTGAAGTTTTAAATTTGGTCATCTTCACGTCAAAAAAACAATAAAAAACCATCTTCAAGCTACGAATTCTCACTTCCGGCAAAAGTAAAAGATGTGTAAACTGCATAGTACTTAAAAACATTGTAAACAGACTGAAAAATGACCACACCTATTGAATTCCTCATGGTCTAGAATCCTTAAACCCAAATAATCGCAGAAATACCTTTGTTTACACTCGATATGAATTAGTGCGTAAAGTGATCGCATTCATTAAATTCACAATGATCGAAAACCCCTTCCACAAAAAAATTACGAAAATAGGCTTGGTTAAATCCAGAATAATTTTTTGGTGTAAAGTGACGCATCCATTGAATTCCCCACAGTCAAAAACTCCTTCCATAGAAAATCACAAAAATATGCTTGTTTACACCCCAGATAGATTTTCGTGTAAAATGACGTATCCATTGAATTTTCTGCAGTCGAAAACCCCTTCCACAAAAAATAACGAAAATACACTTGTTTACACCCGGAATAGTTTTATATGTAAGATGACCGCATTCATCAAATTCCCCATGGTCGAAAACCCCTTCCACTGAAAAATCTCGAAAATACGCCTGTTTACTCACGGGATAATTTTATGTGTAAAGTGATCACATTCATGGAATTCATTGTGGTCGAAAATCCCCTTCACAAGAAAATCACGGCAATACGCATGTTTACACCCTGGATAACTTTTTTGTGTAAAGTGAAGCATCCATTGAATTCCCCGCAGTCAAAAACCCCTTCCATAGAAAATCACAAAAATACGCTTGTTTACATCCGGGCTAGTTCTTTTATGTAAGATGATCACATTCATCAAATTCGCCGTGGTCGAAAACCCCTTCCACTGAAAAATCACGAAAATACGCTTGTTTACTCACGGGATAATTTTTTGTGTAAAGTGATCACATTTATTGAATTCCTCGTGGTCGAAAACCCCATCCAGCAAAAAATCACGAAAATACGCTAGTTTACACAATGGATAATTTTTTGTGTAAAGTGACCACATCTATTGAATCCCCGCGGTCGAAAACTCCCTCCGCTGAAAAATCACGAAAATACGCTTGTTTACACCCGGGATAATTTTTTGTGTAAAGTGACCGCGTTCATCAAATTCCCAATGGTCGAAAACCCTAGCAGCCCAAAAATCCCAATAAGGCTACAAGTTCAATTGAAACTGCAAGTGCATTATGCGGCAAAAAATTATTTTTTTGAACCCTTAAGTATTATATAACAAATTTGGGGAATTTGGCGTTTTCCCGGACTTTGGTCAACCATATAATTGAATTGAGGCCATATTTCAAAGAAAAAAAAATTCGCATTTGAGATTACACCCCCAAGATGCTTAGGCCGAAGTATGGAGGTTGGATATGGCACACCAATTGCTGGGCATAATGGAACTGGAGGGCCTTAAAAAGTGCGTTTTTTACCTGTTTTTGGGGCGCCACCGAGCACCACTTGCAGATAAAGGCGAAATGACAAAAGGCACCCCATAGTTTGCCCCTATGCCCGATATTATGCAAAAAACCCGAAGGTTCTAGCTCTTACCGTTTTGGCTCTAGGGGGGGGACATGAAATTTGGGGGCCAAGTATATTATAGGTTGACGCTGTCGCGCCACCTATGATATCTTCTCAAAAATCTGATTTGAAGTTGGAAGACGATTATGCTGTCGACCATCAGATCACATAGAGCAGAATTGTCAACATTCGGAACAAACATTCTCAGCATATAGTTTTCGTCAGTAATAATAGAGTATGCTTTATCAAAAAAATTTGATTTTGAGCGAATTTAAATGCACCAGCTTTTTTGAACATGTGCAGCAAAATAAGAAATTTTGTATTTTTCTATTGTTGTTTGTTTTCCCTTTTGTAATGCTGCTCTATAGTCCGTTTATCTTGAAATTCTTCTAAATAATGAAAGTTGAAAGCAAGTAGCATTTCAGTTTTTCACGATTTTCTGAGAAACAATATAGGTCTGGAAATTTCTGAGTATACTGACGTAGTCTTTAATTTTTTTTCGAGTGGAAAATTTTATGGTAGAAAGTCAATGTAAACGATTTTGACGACAGTACTAATTTGTGTCACTATTCTTTTTGGAAGCATTTTATAAAAAACAGACTATAAAAATAATATTATTCTTATTTCTAAACGCATTTTTACAGTGCACTGTAACTCACATGGAAATTCTCGAAACCAAGGAAAAGTAGAATTTTCTGAAACTCGTTTTAATTTCATCATGTACAAAGAAATAAATGTCATACAAAGCATCTCTCACAAGACTATTATGCTTTAGCTGTTCTTTGACCAGAGTAAATTTCACTGCTTTACTAGCCCTCAGTGACTATAAATCGTGATTAAAAGTAAGCTAATAAAGTTTCTTAATATTCATCAATAATAAAGTGACAATAATCATATATCAATATAATATCAGCAGAAAAGTTGAAATCCTAATTACTCTTCGAAAATCATTAGATATTTTGGAGACGAAATAGAACTAAAGATGCACTAAAACAATTAAATGTTAATTGAGTAGTGGTACTAGACCCTCCTTAGAATCATACTTTAGCCAAACACAGATGAATAATGATACTTGCTCAGAACCGGCGCCAAGCAAAGGAAAATTTGAGATTTTGAACTACCTAAACGCGAATTTGGCATATCACGCAATAATTCGGGTTTATCTCGCAAACTACATTATAACATCAATTCTAATCATAATTCCTTGAATTTTCCAGTTTTTCCAGGTGCACAATTTTTCCTCTGACTTTTCCAGGTTTTCCAAGCTTTTTTTAAATTTTTGTGGATACAACTGTACCTATTTTCCCTATAACCGAAAAAGCAGGCTTTAAAGGACCATACGGTCATATAAGTGCCCACCTTATATGAGCGGCGCTCTTTGGGTAATTTTGCCGCCTAGTGGAGGTCACATTCCGCCGGCTAGCTCCTGTCTGAAAAAGCAGGACTTGTTTGGCTACCTAGCCATAAATGAAATAGAGCCATTTCCTGATTCGCCGCACCTTACCGCCAAGAGGATCACTGGGCTGAGTGAACCCCGGCAAGAAGCGTTCCAAGCTTGCCTGCATAATTTATTTACCCAGAAAGAATGTGTCTGCCTAGGCCAGCTGCCAAAAAAATCCTGGTTACAGCCAAGATCGAATCTGGTTCGAGACCAGTAATTGGCAGACGGTCAGGTTTTCCAAGCTGCTGGACACCCTGTTGTTGATAGTTGAGGATTGTTTTTCAAAATTACTGTCGCTCTAGGATTCTACATGGCCGGCCTAGATTGTTAGAGTTTCATTCATCAGGATAGTATGTTTTTTTATAAAATGCTTTATGAAGAACAATGACATTCATGTATTGACTCAAAAATCGTTCACGCACAGCTTCAGGTGCATAGACGTGTGATTGGAATTCTCTACGTGCCACATGCCACTGCCATGAAAGAAAGTGAACGTGAAAAGTGAAGTGAAGCAACTGCAAACTGTGGTAAAAGATCAAAAAGCCGCAAAATCACATTGAATTTCGTTAGCTCCAAAAAAATATTTTAGTCCAAAAGTATGTTTTCAGCGTAAGGCTATTGTGGACGATAAGCTGAAATTACTGGTGTATAAGTTCAAAGCTTTCATTTTTAATGTACCTGACTAATGTGTACAACTTCCATTACATCGACCAATAAATTTTTGTGAAAAATAAAACATTTTTGCTTTATCCCGTTACCTCCCATGTGCGACTTATATTATGAATTGAACTGTGTCGTTGGATAAATTTGAATTTTTTGTGGTAATATTGTCGTTCTGCCTTATTCCCTGTGTGCAAGCAAACGTTTTGTCTTTTTTATCTTGTGCAATAGAATAAATGCTTCATTTTTTTCATATCTTACCCCATCAAAATCATAATTTTCAAAAACTTTTGCTCCAAATCAATTTGTATATTTATTTATATATCCCAAAAGGTACGAAACTTGCCATAAAAACAATTGAACCCAATCAGTATTTGATTCATCAGTTAATCTAACAGATATATTTTCATGGAAAAAAGTAGAAATGATTTGGCTGAGCCGTACTTTCGCGTTTTAAGACAAGATTTCTGGAAGGTTCTACTTTCCCTATGATAAGTTGAAAACTAATCATACCTCGAAATCAGATATTTTGGCTAGTTTCGTGCGCTGAGTTCCATGGCACCATTCGTTTTGCTTGTAAACCAAAATTCGCGCCGCTACAGTATGCCAAAGTTTGAAAATTGATGATTTTTTGGCATTTTTCAGTGGTCTTGCTAGCTAAGCGATATTTCAAGATCGGATTGATCTTATTTGGTGAATGAATATTCATTTTACAGAGGAGAGAATAAGCTCTCTTCTGATGTA
This sequence comes from Romanomermis culicivorax, assembly GCA_963922205.1. Lineage (NCBI taxonomy): Eukaryota > Metazoa > Nematoda > Enoplea > Mermithida > Mermithidae > Romanomermis > Romanomermis culicivorax. The sequence goes on along the minus strand of CAWUHX010000028.1, from coordinate 236,977 downwards.
ATATTTACAGCAAATAATTGCATATCACACTATTGCATAAAGTTTAAAGTGTCAAAAATGAGCGGTCAAGATTGAAAAAATTTTGTTCATGGGCGCTCCCGAGCACCTTCCCATCGGAAGCCACAGAATTTTATCTTCTTATATTGTAGCTCATGCATTTTTACTGCATTGGTTAAATTTTCATCAAAATTTTTGTACTGTTTTGGGAGCTGCACTGCTCGGGAAAAGGTATACTTATGAAAATTCATAGAAATCATTCTATGTGCCAGGTGCCCCTTGTTTACTCCTTGTGATATATTCATTACGTATACTGTAGAATTCTCAAATAACTAACAGACTATAATTTGATGTATTAATTGTTTCACAAGCAAACATTTTACACTCTGAAAGAAAGTTTGAACAGTCAAAAATTAAAAGCAAAAATAAAGAAAATTCCTGCTTAGGGACACTCCCGAGCACCTTCACCTACGATTCTGCAGAATTTTACCTTTTTATTCTTTAGTTCATACATTCTTACAGTAGCTGCGGAAGTAACATCTCATCATCAAGTGCCGTTTTGACAGCTGTAGACATTTGCATACACTGCATTGTCATTCAAATGCATTTTTGAATCTGGATAATGTCGCATCAATGATGCTCTGGGAACACAGGATGCCTCCTAACCCAATATATTATGAAAAAAAATGTGACTTGAAGTCCTGGAAAATTTTCATTGATCTAGGTCTGACGGTTTCTAAACGAATTGCTCCAAATCAAAAATCGAACACCGAAAATTTTCATTAAATTTCAGAAATTGAGCGATTGTTTCAAATCCATTTACAGAAAAACGGCAAGAGTTATTCGGATGCTCTTTGCTTTGTTGGAAGGGCACTGCAATCTACTATCTTTTGCTCTATTTTCGTTTGGCCAACATCACGTCGTGTGAAACGGGATGCCTTCAACTATAGAGCACTTTCGCACAGCTTATAGGTCATAGTCAGACAGCCGACATTTATTTTGTGACATTAAACTCTCAGCTTCAATTTTTTCCGGTCAAATTACTGAAAAGAGAAATTTTTGATGCATCTCTTCTGAGGCATCCTGTTGCGCAACCATTGTGAATTGATCGATGAAATTTTTCGAGTGATTCGACTCACATCTTTTATTTTTACTCGTCTAAATCTGAACATTTTGAATTTTTCCTGCATCTCGTTGATGGCATATTTAGTGGAGTCAATCAGATCATAGGTCAATGGAGCAGAAGGTAGAATCTCTCAGAAATCGTGTCTTAATAAATCAGTTCTTCTGTATTTTGTATGGATAAACGTTGTTTGCTCGTAATCGTCTATTTGGGTAAAAATTCAGTTACAACCTTCTGGCCAGTTCACAAGAAGTACGAATAATCAGATGTAATTTTTTACTACATGTTGATGGTGTAATTATTTGAGTCCGTGGGAATGATACATTTTGTAAATTTCACTCTGTAATTTTTTGTGACGTCACAAAGCAGTCGAGGTAACGGGACAGTCGCAGTAATAGCATTTTGTTTTTGTTTTTATACACAAAATTAGTGGAGTAACGGGACGATCGAGGTAACGACATGGTCGAGGTAACGGGACAGTCGACGTAACGGGACGCAATCCAAATACTACCTATTAAATATGTCTTAATAGTGTCAAAGTAAGTAAAACTTATATTACTTTCCTTTTTTACTAAAATATTTGCTCGCTCATCCATTCAATCAATAAAATAATCAGTTCATAACGTTATAATTCATTTGATATCTGAAATCTTCATACGCATGAGATGCTTATGCATTATAATGCACAACGAAAAGAATTAAAATCGTTTCTCCTCTTGTATTTTCTGCTAAAAACCATCAAACGTCACATGGGACTATAGCCCATTCAATTTGAAATGAGAGACGTGGCGAAAACCAAAAAAGTAGGTCCAATTTGATGCGCAATTTCACTTAGTGGAAAACCCAATACTGTAGAAAAACCCTAAATATTTTTACGAGAATCGGCAAGATCAAATAATTGAAAAAACATCACGCTTACCCACTTCCGATTTGGACAGAACCGCAAGGATAAATAGGTATTATTCGAGAAATTTTGACTACATTAACAGATTATTGGAGCAGATTTCCAGCTATTCTGTTTGCCCCTCAATGATAAAATTTTTTTATTGATTACAGTAATAAACTTACTAGTTTTATCCGTATTTTTGCCATCGATAAACGCACCTTTTGAGAAGTTTGAACTTATATTACATTGGTTTGTGATGAACTGAAAATTAATCTTACCTGGAAATGAGGCGTATAGATAGTTTCATACACTGGGTAATAAAAAGATATTAGACTTGCATGAAAACCAAGATTTACCTAGCCACAGTACTCATTTTTTTCAACTTTCCAGCGTTTTTGTCTATAAATAGCATCAAAAGATGAGCGATGCTCAAAAGAGCGAATCTCAAAAAAGCGAATAACCAAAAGAGCGATTTTCAACAGAGCGAACCCCAAAAAAGCGAAACATATCTAAAATGTGTCATGTTATATAATGTTTGGTAAAATTTTTATGCAAATGAGTAAGATTGAATCTGTTGCAGTATAATTTTTTATTAAAACCTGAAAATGATTATTTTCAAATTGTTTTTCATATACTTATATTTATATAATTTAGTAATCATCAGTTCCAGAATTCGATCGTTTGTTGTCACCCATTAGTTGATGACTACATTATATGGAATTTACTCAAAAGGGTGACTCCCAGAAGGTGCTGCTCTCAAAGTGTTGATACTTCCTTGAACTTTCCTTCTTTTCTTTCTCCACTTCTGTTTTCTATTTTGCTGTTCCATTATTTTCTTTTTCTGCTCTTTATCGTTATATCCTTGTTATGCCTTTTTGTTATTATCTCGCTTTTCCATTTGTTATTTTGTAGCATTATCTGTTTTCCTTATCCTGGAAGTCCACGAATCTGAATGTCATCGTCGCATTATTCCCTTATCCTGATGAAAATTTTTAGAGAAGGAAGAATAGACAGAAGATAAGAGGTAAAGAAAAACAAGAAAAAATGACTGAGAAAAGAGATAGGATAAAAAGAAACGCAGACAAGAGAAAAAAGAATGAAGCAAATAGAATATAAAATAACTATAGAAACCAGAACAGAAGACACTACAAAAGTTTTGTTAAAATACAAAACCTCTTGTGAAAGTAAAATACAACCAGCTCAGTCAAAAAAGACACGTTCACGAATTAAGTAAAAGGATTTAGTGAAAATATCACTTTTCTATGAGAACATTATTTGCAAATATGATAAATAGACATGAAAAAATATATACATCATAATGAATTCAAGTGACAAACCAAAATCAGTGTGATATCAAGGTACCAAAACTGATTTTTGATTTTCGGGCAAATTGCAAATTGACTTGCGAATTTTTTGTCTCGTTTTTATTCTTTACAATTTCGTGGTAATTATATTATGCATGATTATGGAGGACTGAACACAATGAATGTTCATCTAAAAGTGTTGTCATTCCGAGCTAGCGATATCATCAATCTCGTGCAAAAAAAAGGCTAAAACATTGAAAAAAATTTGGATCAATGCAACCATGCGAATTTTTATTTTTTTGCAGATTGAATGTCGCTTTAATATGCAGCGTATACAGCTACCCAAACTGCCTAGCTTTTAGGTATAATCAATTTCTGACTTATAGACACGTCGAACTTCTTAGAAATATGTCTTAATTTATTAGCATTTCATAAGAAAATCATTTGATTCGGGAGAAGACCGTGAAATATGAGACTTTTAAATTATTTCGAAACACTAATTAATTTTCTGGTGATAAAGTTTTGAAGCACGACGTCGCAAAAACTTGAGATTATCAAATATTTTAAGGTCACCCTGCTTGCTTTTATTTTTTTTATACGGACTAGAAACCATGTTTTTCAGTAGAGTGTTCATAGATGCTATGCACGTTGGGATCATTAAATTCAAGATCTGAAGATCTTTCCTTTGAACACCCACTTCCATCACGTCAACATACTCGTATTTTTCTGATGCAGATATTTTTTCACGTCGTAAAAATCACAGGCTAAAGTGACAGTATAAGATCAACTTACCGTCTGATATTCCGACCAATAAGTGTTTCTATCTACGGCGATCACTCGACTGTGATTCTCGAATAATGACCTATTCGGGAAGAATTTTTGCGACCGACCTTGAGTTTTGCGCCATATTGCGAAATACATGCAAATGATGATGGCCAACGGGAAGTAAAACGACAGGAAAGACGATAATAAAGCGTAAGCCCTGTTGGTCATGATGCATGAGTACGGTGTGGGTTGAATATCCTAAAAAGTGGGAGTGCCTTCTTCCATATGACTCGAAATTTTTTCGACATGCTGGAAGTCCAAACTCAATTGAATTCAGTACCAAAACTTGGTTTTTGAAGACAATTCCAAGAAAACATGCATCTATAAGTTTCCAAGCTAATAAAATCAGGAATAAGGGTGAAATGCTGCATTTGACATTAAGAAGATTCTAGAATCAGAATAAATAATCTTGAGGTGAGTATTCTTTAAAAATAGATTACAAGAGTTTCTTCTTAGTTAAATAAAAATTGGTTCTCTGGCATTTCAGAACATGCTGATTTCATTGAAGGCAGATAAGTTACAATAATTGCGATCAAAATCAGCGGAATGGGAACGATTTCAATTCAAACAAAAGCGGAAATGGTTGTTTTTTACTGTTAATCCTACTCGTTGCTTTCAAAACATTTTAGACTTCTATGTGTGTTTCCAGCAACTCATGAGCGTGGTCAGGATCAAATATCCCGAGAAATGACAACAGTTATACAATGCTGTTGCGGGATGTCCATCCAACGAGACAGCTTTTGATCACAAGTAGGGATTTCAAATCGAGTTTTTAGAATGCGTAGAAAATTACATAGAGGCCGACCATGTTTCAGATGGACCAAGAAACGGCATGTATTTTAGTATTGTATTTTTAATCTTGTTTTGAACATTCAAGGGAAGAGCTACAGTACATCTTGACCTATACTCAATCGAAATGAACCACTGCTTTTGATGTCAACTTGTGCGGGAATGCTATTGTCTATACTACAAGTAAGGTAATTGGCTGTAGTAGACTTTTGTATATCATTTTTTCTACAACAATGCAAAAATATCAATTAAAATTTTGATTTCTGAGCTGCAAGAGCCCGTATCGATTGCCCCATAACCGTATCGTTTGTCCCACCGTAGGTATATCGATTGTCCCACCATATGATAATGAGATGTATTGGATGTTCGACGGAATGTTCCGACTGTTATAATTCTCACATGCATACTGAAAATGATTGATTTTCGGAAACTCTAAGATTGTGGTGCAATAAGTTGAATAATTTGAAAATGAACCTAAATAATTGAAAAAAGAGAAAACTCAATATACCAAGAAACCTGAAAATTACTGTCGGAATCACATTGTACTCGTGCAGTTATGTATAACCAGCAACAATGGAAGGAAAAAACACGCTAACTTTTATGCAGCTAAAATTTTGAATTCAGATATAAAACATAGGGGTGAGTTTTCTGCAATGTGTTCAAAATCTGAAGAATTGAACAGAACCAAAGGAAAACGACTGCAATGAAAAATTAGCCCATTTAGATAATCGCTTGCCTCTGCAAATAGCCATGCTCCTGTAAATTGAACTGCAACAAATGAAGCTTAACGTAATGAGGATGAAATGCCATGCCCTTAAAACTATCATACTTCAAGAATCATAAGTACAGTAAAACTAATACAGCAAAGCTTTAGAGAATTGAATAATTTGATATAAACGGAAGTGAAGTTTTGCTGTAAATGGTCGGTGGTATAATTGATACAGTGGGACAATTGACCGTTCATCTTGAAATTACGGTATTCATAATAGACCTTTCAGGTCTCCGAAATCTGCGATACCCCTTCCAAGGGATAGCTCTAAATTATAAATGTATAAAAAAAAAAATTTGTTTAGTCTATTCTTTCCAAGTGATCCTGGGGGCACAAGGATATGCTCATGCTAATAAAAAAACAACCTGAGCACTTGGAAAATTTTTTCTTAGTTGAATGTTGTAGTTAGGGAAGAAAATTGAGAAAAACGAGTTTAGCTTACGATGCGGAATGCGAAACGTTACAGTAACTGTATATTTTTAAAAGTACAATAGAGAGTCCTCTGCTATAGTCCATTCAGTTTGAAATGACAGATCCAGCGAAGTCACACATGAGGTTCTATTAAAAACAGAAGACTTTAACAATATTCGAAACTATTTTTCAGTGGCTGCAAGACTACAGTTCGACAAGATGATAAAATCTACTTCAGTTGTCTCCGCCATATCGAAATTAGCATACTAAAAGTATTTTTTATTCATAGTGGATTTATTGATCGATATTCTCTATCAAATTTTTTGATTTTTTGTTTCATCTTCGAGTATCTTCATTTTGAAGAATAAATTCTGAAAACAATTTAATTTGATACTGAATGATTAATTTTAACCTTCAAAGCAAAGAACATAACCACGGATACAGAGTTACTCTAATGTTTCTCATTTAAAAGGAAAATAGGGGAGCCACATTTTGTAAGCTTTTTTTCTATTCCAGAACACTTTTGAGAAGCAAATCACATGTCCAGGAACACTTTCGACGTTGTTAGTTCTGTAAAATTTGGTTTTCTCACTATATAATTTCTCTAGCTGCTGATTATGGATAACACTCCATTTCTTACCTGTAGTCCCATGAAACGGATGAAGCTGATCAAAGCGCACAATATCCAAGTTATGGCTATTGCTCCCAAAGTCATATTTTTTGTCCTCCACCTCATATAAGCGAAAGGGTATTGTACGCAAAAGTTTCTATCCAAACTTATCAAGCAAAGGTGATAGATGGAGCAAGTGCAGCACAAAACGTCCACCGTGATAAAAAAATCGCACCAAACGGGTCCCAACGTCCAACGACCTTCGTGCAATTCGCGATTTATTTGCAACGGGAGGACCAACAGGGCCAATACGATGTCGGTCATAGAAAGACTAACTATCCAATAATTGGTCAACACTTTGAGCAAAGGGCAAGTGACGAAACTGGCGACAACAAGGGCGTTGCCCACCACGCAGGCTATTAAGAGCAGGCAACAAAGAACGGCAAAAACCGCCGTGGCCGGCGAATCGGTGATTCGGGGGTATGAGTCGTTGTAAGTTTTGTTCCCAAAGATAAATGCGGGATACATTGGGAAAGGCCATTCCATCATTTGTTAAGTAACCAAAAGTTTTCTATGCCGAAGTGAATATCTAAAATTTAAGGTAAAGTAGGAAACGTCATGAATTACCCACGATCAGCCGAAAAAGAAAAATCGCGTTTTCAATTCACACTTGACTTATTTCTTACAAAATTATCAAATTTCTAAATTCAGCAGATTGTCTATTTGGTCCGTTACAACTTCTGAAAAAAAATCTTTGTTAACTATTGCAGTAATAACAAACGAATCTTTTTCACATGCTTACAAATTCGATAAATAGCTATTACTTATTATTGCAGCCATTTTTTTGTTTCGATCTACCTTGCCCACTATGTTAAACTCACTATGGTAAGCGAACAAACATTTTAGTCTGTTTTTCTTGAAATGCCTCTAAACAATAAAACTGGAAAGCAAGTGCTATAACATTCGCTATTCATTTTCAAGTCATTGTATCACATGGAACTGCAAATTAGTGAGTAAAAGTTGTTGTGCGAACAATTTAGACGACAATACAATTGTTTGTCTATTTCTGATTTGTAAGCATCTTATAAAATGAGATTATAGTGCTCAAAACAACGAGCATTGAGTCTGCATTCCGATCAAATTTCATCAGCTCAAACTTGACAGAACGAGCTTTGTAGCACACCAACATTGCCCTTTACATTTTCAAGTGTATTTGATTATTCATGCTGAAATCCTTTTTCGATTGCGAATTTTGTTTACACAGAGACTTGCAGAATGTGCAGAATAATCGAAATAACAAATGGTAAATTATGTTCTGATTGAGGCACACGAAAGTTCTTATCAAAGCAGTTGAGCGATTTTGGCTGAAATTTTTTATAGATGGAGTAGCCGGTCTGGTATTTTTTGAAGGAAACCATTCACTTTTTCGCGGAGCCGTCTGCAGGAAAATGTTTTAAGAAGAAATGCCTATGAATTGAATTGAGGAAAATTTCGCCTTTGGCTCATCGTAGACTTTTTTACTCTTGTGAAAACACATAGCGGAAATCACTACTCATGTCAGATTCTCAACCCCTGACGCCCTAGTCTGTTATTAACGAGAAGATGTTTCAAACCGTAAATTCTGAAATTGCACATGCTCTAGTGCGTTCGATAGCCCACAGCGAATGGAGTCATATTTAGCTGACTGGTTTCCCCCGTGAGCCTTCTTTATATTAAAATTTGCATGAACGTCGTGAACAGTGTAAACTTTGCCTATACCCGTGCGTTCGGTGCAGGACAGTTCAGCGCCGCTATTTCGACGCCTGACATTATATTCATATGCAAAAACAAAATAATAAAAAATCAGCATTACTCTCTCAGTCGCTTTTTGACGTTGTAGTAGTTGTGTAAAAGAGCATTATAAAGAAAAAATAAAGTGCACTACTAACAAGAGAAATAAAAAACAGAAGCTGGAAAAGAGTTGCAAAAATAAAAAATGGTTGCAGAAAAGGGTCGTTTTTTACAGAAAATGTCACAATTGATCACACAGAAAGCATATGCATAAAGTGCAAAAAATAAAAAAACGGCTAATTATAGTCTTTTTTGTTGAAATGCTTCCAAATTATGAGAATGAGAAGCAAATACTATTTCAGACTTTTAAGACTTTCAGCTAAACCATACGTCACATAGCGCCGAAAACCTGTGAGCATACTCAACTAACCTTTAACTGTTTTTTTGATTAAAAAATTTCGTAGTCGAAAGTTCGTAAAAACGATTTCAACGACAGTGCTAATTTTAGTCAATTTTCACTTTATAAGTATTTCATAAAAAACAGACTATAGGTATAGCAGTTTTATTTCCATACAGAAAAAATATCAGGCAAAACAAATCATAACCATGGATTCATTTCAAAGTTTTTGCTGTCGTTTACTGACAGCAAAAAGTCTAAAGAAAACATAAGATAGAGAAGAAATGAGTTGAAAAAAAGAAATAAAGTAAAGAAAACGGAAGAAAAAATTGAATAAAACAAAAGGTTTGGCGCCGAAATAGCTGACGCCGAAACGACCGGGCGCCGAACTGGCTAGCGCCGAAATGGCGGGGCCGAAATGGCGGGGCCGAAATGTCCTTTTTTCGCCGTGCATTCGATAGATCATCTTGAAAACTGTAATCATGCTCATGCGACTGATTATCCAGTTCCTGAATACTAACTGGTTCTATCAAATCTGACTAGATATGTACATATTTACATATTTTGTAGTTTCTTAGATTAAGTGTAGGATAACTTTCAATTGTTCTGCATATTTATGCAAATTTTTGAGTAAAGTGGGCGGTGGGATGGTACGGAACGCAATCAGCGGAATGTACCCGAAAGAAAGGCAAATTTTCGTTCCGTTCGGTTCGGTTGGAGGTAACCGTCAGTCGTTTCCGCAATATTACAGGTAACCTTTCCGACCGAAAGTGGATTTTCAAGCTGAACGGTTCAAGCTGTTGACGATCCGTTCCGTCGTAAAAGGCAAGTATAAATACTATAAGATGTGCAATTTCAGAATTTACAACGTTCGCTCGTGGGAAAACACTTCCGAGCCTAGACTAGTTTTCAAAAACAGATAGTTCGAGAAACTTCAGATTTCTCTAGTTGAACACTGTGCTAGAAAAAAATTACGTGGCAACTACTGAAGCAGCATTGTCAAATGAGATCACAAATTTGATACTAAAAAATTGTACATATAGTGAAGAATGTGGAACGAAAACTCTCGTATGAAATTCTAGAAAAAGAAAGAACGGAAGATACTCGTGCCTTGAATTCAACTGACCTGAACATCTACGATAATACTGATGACGTGTGAAGTGTTTTTCAAAAGAAACCTCATTTCCTTGAGAGTATTATGCGCTTTAGCCATGTCCTCTTGGACTACAAATTAATTAACTCAGGGTTGGAAAAGATGATCTTACGAGTATAAAGACGTACAACAGGGAACAAATTTTGCTCCAATCTGACCACACGAAGATAAGCTCCAGAAACTGGTAGAAAACTTGGGCATACATTTTCAGGATGAAATTGTTATTTTGTCAAAAACAACCTTGGCTTTCTGTTTCAATAACTTACACCCAAGGCAATGAAGGATCCCAAAAGAAGAAAATAAAAAAATAAGCAATCATCCAAACAATCTTGGAAGGACGCTGAACACGCTATCAGCAAAAACGAACATGAACGTGAAATCTTGAAAGTCAATACATTGGGATTTTCTGAGTATTTCTTCGCTTCAAATGCACAGGATCATTCTAGATTTTTTGAATGCATATTGTTGCAAGAACATCTGTAGGGAGACCTCCCTTCACAAACATTTTAATTATCTTGAGATGAGGATAATCCTCATATACTACAACCTCACCTATAATGTTCATAAACAGAGCTTTCAAGAACGTCAAAAATTTCCCTGCAGCCATGGCGATTAAGGCATTCAAGATTTTGGAAAAAAGTTACTAAATGAACCATCAAACGGTATTCAATAGATGCCACTTTAGCAATTTCCTCCCGTGTAACATGCTAATGACTTTTTCAATCACCTCCTCCTTTGACATCTACTCAAAAACACTTTTAACTTAGAAGATTGCGGAACATCTATAACCAATCATAAAAGCGACAATTTCGATGTTAAATAATGCATAAAATAACGCAAATCGCCGACATTTTTCCAGTTTCCTGACTCGGAGGATCGATTTTTACCCACAGTAAGAATAAAAAATCAATTTTCCTCTGAAAAAATTTCCGCAATTAAACGAAGGAAGATATTGAATGGGTAAGAACGAAACTTCTTCACACGCTCAAGAAGTATACTGTGCCCTAACAATGACAATTTGTAGGTGTGCAGCATCCAGAACGTGGTTCATGTAATCCAATCAGCTCGGTGTAGGTTTCTTCATTGAAACTCCGCCAAGCCAAAACTTTTATTCGGAAATAAGGGTATGTTTAATTTAATATAATATTCTTTTGTAGATACTAAGTAGACTATAAGGATTTTCAATTTGACATTCAGATATATGTAAAAAACTGAGCTACTGTATTAACTCCCTCCTTCTTGAATAAGGTATCGAGAAAAAGAAATAAGTTTCGAAAGATCATGAAGAAAGAATTGGCTCATTTGGCAAACGTAGTGCCGAGAACTTTCACAATAAAATAAATCTGCATTGTGAAATTGATTCTGAGTAACATTTCACTAACAAGAAAAACTAACTCATCTCTTGAACCTGAAAAGGAATATCACTCCGGCTTTAGTTCAACTAACAGGAGAGATGACACGTGAGCAATAGGAGACGGTATGTGCTTAAATAATGAGTCAATGTACAGGAATAGTTTCAACAAAGATATTAACGATGAGGTAGGAAGATGCAAAGCTGGATAGTTCTTCATAACTGTAAATGTGAGCGAAAGATTTATCTTCGCTTCAGGAAGTTAATCCTAAAAGTCATAAGCAAGAAATACGAGCGATCATTTTTTGCAAATATGTATAGGCAGCCATTGACAAACTGTTAAAAGCAAGTATGCATCAATTTATTTGTGACGTTGATTCTGCATATCTCAACATACTAACAAAAAATACTTCTTTTAGCCACAAGACTTCCAGTTCAAGAGACTATAGGTAGAAAACATATGAACAATGAATGCAAAAGGTGTTTTCTTGGATAAGAAATCGGAAACAGAGAAAACTTTTAAAAAATTGTGACCAAAAAGGATGTAAAACTGGGGGTTGTCTATTACTGTAGAAAGAGCAGAAGTGCCTTCTCCAATAGAGAATCGGAAGTTCTGGAAGATCGTGATAAAACAGTGGTACAAGCAGCCAAATCGTGCATGAAGAACTTTTGCAAAAAGAACCAAATGTCTCATATGACGTTTTAGAGAAAATGAATTTTTCTGCACCTGGAACCGTTATGTTGCATTAATTGTTCTGGTTAGTTGACCCGGGGTTACACTCAAATTGGCATAAAAGTCAAGGATTTCGTGTCACTTTACAGCATCAAATGTTCCCATTTTATTTTAATTCGAGATCGCAATGACGACTGTTTACCAATTAAAAAATTTGTCGATTGAATGCATTTACTTTGCGTGCTAAATGCTTCTTTCTTTTGAGATTGAATATAAGCCGTTACAGTAAAAACGGCCCAAACGGGCGAAATGGCTAGTGTAACTCGTCGTCACATATGTGTGCACATTACCGGGGGTCTAGACCTCCGCAAATCATTCGTTACTCTCATGGCTTGACCCTCAGAAGGAGTAATATTTTTGATTCAAAATTGCAACTTTTTTCGATTTTTCAAAAATTGTCGCTCATGACTCCCAGCAGGGTTTTCGTCTTTTATGTGTATGCTCGTCATGCACAACTTTCGACTGTACCCTAAAACTTTAAGTTCATTATGAATTAAGGACTTAACCAGGAAAGTTGGGTTGCAACAGTTCAGGATGTGTTGCTAGGCATTTTTTACGGACTTGAATATCTATGACTTCAGTTTTGCATATGGCTTCGTTAAATCTCAATTAAGTTTTTAATATTGATGTGACAAAGCATCTCACCATAAAATTTACCATGTTCTGTAATGAAATGTCGACCTCAGTTGCACAGGAGTGATAGAACTTTTCTCTGGAAGAATAAAGAAAATTTGCTTGGCCGCATATCAATTTTCCAGCATGGGCAAGTTGGAACTTTCTCTTGCCTACACTCCATTCATTTCAACATGATCGTTACAGCGATCTAATGAATGTACGTTTAAAATGGAAAAACTAGTCAAGCTTTATACTGTTATGAACAAAAAAACTTCTCGTCTATGAGCGGCAAAGGGAAAAGCTGAATATTTCCTCCCGATAAATGGTCAAAATTTCTTCCTGTGATGTTCAATAGTCAAAATTTCTCAAGTGAGATTCGGGTGTCAAGTGCCGTTCTATCCAAGTCAAAACTGGATATTCATCGCGGTCTTTCTGTGATTTTGACGTTTACATTGTCATAGAGAACTTCAGTGTTTCTCTACAGCATAAAGTCTTTTATTCCGTAAAAATCGTGTATTAAATTGAACCTATTTATTTGTTTGTCCCTTCGTCTCTCATTTCAGGTAAATGGGCTATAAATATAAATTTATCCGCTTCAATTATGGGTGAACATCAGTGGAATCTGATAAAACATTTAAAATGTCTATTTTCTTGATTCTAAAAGTGACTCATAGGATAGTTAAGATTTGCTAGATATCTAGGAGCAGTTGTATCTTTTAAGAGAATCATGCTTTCGTTCTGTTTCTAAAAAACTTGGATTTGTTTGAATTTTTCCTGATCTCAAGAGTATAAGATTACAAAAATTGTACATTCGAAAGCAGCAGAATCAACGCTGAACAGTTGGAACAGCATAAATGAACAAAATGAGAAATAAATGAGGAATACTAGAAATACTTGAACAACATGAATCCGTGTTATCTATTTCATTCATTTTTGAATGATCCTCGAAAGCAAAATAATCCGTAGAAATGGGTGAGCAGACAATAAACCCGCATCGTAAGCTGAAACTTTTTTCGCAATTGTTTCGTCCAGCTGCTACAGTCCACTCGAGAAAAAAGTGTCCGTATACGCAGGTTATTTATCATTTGCATGAACATCTTTCTGCGCGCCGAAGCCCATTTAAAAAAATAGACTATACCTGCCTAATAAAAGATATTTCGTGATGAAAGGATTTGCATGAAGCGTGTTCTGCAAAAAAATTTCGTCATTATCTCAATTTTTTGCAAATCAAGAATTTAGAAAATCGGTTCACCTTCTACCCTTATGACTAATATTGAATCATATAGAAGAAAAATTTGCAAAAAATTTATCTAACGATTCAGCACAGGTTTAAAAATTCCACCGGCGCCTCATGTAAACAATTTCGGACATAACCACCTAATTTTTTGATTTACAAACAATGCATCGAAGAATATAGGACTAATACACTGGTATACGAGTCAAGTGAGAAGACACATTTGATAAACCACATGCGAGCTGTATCTCCGATCCATATATCTTTCCACATTTTTGAAACGTAAGCTGAGTCTGCAAAAATCAAGACTTATATGTGACCCAAACTAGCTCGAAAAGTTTTTACTTCAGCCCAGAAGTTTGCTTTGGTCACCTCTTTTGACAAATTTCCAAAATTTTTGGCACGAACAGCAGTTGTATAAGCTGTAATCAAAAGTTGAGATAGCACATGCCTGTTTCAGTTCAGGTGGTATCCGGAGCTCCAGCTCTTGCCTTGTCAGTAGTAAAGCCAGACCGTATAGCTCATATGGTTAAGCATGTACCTATCTTTTGTGTATGCCCTATAAGTTGTCATTTTTGGTCGATTTATAGGTCATATGGTAAGTATATACGGTCGATTTTTTTGTCGATTTATAGGTCATATGGTAAAGCATTCAGGTTTGGTAGTTACTGTAATAGTAGAATTACGGTAATATTTGGATTATGGTAATAGTAGAATTAGGGTAATATTTGTCTTACTGTAGGTACAAAAAGGAAGATTGATGTGCAATGAAAAATGGAAAATGAAAATCGATGTGGAACAGAAAATGGAAAACGAAAATAGGTGTGGAACAAAAAATGGACGTACAGTATGCATGTACTGTACAAAAAAGCAAGGCAAAAAATCGATCTGGAAAAAACTGGAAATACAGTGCCCATGTAGTGCACGAAGGTGAGAAAAGTTAGGTAAAAAACACCAAAAATCGATCTGGAAAAAGTGGAGTACAGTGCATGTAGTATACAAATGAAAAAAGGTAAGGTAACAAAAACAAAATCAGTTTGGAAAAAGTGAACAAGGGAAAAGGGCACACCTAGTGGGCATAGAGAAAGGACATGCAGAAAAGATTATACATAGATCTGAAAGAGATGGTGTAGTGGACAAAGGAAAAAGAGTGGAAATAATGAGAAGACCTACAGGAAAAATGTTATTGATCTAAAAAGAGAATATTTTGCCAGCAGTGAAAAAAAGCACCTGTACTTGACAATGGGAAAACACTACTGAATGACTTTTCAAAAACCTAATGTGTTGTTTGCTTATACTACAAAATAATCTTATCTAACCCATGACCGTGGACTACTGTAAGCTGCCTAGAAAAAAAAGACCTGAGAAGGTAATGTATGAAAAACAAAAACCGATCTAAAGAGAACATGTAGTGGACAAAGAAAAAAGGGTTGGGGTTCATAAGCATGAATGGCCCATAACAGGGAATGAACCCATTAGCGCGAACGGCTCATAAGCGCAAAAACAGTATATGCTTGAGCGTGTCCTATCTTTTTTGCTCTGAAAGGCTCATAAGCACGAAAGGCTCATAAGCATGAAGGACTTTATTGTAAAAGCTAATAATTTTCATGCTAGTTTGTCTTATGTAATTTGAAGGAACTTAATGTACAGTGTTTTTTAGCACGAGTCCCATCAGCATTCATACTAATGAAGAAATATTTCATTAGTACAGTTAGCACGGTTGAAAAATGATGCTTTGTTGGTGTCCAACTAATGTGTGGGTTTGTCAATTCTGATAAATCAACTCATGAAATCATGCTTTATGTTGGTACCTTCAAAAGGGAATAAGGCACTCATCTGATTCTAATTAAATTAGCTCATTCTTACTGTGCACTTGATTAGTTAACTGACAAGTTCAATGGTAAGTCTGACAGTAAAACTTTTTGGAATCGCTGGTCGTTTTCTGGGTGTATAGTCCCAAGATTGCCACCATCCCAACATTGCCACCGTCTCAACATAGCCACCAAAAAATCCCAACATTGCCACCGTCCCAACATTGCCACCATCACAACATTGCCACCATTTTTCAAAGTGGAATCTTGGATAAAAGTTTGGCATAACATAATGTATTTTGGCATAACAAAACATAACTTGGCATAACATAATTCTAGGGGTATTTTCTATTGGGGTTTCACCCTCCCAAGGAGCTAGTGGGCATCTATAATGTTTCTGCAATTTTGAAATTTTGTCCCACTTTTTTAAATTCATGTCCCACTTTTTTAAATCATGGTCCCTTTTACCAAATCCTGTCTCACTTTGTGCACTTCTTGTCCCGCTATTTCATATTTTTTAAACTTGGTGCGAAAAAATTATATTTATAGCTTAACCAGCTCTGAAACCCAACTATCAAATATGGGTGGGTACCCTCTCCATTGAGCCAGAGATATCTTTTTTTCCTCTTTTACAGGTTTTAAGAACTTTTTCTATAATTCATAGATCCTCAACATCAGTTTTAATTTTCTGCAGATTAGATTCATAGGAAATTCCTTCTTATTTCTCGCCTAATTGGTCTTCTAAGATGTGAACAGAGGGTCCGGGCATATCTCTTCTCAACTAGGAAATACTCTTCTGTCCAGTTAGGCCAGAATTCTATCTCAAGTTCGTTTTACTTTACTCAGACAAACTTTGGTGGCTGTAGAGACCCTGATAGTTGTAGAGATCCTGGTGGATGTAGAGGCTCTGGTGGCTATAGAGACCTTGGTGGCTGTAGAGACCCTGGTGGCTATAGAGACCCTGGTAGCTGTATGGTGGCAATGTTGGGACGGTGGCAATGTTGGCATGGTGGCAATGTTGGCATGGTGGCAATGTTGGCATGGTGGCAATGTTGGGATGGTGGCACTGTTGGGATTTTTTGGTGGCAATGTTGAGACGGTGGCAATGTTGGGACAGTGGCAATGTTGGGATGGTGGCAATGTTGGGGCACAATCGTTTTCTGTTGGGATTACATGCTTTTTTTTGTATCTGGAACTGCACTCCAACTTCAATATAGGCTTTCAATTTTTTTTCAGAAAACGTACAATTATATTTCTTTCTCACTATTACTGATTTGTGTAAACTTAGCATATGTCAAAACTGCTGTTTTTGAATTATTCAAGTAGTGTTCAAGAGGTTAGAGCCGGAGACAATTCAGATTCGAGCCACAATCATTCACTAAGCAAAACTGATGAAGAAAATGAGGATATTGACGAAGTTGTTATTGGGAAAATGACAATTTTGATTTTTCACCATAATTTTGTGATATCTTCCATTTCTTCTCGAACTTTTTTTAAAATTTCTCCCTTTAGCGCCATGCTAAAAAAAACCCTGTTAATGTATGCTAATGTTTAAACTCTGCAGTCTCCGATTTAATCTGTGCTAACTTTTAAGATTTTGTTTACTCAAAAAAATTAACAAAAATCATTTTCATTCAATTGTCGGCCATAACCACCCATGACTTTTTACCAAAAAATGTTGAACATGGCGCAGATACCTGTGATACAGACACTAAAATCCATGATTTCTATCACTGATTTGTCTAAACTCAGTGATAGAACTAAATTTTTGAATGTATTGTTGTTTTGTTGAAGTTCTTAGTTGCATTTTTTGTTTCTATTCTTAACTCAAAAAGTCGAGACTTCATTACCATATTATAAGCATTTTCTGACAGGCAGTTTTAATATGATAGGATAGAAATAACATTTTCGCGCTTATGGGCCTTTCGTGCTTGTAGGCCCATTCGCGCTAATGGGCCATTCACGCTTATGGGCCATACCCAGAAAAAAGAGAATGTGGACAAAATAAAAAGACCCCATAAAATTATTGTCATTTCAAAGAGAACATGTACTAGCCAGTATCAAAAATAATGAGTAATGTGAAAAAGGATTGTACCAGAAACAAATAAAGCTGTAAATGTTTATTATTATAAAAAATGAGAATGTACATGATATATAAATTTATAGCTCAGTTAAATACTATAATCAATAAAAGTTTCACGATTTTTGTTAATCATTACAAGAGAGTCAAATTCTGCATATATAATTGCTTCTATTCCACCATCAGGTATATCTTCTCCAAAGTTCATTTGCAAACTGGTTGTTCCTTCCTGTATAAGTTCCCAAAAATTACTATCCATACTGCAAGGAGTCAAATCAAAAACAAAAATTGCACTATGAGTCATAAAATCATTTCGAGTAATTACATTGCCTTTATTATCTGTACCAATCCCTAGGCCTTCAAATAATTGTATGAAAGTACGCAAATATTTGTTTTCTTTAAAATCTAGTATATAAGGAGTAGTAGGTAAAGTTGTAGTACGGCTAGTTATTTTAATCTCATTTCATCATAAGCTTCTTGCCATTCCGAATAACACCAATAAATTTTCACAGGAGCAGGGTGAATCATTTCTTTTGCAAAAATTACAAGTTTTTTAACAAACTGAGTTTTTCCTGATTTTGTTGGAGCAGAAACTATGCAGTTAAATTGGTGTTTCCATATATAAATCTCATCAAGGTCTGACATCTTCGAAGAAAAACCAACCACTTTTTTACTTGAACACTTTTTCAAAATGATTTTATTTCATTGAGATGCTATTTATAATTACCAAAATTTCAATACAGTAAAACATGAATAGTTGCACAAAACAGAATACAGTGAAGCTAACTTTCATAAAAGATTAAACATGCATCTTTTCCCTCTTTTGTGCTACATATGCTCTTTTTTCTTTGTCCACTACATGTTCTCTTTAGATCAATTTTTGTTTTTCATATGTTACCTTCTCATTTCTTTTTCTTTTTTCTAGGCAGCTTACAGTAGTGAGTAGTCATGGGTTAGATAAGATTATTTTGTAATATAAGCAAACAACTCATTAGATTTTTGAAAAGTCTTTCAGTAGTGTTTTTCCATTGTCAAGTACAGGTGATTTTTTTCACTGCTGGCAAAATGTTCTCTTTTTAGATCAATAACATTTTTCCTGTAGGTCTTCTCATTATTTCCACTAGGCATGCTCTTTTTCCTTTGTCCACTACACTATCTCTTTCAGATCTATGTATAATCTTTTCTGCATGTCCTTTCTCTATGCCTACTAGGTGTGCTCTTTTCCCTTGTTCACTTTTTCCAAACTGATTTTGTTTCTGTTACCTTACTTTTTTTCCTTTGTATACTACATGCACTGTACTCCACTTTTTCCAGATCGATTTTTGGTATTTTTTACCTTACTTTTCTTACCTTCCTGCACTACATGGGCACTGTATTTCCAGTTTTTTCCAGATCGATTTTTTGCCTTACTTTTTTGTACAGTACATGCATACTGTACGTCCATTTTTTGTTCCACATCTATTTTCGTTTTCCATTTTTTGTTCCACATTGATTTTCATTTTCCATATTTCATTGCACATCAATTTTCCTTTTTGTACCTACAGTAAGACAAATATTACCCTAATTCTACTATTACCATAATCCAAATATTATCGTAATTCTGCTATTACAGTAACTACCAAACCTGTATGCTTTACCATATGACCTATAAATTGACAAAAAAATCGACCATATATGCTTACCATATGACCTATAAATCGACCGAAAATGACAAATTATAGGTCATACACAAAAGATAGGGAAATGCTTAACCATATGACCTATACAATCCGGCCTTACTACTCTTGTCCCTATTTAAATGCCCAAAAGTTTGAATTAAATATTTTTGAGGAAATTGAATGAATATTGGTTAAGAACAATATTTTCAAATAAAAATAAGTTGTCAATGTGTTTTTCTTGCCATTTTTCAACCAAATTCAAAATTTTAGGGAAACATTTCCAGACAATGGAAATTTTCTTGCTTCAGGGCTGCAACTGAACTTCAACCGACATCTTCAATTTGTTATATCTCGAATATTGATGCAGTTCAAGGTTTGGGCTGACTTCCCATAGTACTTCCTACGCTATCGACTGTATTTTTACTGATTTGATTCTTTACTTAATATGTAAAGATAGGTACACTACGTAAATAATCATATAGAGAAGAATTTTGGATATACATATTATACAAGTGATCATGATACTGGCTGGCTATAAAATGTGCTATCTTAAGTTGGGATTTGCAAGGTCGAACTTTCAAATGGAAAGGAATTAAGTAAGAAAATCCATCGCAAACCAAATGTTTTTAAAGTTGAATTGCTACCAGGAAACACATGACTTGAATTAGCATTGCATATCCTACTTTTGTAAGGAAGTAATCAGTTAACGGCGACCACGTTCACCCAATTTTATGAAATGCAGGAACTTTTTCTCGTAGGTCGATACTGTAACTTTGACGATGGAGAATTTGTATGTGGAGCAGTGCAAATTACGGACGCTTAATGAAAAATTAATCAAGTGCTTCCAACGAAGCGCAAAAAATACATCAAGAGGGACATGAAATAATTTCCGATGTATGCAGATTAGCTGTGAAAAAGTATCACGAAATCGTCAATGCATAATAGATCTATGAGATCTATACCATTTGGGGCGCTAAAAATACATAATATTTTGCATGAGTCTCACTGTTTTGCTCACTCGGATTCGTGTTCGGAGAACTAGAATAAGACGATGAGCAAAACCCAATGAAGAAGAAAGCAAGCTACAAATGATCAATGATAAAAATAAATCCGTTAATTAGATGGATTCATTTCTGAAAAATATCGCATGGTCAAGTTAGGAGTAGTAAATATCAAATACTATAGTATGTTAATTTTGAAATGGCAGATGCAGCGAACAGATGAAAGTAAGTTCAATGCAGAAAAAATAGTCAGCTTACGTATTACGGTAATCGATGAGAATTGAACATGATACTGTTTGTTCGATTTGGTCTCCATTTTGTCATGAAGAAATTCATTTTTTCTACAGTGTAAACTTTTCCATCCTAGAAATTTTGCGTCAAGTCTAACGTATTTTTTCGTTGTCACAGCATCTGCTATTCCAAAGTAAATTGACTACAACAGCAATGAAGTCGTTAACCACTACGTGTCATCGAAATCATCAAAAAGTCATAAGCATCATCAAAATGTGCGCCTACTTTTTCAAAAAGTGTACTAAAGAAAGAACAGTTATTACGATAAAGCCGTGTTCCGATCGGCTAGAAAAATCTTCGCTTGGGGACTGGGCGAATAAAAATGTATTTAGAATGCAACAGTGTCTAATCCGCATATTCGACCCTTTTCTATCGATGGAAAATAATACATGCTCATTTCGTCTAAAAATATAATTTTGCAATTAAGGGATTGAGATACAGACGGATTCGCTTTCGAAAGAAAGCCAGGTGAAAAATGAGCTACGGGTTTGTTGGGGATGAAGAAAAACACTTGCGGACGAGCCCCAGTTTTTATTTTACATACAGCGCGACATGAAAATCCGAGAAGAATTTCTTGATGATTTCAATAGTTGACAGCAATGAGATTTTGTCGTGAAAATGATACTCAAATTTTAAAGGGGTATCAGGCGTAGTGAAAAATCATCATTAACGATTCTTCAATTTTCCATCATCAGAACAAAATATTCTCCAATTTTCCATCATCAGAACTAAAGTCTTACTTGATTTAGTCCGTAGTAAAAGTTTTCAAACAAATGCTTTCCAAGTTATTTGAGAAATTAACCAAATACAGGTTTTTCGAACATTATGAAATCGGGCTTATTGTTCGTCACTTTTCCAAATGTCATAAACACTTTGGATTGCCAAGTCCTATGAATTCTCGCTGATACCGGCGTAACTTCCTCAAAAAACTATGCTTAACATTCTCTTTTAAGAGAATTTGAAAGGAGAATCAAGAATTTTCGAATATCCCGCCTTCACATTTTTTGTCAAATGATTGAAAAATGCTGAGTATGCTTTTTCACCCGAGTGTCTATGTGTGTAATTTTGAACTCTGATGTGATGTTAATGAGTTCTTTCAATATGTTCATAAGACCATATTGAGACTCCATTTTTTAATTTTCCCATTCAAGCTGTTATTTTTTTAAACGAGCTATTAGATCTGGAATTCAGAATACTACACATAAGGCCATACCATCGTGTTGTAGATTAGTTATGCAAGGAAAATAATGATTAGAGCTATTTATTATTAGTGCCGACCAGTACTCATCATCGTAAAAGGAGAAAAAGTAAATAAAAACTAGCAATTTCCGGATCCGCAAAAAAATTTTATTTTTGTTCTTTCATATGCATTTCTTTTTCCTTCATAGTCCGTTATCATGAAGAAGAAGAATATCTTGACATGCGATCCTGCAACAAGCTGCCCAACCGCTGCCCCCGCTGAATAAGTCATCACGCAGCAAATGGCGGGTGTGGTTAATTCCGCTCCATCTCCACCACTTGCTCCGATGTTATCCCACCCCTTCTACAAGTAAGTTCCACCCATCTTCCTCTTCCTCTGGCGAAATAACCCTCTCCGCCGACAAAACCTGTCATTTCTCAATCTAAAACATCTGTTATCCCTACTGTAGCCGCAGATAGTGTTGTGGCGCATCCACCGCCCAAGTAAGCTCATACTGCTCCTATTTCTGGACTCAGACTCACCCACAATCAATTATTTAACGCTTTCACTCAAGTCCAATATGGCTTCAAAGCTGCCACTGATTTACCCCCCCTTCAAACTCCATCAACAAATCTCATGAACCCACTTCAAAATCTACTCCGACTGCATAAACCCTCGCCGAGATCTCGAAACCTTCCATATCCAAACCAAGACCATCTGCCTCTAAACCTTCGGCACCTACTGTTCCACACTCCGCTCGTCCCTGCCTCATCAACTACCAAACAATCAGCCCCGATACCTTCTCTGCTTATTTTAAAAATTCCAAAACCATCTCAAATGGCCCAAACTCCCCAGCAACCCCTAACTTCTCAACCCTTCCAAACTTCTGTTCAGCTTTCTCCAACTGCCCAACTTTCTACTCAAAGACCTCGCCCTTCACCTCTGATGTCCCTCAAAATCGAAAACTCTTTTATGCATACTTCTCCCTCACAGTTCCAAACCACTGTGGAGAAAGCTGATTTATATTTCCACCAAGGAACTGATCGTAAGTCTCGACCCCCACCACTCAATCGTCTACTGCTTTACCTCTTCGCCCTAAATCCGGCCAACGTCCTCTTCAACTAACAGGCCGAGCAAGAAAAACACGGAGGCATGAAAGAGGAGGCACGACTTTCTCTTTTACCACGTCTTGCAGGAAGAAGGGAAATCGTGTAGGAAGAAAAATACCTTAAATCTCAAGCTGCTGCTTCTACCTACCGTGACGAGACTCTACATACCTTCCAAGTACAACAGCTCCGCCTACCACAGCGAGCTTCGCCACTACGACACCTGCTACTTCAACAGCTACATCGACTGTACCTCGCTCCATTTCCTCATCCGTTTCTTCAACTGTTACCTCCACCTCGTTTGTTTCAACTATAACCTCAATCATCACAACTGTTCATTCTACTGTCCAACATGTTTCCTCTGTCACTGTTTTGCAACCGTTAGCTGGCAGCGCGTACCCGCCTCCATGTGACTATCCAACCTGCTACACGCAGAGTTAACGAAGCGGTGCGTGCGAGCTCTCTACCAACTTTTCAGGGACGAATTTTCTCCCACCGTTCTGGACGTAACTAAAGCTGCTATCCCTGATTCTCTTTTCCGTACTGTTCTATGAATGCCCGGTTGGGCTGCCCAACTCAGTTCCCTTGCTGCAGTGCAAACTGCAAATTTGGTTATTTTCCTCCATGAAAACCGATATGCCCGAAATTACTGAAACTGTGTTTACAATTGTGTCGTTGATATAATCGGAAGATTTCTCAATGGGACTGATGAACCTGACTTTCCCACCACTGACTATTCTACTGAAATTGCAGCCATTTGAGATAATGCTCGCGCCGAAGCTGCAGCACCTCGACATGCCCCCCCCCCCCAACAATTCCCTGTCCCCTACCTTCAAGACTTGCCTCCTATGGACCTTCCTCAGGATGCTTTTGAAGCAGACCATCCTGTTATCGTCCCTGATGCCAACCTGTACCCTGCTAAAGGTGCGCAACCATCTGTGTGAACCCCCTCTCGCTCACCTTCCGGTCAATGTGTATGCCCTCAAACTTTTTCCTCATCTG
Source organism: Romanomermis culicivorax (assembly GCA_963922205.1). Taxonomy (NCBI): domain Eukaryota; kingdom Metazoa; phylum Nematoda; class Enoplea; order Mermithida; family Mermithidae; genus Romanomermis; species Romanomermis culicivorax. The sequence continues at coordinate 212,881 of CAWUHX010000028.1, read as the reverse complement.
ACACTGCCCAACAGCAACCGCCCACCTCCAAATAAAATACGGGTATAAGTACTTTTCCAACAGTGAAGTGCGAAACTGTTGATTTTTAATTTCACTTTTTAGTTAAGTTTCGAAGATAATATATATATTTTCACAATTCTCACTATGCCAAAAGTATGAATAATCTCGGTATCAGAAAACTATTTTCAGAGCTTATGTATATTATTTTCGTTGTGCATTTTATTTCATACGTTATTGTGTTTACTGCGTGACTCACACACCCAGGGGCCGGTTGCATCAACTAAACCTAAGGTTAAACTCGATCTCGGTTTTTACTGTTAAACCTGAGGTTTAGCTAAACTCGACGTCAGGTTAAACTTTTAGCGGTTGCATCAAACATCTCGAGCTCGGGTTTAGCTAAACCTGAAGCTTAACTCGAGCTCGGTCACAATTAAGTAAACAACACTTAGAAATAAAAATGGGTCACTGTGCATACTTCCTGCATTGTATGCACCATAGAGCCATAAAGTCAGTCTGTTGTGTCCATTTTTTTCCGAAGAGAGCTCGGGTTTAACTCGAGCTCGAGTTAAACTCCACCGTCATGCAACCGCTAAACCTGAGCTCAGACTTAAAATGGTCGGGTTTAGCTCGAGCTCGAGTTTAGCTGCTTTGATGCAACCGGCCCCAGGTGTCGCTGGCATCGTGTTGGAAAGGATCCACAGGTTCATATCCCGTGAGAGTCAATGTTTACCCTTTTCCTCCATGCCTCACCCGACTCACTTAATGCAATCCTACCTCGAGGAGAGAACATTCTTACGCTACAACCACTTTCACCCATTCAGTTCTTGATCGCGGCAATCTCCTGCAAGGGGAGAGGGGTGTTGTAGTGTCTTTTTCTTGATCTTAAGCCCGGTTCATACTTCTGCTCGTTGCTCGGCGAGCACGCTCGCCAAGCATGCTCGGAGATGTGCTCAGAGATGCACGGCGAGCAAAAATTTGCTCGGCAAGCAGAACCCCAAGCACAAAAAAATTGCTGGCCGAGCGTGCTCGGGGTAGTAGAAAATTTTTCTACTCCTCCAAGCATGCTCGGCGGGTAACACGTGTTAGGCACGTCCCAGACTGGGCTAATTTACCAAAAATTGAACGATGTGCGCACGACCAATGCGAAATTTTGTGAGCACTGATCGGTTGGTAGTAAGAATATATCAGGGCAGAGAATATCGGGTCGGGTCAGGCAGCAAAAATATGGAGTCGGGTCAGAGACTTCTAGCAAACCAGGTCAAGGGTCAAAAAATATGTTCAGTTCATAAAGTGTAATACAAGCAGATACTCGCCATGTTACTTGTTTGTTTATTACTCAGTGTAAATAAACATTGGAAATGAGAAATGACTATTGCATTGCTGTTCAAGAAACGAGAAAGGAAACGAGACAAGGGAAATGAGAATAAAAAAACACTTATTTTAGACAAAAAGCGAAAATCAATCCGATCCACGAATATTGGAAATAGATCTAGAAACCTGAAATGATAGCCAGAGATAGCATGCCCTTCTTGTCTGCGGAAAAAATTTATTGTTTAGAATTTCATATCTTGATTAATCTCAAAAACTGCTCCTTGAAAATTTTTTCTCAGGCACAAGATTAATTTTTTTCTCTGTTGTAATAAATGCTTGTAAATTCAAGAATGACCATCATCGGTAGCTTGTCGAGCATGTTCGGAGCTGTGCTCGGAGATGCTTGCCGAGCACGCTCGGCGAAAATGAAAGAAAAAAACGAAAAAAAAGAAAATGAAAGAAAGCAGAGACAAAAGATGAAAAGTTAAAATGTACATAAACGATAACATTAACAATATACCCAGAAAACGACAGAAAAAAGAAATACATACAAATAAAAATATAAGGTAAAGAAGGAAAATATGAAGAAAGTATTATTACACTCGCGATCGCTCGTTTGGAATCGCCCAATGGGAAATTCGCTCACTTGGGAATTCGCTCATTTGGGAATCGCTCATTTGGGGATAGACCTCGAGTCTTCCTCAACCTGTATCTTCTCCAGCTAATCACGACCTTCGAAGCCCTTGGAAACGACTGTTCATTTTGACTGTAGGAAATTGGTTTTATTGTATTCCAGAGTATAGCACAGTGTTTATGTAAATTTAGCAATATTTGAAGTAACTATTGCGCCTATTGATATTCATGTCATCACAAGAAACAGCTCGAATGTCGTTAGCAAGGCTAGGTTTCACTTGGCCAGCGTAGTCAGATGGCCGCCAATGCGTTCATAATAGCCGAAATATTGTAGCATAATGTGACCCCAGACACAATGAGAGCATAGACAATTTACTCGACACAGCCCACAAATATACAACCAAGAAGTAGAGAAAATTGAAATAATTTCTATCAACTTCCCAAACGAGAAGAATGAGAACTGAAAAGTAAAAAAAATTCGCTCGTGATCGTGATCTGGGATGAGTGATTAATTTTGATTTTAAGGTTAGATCAGATATAATTTAAATAAAGCACAAGATTTATGTTTCAGAGTGAAAATTTATTTCGATTCCAATCCTGAGTTCCCTCTTACTGTAATTTTCGATCAACGTTCTGTCATAATTTTGAACCGACTTGTAAGACGAAGATGAACTATAATTTTTTCAACAGCTCTTACGTGCTGAAATCATGTTAACTTTAGTAAAAACACTACTGGAAGTCGACTTTTAAGGTGAATAGAATTAGTACCTATGCTGGATATTATAGTTTTCACTGGCCAAGTGACACACGATCGCCAGAGACTGTTCTTACCTGTTTTAATATCACTGACTAAACGAAGGCAATTTTTAATCACATGTAACTATAGTCTATTTATTTTTAAATGAGCCTCGGAAAGTAAAATAATCCGTAGAAATCGGTGAGCAGATAATAAACCTGCATCGTAGGCCAAAATCTTTCTTTTCAATTTGGTCGCCTGAAAAAAGTGTCCGTGTATGCAGATTATTTGCATGAACATATTTCTATGCGCCGAGACTATTTGGAAAAAATAGACTGTAAGCTAAAATACGATGGTGAATACGGCCCTTGGCGTTCGACCGAATTTACACATGATTGACCGAAAGTAATGTCGTCACTTTACAATATGGTTATCGCACAAATATTTGTTTTATCAGAGAGGTATGAACAAATATAATGTTTATCCGTACAGATGTAAACAAATTAGATTTTTTATACTTATCCGCCGTTCTCTGGAAGAACTCGTTTGCGTCAACTGAAACTACGATTGTAGGAGAAAATGAGTTACCTTCCTTTCGGGGGAAAATGTCACTTATAGTAATTATACAGCTGTTTGAACAACAATCTTTCCAAATATGCAAAATAACTGCGAATCCTATGCTGGTTGAACAACTATCAGTCGGTGATCGTCACTTATCATGGAAATGTAATCCAAGGAACCTATCAGAAATGTGTCTTCCAGGGAAGACGGATCATAATATTGATTTAAAATAAGTTTTGAAATGCAAAAAGTTCAAAGAAATTCGCAAGTAGCTGATAACCATGTATTGTAAGTGTAACTGTCATTTTCCAATAAAATTATATGTCTGACTGCTACAGCCAATCGGAGAAGAAAGACGGTTGGGTACGCAAGTTGTTCATTATCATTTCATGTTTTTATTTTCTGCCCCACACGTCATGTGGAACTAGAATGGCAGACGCAGCGACAAAAATGGTTCCAATTGACACACCATTTTTAGGGAAAGGAAAGCTTTACAATGTAGAAAAATATAAACTTCTTTATGACCAAAAAGAATCTAAAATCAAAGAAACAACGTTTAAGTTTCTATTTTCAATTTGATTTGAACTGTATCGACACCTACAGTCTATTCATTTCGGAATGATCGATGCAAGGATCCCATGAAAGTAAGTTCAATCCGAAAAAACTAATGAGCTTATTACTTTAATGGACGAAATGATTTTTGTGAGCGACAAACAGAACAGCTGAAAATTTCTTTTAATAACTTGGTTAATGGTCGTGGTACGGAATACGAGAAGGGCCACTTGAAAAAAATCGGGTACTTTCGAACACGGTGCACAACATTTTTTCAAGATGCATCGCAAAAATTTCAAAATGCATCGCAAAAAATCGAAATGTAAGAGTTTTTCGATGTTCGACTTTCTTTTCAAGTGCATCGCTATTTTTCTCAAGTGCATCGGAAAATCTTGAAAAAAATCAATATGTCATCTTGAAAAAAATCATGATCCCATCTTCAAAAAAATCAAGATTCCATCTTGAAAAAAAATCAAGATGGGCGGCACATCGAAGGATGAAAATTTCTGAAACTAGCCACTCAGAAGCATTGATCCGCCTCCCATGTTCATAGATACGGAAACCCTTCAAAGTGGATTTCTGAGGTCACGGCTTGCTGGCGGTCATGGGGAATTCGATGGACATATTGCTTTTTCATTTTTCAGGATATGGTCAAAAATGCTTGTTTTTCTCCCAAAATGCAGTCATTTCGAAAAAAAATCCAAACTTTCTCAGGTTTCTGAGCATGTAGGGCATGGCCTTAGACCAGTCGACAGAGTCCAAAATTGTGATTATTTTCCGAAATTACTGCATTTAGGGTGAAAAACAAGCATTTTTGAATGTCGAATGTCCTGGGAAATGTCGAATGATAAATGTTTTTATGATAAGCCAATACGTCCATCGGATTCCCCGCGCAAAATAATCCCCCCTCCTCTGTCAACCGCCGTAAAAGCCAAGGGCGCCCTCCGCCAGCAAGTCGTGAACTCGGAAATATACTTTTAAGGGTTCCCGTATATATAAACATTGGCAGCGGAGCAACGCTTTTGATTGGCTAGTTTCAGAAATTTTCAACCTTTGATGTGCTGCTCAACTTGATTTTTTCCAAGATGTTATCTTGATTTTTTAAGATAACATCTTGATTTTTTTCAAGATAGGATTTTGGTTTTTTGTGGTAACGATTTTTTTCAAGTGGCCTTTATCGTGTCCCGTATCATGGTCATAATCTTCCGAGTAGCTTTCAGATATCGTGCTACTCGAGAAAATTTTGGTCTTTCCTACTATGAATAAATTTAGAATTTTCCTACAGTATAAAATCTGAGAAAACGTCCACATCGTGAGCTTTGCGTGAGCGATTTCAGGTCAATACTTGTTTGTAAAATGTTTTATTTTATGACCATGTGTTATCATAGTTTCCTAAATCGTTCCTAACGATTATGTACGTCCATGATATTAGGTTTCTATTTGAAGTGATTTGCAAGTTGACCATTACAATAAAAGTAAGGCAAAGATCTTCCTTTGAACTGTTTTTCCGAAGTTTTTCGTAAAAAATTCGCAATAGCATGGTCCAGTCCCCAGAAAGCATTTCGAAATTCGAATGCGATGCGAAGCATACCTGTACTTGGGGGGTTGGGGGGGGACCCCCCCAACTTGGCCAACTCTGTACCCAAAATCATTTCCCCCCCAACCCTCCCCCCAGTTTGGAAAAAATTAAAAAAATTTTCAAAAAAGTGTATGTTTTTTGGCCTTTTTTGGGAAAAAATTTCGACTTTTTTCTACCCCCCCCCCCAAATTTCGGATTTACCCCCCCCCCCCGGAGGTCTTACAGGTATGATGCGAAGCATTCATCCGGCATCCGAAAAAAGTCTATTTTTAGATTTTTCGGCACCGGATGACGTCATTTTTTTCTCTTTCCCACGCTGTCGTCCCATTTTCTTGTCGGAAGACTGGAATTTGCCGGATCGGGAGAGTAGAGTAGAAACAGTTTGTACTTTTTCGGATGCCGGAAAGCATATTTTGTATGTAATTTCAATAGAACCACGTGTTTGATTGGTTTTTGCATAATGCATACCTAAGAGGTCCGACCAGTTGGGGGGGGGCAGGGTTTTTTTTGCACACAGCAACCATATTTCGGGCTGTGCAACCAAATTTTTTCTGCCAAGTTGCACAGTGCAACTTGAGGCTTGACTGCTCTTTTGACAAGGTTATTGGGTTTTCTGTCCGGAGATGCATTTTTATGCGTTAGAAAAAAAGTGAAAATTTTCCGGCGCTTTGCGCCGGGTTTCAATTCATTTAAAATTTTTTATATTATTCTAGTACGCGGTTAGAAAAAATCATTCTAGTTATAGTGCTTAAAGGTTCTAATTATCATCATATTATGGTTAAATGTTTGATCCTGTATTGTTTTTTGACGAAGTTGATGAAAACCAACATTTTTCTCGATAATGTTCCCAAAATTTTTTGCGATCTTCACAAAAAATTTGAATTTTGACTTTCATGTGATTAAAACATTTTGAGTGCAAGACAATGCTAGAAATTTTTGGCGGTTGAAAGCTGCTTGCATAGTTTTTGGATTTCAGTTTGTCCCACTGAAAATTCATTAAATTCACCGAGAAATCAAACCATCTGTCTGGGAAATAAAAGGTGAAAAGATTCATTTTTCAGCGTTCCAGAATATTGAAATCCGGAAAAAAATTTCGACGCTGCGCGCCGAACTAATTACTCTAGTCTAGTCATATTAACTTTTTCATTTGGTCTCCAAAACTCAAAAAATTGGGTTTTAAATGCCTAAAACCGACGAATCGAATGGAATGTCAAGAAAACAGTTTGCGATGGTTTGTCCGATAAATTTAAGCAAATTTATCGATTTTAGAGTGAGCAACTAAAAATTTAATTGTGCAACCAAAATTTTTCCCCAAGTTGCACATTGCAACCTGGCCTGTGCAAAAAAAACCCTGGGCGGAGGGTCGAAAAAAGTCGAAATTTTTCCCAAAAAAGGCCAAAAAACATACACTTTTTTGCTAATTTTTTTAATTTTTTCCAAACTTGGGGGGGGGGTTGGGTATATGGTTGGCCAAGTCGGGTCCCCCCCCCCAATTCCCCCCAAGTACAGGTATGAATGTATGTGGGAGATGTCGATTTTTAGTTGAGGCAAAATTTTGTGTTTTTAATCATGACGTTCGTTTAATTTTTGATTGCTGAATATTTTGAATGTTTTTTCCGTTCTTGAAAGCATTAAAAATGCTAGATCAAGAATATCTTGTTCGTCTGACATCATCAACTAATAATTCCGAGTGGACTTGGAAAATAATATTATATATATTTTTCATACGCCCTTCCTCTTGAAACAAAATATTGAACAGATTTCAAAATTTTTAAACATAGTGAAATCAAGAATAAATTTTCACCCGGCCTTTCCGGCGCTTGAAGAAGTATGAATTGCCATCCGATCCGGCAACTTGCCGGAAGCCAAATTGCCGGATGCCGGACACTGAATGCCGGAAGCTGAAAATAACTTGCCGGACGCCAGATGTATCCGCCTTTATTCTTAGGCTTAGGCTTAGGTTTACGCTTAGGCTTAGGATTAGGTTTAATCTCAGGCTTAGGCTTAGGCCTGGGCTTAGACTTGGACTCACGGTTAGGGACTACAACTTTTTGACCAATCAAATTGAAGGTATAAAATTTTTCCACCAATCAAATTGATGACAGATCTCTCTCCCCAATGCTTCGTGGTCCAGCCCAGGGTTTTTTTTGCACAGGCCAGGTTCATACCTCTAAGACCTCCGACCAGTTGGGGGGGGGGGGTAGAAAAAAGTCGAAATTTTTCCCAAAAAAGGCCAAAAAAATACATTTTTTTGCAAATTTTTTAATTTTTTTCAAACAAGTACAGGTATGGCCAGGTTACAATATGCAACTTGGGGAAAAATTGTGGTTGCACAGATAGATTTTTGGTTGCTCACTCTAAAATCAATAAATTAGCTCAATTTAATCGGAAAAATACCAAAAGCTATTTTTTCTGTATTTCATTTGAATCGCGTCGGTTTTAGACTTTCAGCACCCAATTTTTTGAGTTGTGAGGAGAAAATGAAAACATTGATATGAGTAACTTGTTCGACGCGTAGCGCCGAAAATTTTTTTGGGATTTTGATATCCTAGATTGCTGGAAAAGGAATCTTTTCAACTTTTATTTCCAAGCCAAAAGGTTTAATTTTTCAGGGAATGCAATGAATTTTCAGTCGGGAAGACTACAATTCAAAAACTAGAGGAAAGCAAACAAGAACTTCGATTCTTCAAGCGGCAAGAATTTCGAGTTGGACTCAAAATGTTCTAATCACACAAATGTCAGAATGTTTTTTAAAATCGCAAAAAAATTTTGGGAAAATAACGGAGAAAAATCTTGCTTTTAGTTCGCCACAAACAACACAGGATCAAACATTTATCTATAATATGTTGATAATTAAAAGCTATAAGCATTAGCTAAAATGACATTTTCGAATTCAAATTCGGCGCGATGCGCCGGAAAATTTTCACTATTTTCCATTTTATAACGCATAAAAATGCATCTCCGGACAGGACACACTGTAACCTAACCATAACGACCGTCAGGCTCCAGGTTGCACTGTGCAACTTGACACAAAAAATTTGGTTGCACAGCCCGAAATTTGGTTGCTGTGCGCAAAAAAAACCTGCAGTCAGTGTTTTTTTCGTGCCGAAATATGGTTTTTGGCACAAAAAAATTTGGAATGGCGCAATAAATTTTGGGCGTTTGTGCCAATTGGCACAAATTTTTTGACTGGCCGAAGGCATTAATTTAGCGGCTGAAAACGCAAAATTTTCTCGGCGCTCCGCGCCGAATCAATGAGTATGATGCTGGTTATTTGTCTAGAATCTGAGAGAATCGTATTCGAATAGTATATTTGTATGATCGCAAAAAACTTTGAGACTGTCAATGATGATTGAAAAATGAATAGAAATGGTTAACTTACACTGTCTATTAAGTGTGATTGAAAACTGAAATTTTTATTTTTGATGATTGATTCGAACAGAAAATTTGACATTGTTGGCACAATTTTCTAACCAAAATTTACGCGACGCGACTTTCGGCTTAGGTTTTTTTCAGGAGAAAACAATTATGAACATCCTCAATTTATTTACATCGGTGTTAAGAAGAAATTCGTATCCGAAAATTAAAGAAAAATATAAAATGCTTGAAAAATTCTATAAAAATATCTGAATTCTCGCAGCATTCGATTTCTTTTCGAATCGTATAAACCGCTTTCTCCATCAGTTTTTCTTGTCGCAATGAGGTGCTTAGATAAAATGAAGAGAGTTGGCACGATTTTTATGAAAATCAGTGTGGCGGAAGTATCTTTAGTTATGTTTTCATCAAACATTTGGCATAAAACTTTTTAAAGGTTTTCAGTATGTTTTTAGGCTGCAAAAAAATTTTTGTGTCATTGGCACGATTTTTGATACAAAAGTCATTTTCGACTGAAAATTTGATATTCTTCTCTGATTTCCTATTGTCGGAGATAATGCCCGTCACAAAGTTTGGTGAGATAGTTAAACCACAACTACACAGGGTCAGGTCTGTGGTTTACGTGCAAATAAATATCACGGCTCATGCACTTTTATTCAAAATGCCATCTTTCAGATTGTAACGTGATACAAATGACTGCGGTGACGTTTATAGAATGTGAAGTACAAGCTGCTATCAGTGCTCTCGGTTGTCTTGATGGTGCACAATATACCAGAGAAGCTGATTGTTTTGGTAAGTTAAACTGAAAGCGAGATAAAATTATAGGTAAAAAATGGTCAGATAACGGCAGAAGCATTAAAATTCATCATTGCATAATTTTCGAGCAATTCTTTTTTTGCAGAAACTCTCAAGGATTTGATCCGATATTTGCGCCGAGACAATGATCGATTCTCCGTCCGGAAATTGCTTTGCGAAAGTAACGTTATAGCTCACGATTTGGTACCCTTATTGTACACTTATCCAGAAGATAGTTCCATTTTCGACGCTTCTATTCGGTGATACTTATTTTTTTATTCAGAATATTTTTTAAAGGTTCAATTTTTCAGCCTTTTAATCAATTTAACCCAGCCTTTGGCTCATCTTTTCAAAAATCGCATTGATATTGATCCGGAGAATCGTGAGCTATTCAATAAATTACGTTGTAGCCTCGCTTTAAATAAGCAAGCTTTCGTCGATCAAAAGATTTTTGATTGTATATCTTCTAAAGCCGGGCATTTACTTTCGTTAGTGAGAGTAGTCTTCTCATTGCTGAATTTATTTTCCTAATTTATGGCTTATTTTCCAAATAGGATGATGATAATTTACAAGAAGATGACAAGGTAATGCTAGAACGCATTTTAACTTGCGTCAGGAATATACTTTCTTTACCGAAAAATGATGAAGATTCACTGAGAACGGAGTTCGATGCAAATGTTAATGATCATATCGTAGAGTAAATATCCTATTTTGATTTGGATTTTTCGGTTATCCATTTTTTTAATTTCAGAGGCGTTCTTCGATCAGGTTTTGGCGATATTCTCATCCATATCGCGAATTCCGATGATTTTCGATATTTGCATTTGATAACAGTGGAAGTTATTGCACTTGTTGTGAAAGATTATGTCAGTAAGAGTCTTGGTTGAATTGTTAAGAAATATCTTTTTCGTTATCCTTAGAAACCCGAAGAACTAGTCGTTGATGAAGATGAAGCACGTTCATTAGAAAGAGTAAAGAAAGAGGAAGAACTCAGTAATATGTATTCCGAAACAAAAATGAAGAAAACAGAAGCAACGAAGCGCATAAGTCGGCGGTAACCACATTTACGCTATATATTTAATTGAATGATTTTCGCTCTCCTATGTTTGCTCTCCATGCTTCATCTTGCCTGGCTCGGCTCTTTTTCCGTTTCTAATAGTTCTTTCTTTTACTTACCTGTCCGAATTTATTTAAGTGTATTTTACTTTGTCTAGTCTATTGCTGTTTTTTAACGTTAGTCTCGCATATTATCTTTCCAACTATTTATAAATAATCTTTTTGTCGCTTCAGACCAACGAATTTCGCCGGCACTTACGTTGTGAGCGGTTTAAAAGCTTTAAAAGACGATCATAACATTGTTTTGAAAAAAGCACTTTCTTCCCCTTACGATTTGAATTTTCAAAACGGTAAAAGGCCCTTAAGAACTCGAATGTACCGGCGGCCAAAAGTTGCGCTGCCTGACGAGCAGGGCCATATTTCAACTTTCAACGTACGACGATTATTGAACAATTTTTGCTCTAGATTTTTAACGACAAGCACGTTCGAAAAAATTTTCAAATCAGCTTTTTTCCTATTTAGGTCGAATGAAAGAAGAGTGTAAGAAGTATTTTTAATTTGAACTGTCAATGTTTCCTTTATGAATAATTTTGTATAATGACTAGAACTAATGAATACAGTTATAACATAATCATCATGGTCTTTTGAAATAATTTACTTGAAATATTTTTTATTTTACTTAATTTTGCTTAAGGACTACTTAGAATTTATAATAATGTTTTAAATTGGTGGTGATTAATGTGGGAAATTTCGCAGTTTTGTCTTCACTTGATAAGTATAACAAATGTTGAATTCGCGCGTTATTTTATTTTGCACTCCGTTCAAATCTATGAATTTTATATAATTTTAGCATGCTTTACTAAAATCTGATGGGTATGAATTTCTTCTTCTCATAAGGTATGAAAAAGAAGTCAACTTTCTTCGATTCGTTCGATTTTTCGTCGAATATTCCGGTTGCCGAGCATTGATCACAGACAAAAAGCCGGACATCATTAAAAATATCATGGTCGTTGTCACAGTGCCTTATTTCCATTATGCCCTGAACGAAGTTACTCAATTTTTGGAGATGATGGTAGTCGAAAAATCCAACGCCTCGTTTTGGGGAGTAAGGTATGCACGAACACTGAATACTTGAATGTTGTATAAAAGTTTCTGTGATAAAGATGAATTCATATGAACTGTAGCAGCATGCCTGTTTATGGTCAGTCAGCCCGAGGGGGGTAAACTAGGATTTTGTTAGGGTAGTAAATATATATTAACTGGTCTTTTCTAAGAAAACCCGTGTAGAGAAAACTAAAACGGCCAAAATCATTTGGTAATAACTGGGCTACTGTTGAAAAGTGCGAGTAGAGTAGCTTCTAGTCTAGGTTAAAAAGATTGGTAGCAATTAACATAATGATTGAAAAAACCTAGGCAGTAAATGCTTATCTGCCTAAAATCCATGGGTAATGAATGAGCATTGACCAGGCTTGGTAAGGGTACCCCTACTATACGCCATACATGTAACGGAGCTCCGAGGTCTGGGGGGGGGGGTTGGAGCACCTTTTTGGGGCCGGGGGTCAGTAATTCCCAAAATTTTGGGGGGAGGGGTCCCTGAAGGAAAAAAAATTCGATTTTTTACATGAAAAATGTCCGAAAAACGGTCTGAAAAGTAGTAATTTTTGTCTAAAAAATGATAAAATATGTACTTATGGCGCGAAGCGCTGAGAAAATTGACGTTTTTGACCATTTTTTGTTCAAAATTTAACATTTTTCATGAAAAAAATGACATTTTTCAGTATTTTTTCGACTAAAAGTATGGGGGTCCCTAGGGCTATCATATGGCTAGCCATAGGATTGGAAAATCCTGGGGGGGGTTGCCCAATGGCTAGCCATATGGTCGACGATTTCTGGGGGGGGGGGGTTCCCATAGCACTTCCCCCCCCCAATTACATGTATGCTATACGCTCCAATGTGCAGGTGTGAGTAGCCGGTTATTCCAATTCATCTTGTGAAAACTATGGATGTGGTTGAAATTTGTTTTATGCTATCATTCAATGTTTCATCAAAGTGGGTGGATGTATAGAAATGCTTTCACTACTATTTGCATGCGCAAATTTCTTACCTACTTTAGGCTTCACGCAGCTTTACTATGCTATAGAGCCTTAATTCAAATTCTACATATTTGCGAAGAAAGTAAGGACGAAATGTTAATCGATGCAGCTATGGCAGTGAAAAGTACGAAATCTAAAATCATTCATTTCATTCATAATGAGAATTTTTCCTTTCTCGCAGATCATATGTTCAAAGTCATGGAATACAGCGAGATTTTTATTTCATTGCTGAAAAAGTTCAATCCGGGTCACTTGACAAAGTAAGAATCCAAGTTTTCAGATGTTGAATTATTTTTTGTAACGGTAGATAAGTCATCAAAATGAAGTTCTGTACTATAAATACCAGAGTTTTTAAACCAATTAGGAGTCATGGCTCCTAAAAATTCTGATTGGCTCCTAAAAATTTAGTGGCACAAGCCGAATTGGCTTGTAAAATTTAGGAATTTTAATATAATTCAGAGGTGTTTTCAGCTTAGAATTTTTAAAAACGCCGCTTCGCGGAATTCTGCGATGCTGTAGTTGTGTGCAGGAGGAGATGTGTTGCACGAAATAATAATTTACACAACAACGAGAGCTTTAAGTATCTTAGACATGAAACATTGATTTGATTTTGATTTTTAAAAGTTTAAACTATCCAAGATTATATTAAACTATTGCATTCGGTCAAATCAGTAAGAAGCGAAATGATTGAATAAGACTGATCTAATATGTGTGCCTTATTATTTTGTGTGTAATTGAAAACGTATTCAAAATGATAGATCTATTATGTGAGCTTCTACTGTGATTTTGAAGAGTGTTTTTTAATAAATTTGTTGAAAAAATATTGTTTACTACCAAATTAGTTTACAAACTTTTTAGTTTGGGCTTGTTTAAAATTCGCATTGGTTTGTAAAATTTTGACCCTAGGAGCCAATTGACCTGTGGAAAAAAAATGAAAAGCCCTTATAAAGACTCTGGAATCTTTCAAACATACATGGTTTTCGATCTTACAGATCATATTTGGCCGATCTATTGGACTGCATTCACACTTTTATGAAAATTTTCGAAACTTATTGTGAAGTTCACGGCGGTGGTGTTAAAGTACACAAAAAGCGTAAAAAGAGACGCCCTAAAAATAAAAAAACGGGCAAAAATGAGGACAATGACGAGAATAGAAGTCCAGGCGAAGATATAACGCTTCGGTGGGAGAGTATTTCGGACAATTTATCTTTGACTCTGCAGGGACATGTTGATTTGCCCGAGAATGTCGTACCTTTCGATGTTTTAGCTGAACATGGATTCGATGAAAAGTGATTAAGAAACCTTTTTCACGTCTTGAAAAGCAGAATTAGCATTTGTCGTGAGGGTGCTTTTTTTAAAAAATTTCAGGGTTGTCAGTCAGGTGCGCATACAAGAAGCACTAAAGAAAGAAAAATGCGACTTGGCCGTTGCTCTCCTCAAGGCTTCAAAGTCTGCTACATTTGATAGATCTTGTGGTTGATTGATTTATTATTCTGACTTTTCTGCTTCAGAGAGCTTTGGCCGAACGATATAGACATTTTTGGTACCGTTGATCTAGATGCTGAGAAAGATTTCTTATTATTGCGGAACATTTTCATGTCGGATCTGCCAAGTATGCGACGTTCAATGGTTATAATTAATATCTAAGTGTGCGTTTATAACTCAACTGTCACCAGCTGACACTGAACGAATCAACGGAAAATGTTAATTTTATATCTTGACAAACAGTATTTTCTAATTGAAATAGTGCCTTCAATCATTTTTTGTTTCAGTTTATATTATTTGTATAAAATTGTTCTTAGATTTTTTGATCTCGAAGTTTCACAGCTAAAATTATGCGCAGTTCCTTGCGGCTACTTGATTGAATCACCGAGGTATTTGCTGAATGCTAAATCCAAATTTGTTTTATTCGAGCAAGCGTAATCGCTGAAGTTTTTATTCTCTCTCCTTTGATAGAAATCGCGGGCGAAAATTTGGAAGAGGTGGTCGATGAAAATGAAAATGATGAAGATTTATTCGACAATGAAATGCAGAATGATAACGGCGAAGAAAATGACGAAAACCATGACTACGAAATGTGTGAAACAGAACTCACCTTTTTATCTTACTTGCAAAGGTAAGCGCAAAAATTTTTTCGAAAAATTCAAAATCAGTATCCTTGAAGTTGTATAAAAGTATTTTTTGGGGCATAATCTCTACATATAGATTCGACTTGTAAAATTCTATGCTGAGAGTATTAATCCACTGAAAAAACAATGTCATCCACGATTTTATATTTCTAATGTAGTATCGAAAAAGTTGTATTAAGTTGTCCTTGTCGAACAATGTACTTGATTGTCAAAAAATGCAAAAACTGATGAAAAATTTTCTGTCACGTTACATATGTTTTCAAAACGATACCCGAATATTGCTGTATTTTCATTCCGTTTATTTTATATGAAATATATTTCAGATTTGCCAACACATTACTTCTGAAATGGTATTGCTGGCTTCTAAACGATTTCGAGAATAATACCACCCGAACAAATCACACGATTTTGCGGCTTCTGTACCGAATCGCATATCAGCTGAAAACTCCTCACGCCTTGTACCAAGCTTGCTTATTTAGAATTTTTCAAAAATTAGCAAAATCGCCAACGCGATCTAAAAATCCTGCTTTAAAAGTAAAGAAAGCCTTAGGAAAGCATTTCGCATGATTATTTTATGCGGATCTTTATTAGGAAATGATAGATTTTGCTCGACACTTGTTGCGATCGTTTTACGAGAGTGCAGAGAAAAATCCGCTAATTTTTATGGAAATCTTATTCTGGAAGCATTCTAGATTGACTTACGAATTAGAATTCGGTTACGGTACTTATACAAAGTATGTATGCTGTTCACTACGATTATTGAAAAATAGGTGTATATTTTCCAAACATATTGTAATTCATTTAACCTAAATTTCACAAGATTTGACATATCCAAAACTTGATTTAGTAGAAAAACGAAAAACGATGTCCTATACTAAATTTTTTTTCTCTTGTCCATTTTTCCCGAAAGTCTAAAATATTTAGCTATACACTTATTTTATTACTTGACGAAAATTGTCGTTTTATAAAACTCTAAATCGTATCTCCGTTTTTTTCAGCAAAGCTAAAAGCCCATGGAACGATGAATTGGACGAAAAACTCAAAGATCTTTACCACGAATATCAAGCGCTGGAACACAAACCCGAAAACGTCAATGTTCTAGAATATGTACAATCGAAGTTTCCCTGCCACAAGTCCACTCGTGCGCTTAAAAATCGTCTGAAAAACCTGGGAATTCGCGTTGAAGGACCAAAAAAGCCCAAAAAGAAGTAATTGTTGCACCTGTTGAATCAATTTTTCACAAACATGTGGCCCTTTGGTACCTATTTTTCTGACCAAAGGAAAATCCATCACTGTCCTATATTTTCTTCTGTAGAAGTAAACGGGTACAAGGAGAATTACCCGATTTCAACGGGTTAGAAGAAAAAGACGATAAATCTAAAACTGATGAACGATCTTCAGAAGACGAATTCAAAGGTTTTGGTGAGAATTTAACGTCAGATGAAGAGGCCGCTGACGTTGCTGACGAAGAAAATTCATCTTCGGGCGATGAGAATGAAGGAGGTAAGGCAATTATTCGCTTTTTTGATGACACTTGATTAATTTTTCAACTTTTGAAAATCTAACCACAAGATATATGTTTTTAAAAAGACTACATAATATTTCGATATCGTCCTAAGTAGAATTTTCTGGAACTGAAGGATTTTTTCAGTTGAAAGCCAGATTTTTCCCCAATCCACTTGCTCATATGCTCAAAAATCTAATTTTTAATCAAAAATTGTTTTTGAGTTAGCTTAACCTGTGATTAAAGCATGATATTCTCGGAGGGATAAAAATATCAGGCCAAAAATGTTTTTTTTGTATTCCATGTTTCCGGCTTTTTTCTCCAGCTTGAACAATATTAATGGCTTTTCTAATGTAAAAATATTTTTAGATTATGAAGATAGTTTAGCCAAAAAGATTCCTCGCGAAACTTTGGTCGAAAATTGCAACGCCGATTTACTTGGTGATGAATATGAACCTCGTGACAATTTTTTGAACAATAAATCTACAACCAGAATAGAATCTTCGTCTGAAGACGAACTCGAAACCGACGGATTGACTACAAAAAGCGTTAAGGAAAGCGACATAGAAAATTACTTCGATGAAGATAATTCTGAAAGAAATGAAGGCGGCTTTTTCGCGCCCAAGAAACGTAAATTACAAATTTTATCCGATGATGAAGGTCAGTGAACAATATCTTAAACTTTCGACCCGAACGATTATTGTTGTTGTGACTAAAAACATTTTCTTAACTGTTTTTAAATTTTTGGAGAAAATATGAGCGAGTGTTTTTATTTTGTCTTATACGTTCCATTCCTGGCTCTGTTTTATTTTCCGCGCGCAATTCATTTTTATTAGATTAAAAATAAAAATGTGTGATAATGAACATACAAAGCTACAATACGAGCGTAAAAATACATAAAAATAAAAGTGTATGCTAAAATTTTCGAATTGAATTAGTATTTTGCTTGAAAATTCCATCTATATACGTCCGTACCATGCATCGTCAGGAGCGAGGACAATATGGGGAGTTAACGATATTTTAAGCAGTGAAAAACATAATGAAATTCGTGCTTTATTTTTGAAGCTGCCATTAGCATTTGTTATCTAAAATTCTCAGTATCTAGTAGAGAATTCCGAGCCTCATATTCCTAAACCATCTCAAGCCTTTGCGGTCTAAGTGTTGTTTACTCCTATTTGCATGTTCAAAACTTGAAAACGTATCCAATTCCAATTACAGTGTGACCTGCATATTTTGAATCCTCATAAAAAGTTCTTTCGGGCCATGCAAAAGTTATTTGGAATGAAATTACAGTAAAAAACGCCGCCAGAAAAGTTCTCGAATGCATGATGACCAGACATGCATTGCAAAAATGTTCCAGGGGGTCTTCGCGCTTTTCATAGAGGAGGGTGGGCATGAGTGAGCAAAAAAAGGAAAAGCATGTTTATCATACAAAATATGCATAAAAATAATAAAAATACCATTTTAAAAAGTTCAGGGTGTGTTTGACGATTTTTTCGGGCCAGGAGGGTGTCCAGAGTTTAGTCAGGAGCGTTTAGCCTTATCTGCAAGCATTATGATGACCAAAAGGCGGGTGAAGGGGGCATGGCTGACATACTACATTAATATGAAAATTTTTGTTTGTCTTGAAAATTTAATGTTTGTGTGGGGTCAAACACCTATATGAGCGACGACATACTCTTTCTGGATGACGATCTTATGGTCCGTACTATTCAAAAGATGACCTTATCCGACGGCCGTGAATCGGTTGCGTCGGACGGTAATTGTTCACAATTTTGTTCCCGTTTTCCGACCCCAGGCAACACAAATTTTGCGATTCATTTTTACAAACTTGGCATAGATGGCGGAAAACTTGTATCTAAAAATGCAGTATTCAGTCAATTCCATGTTTTTACGTCATTCACTTTGTTATTTTTTACTTTTTATTTTTTGCTACTTTTGCCGTCAACTATGAATGAAACATTTACGCATTCTCGCTTTTAGAAACTTTGCATTCTCAAGTGAGCTCGAATCTTTTTTCGTTTCTCTTCAGTTGCTATTTTTGGGCTAAATTTTCTCTTACCTGAGCCTTCGAAATCTGGATAGGAGTCCGAAAAACCGTCCAAATGACGCATTCACAACAAGGCGGAGTTGTCAGCGAACCGTCGTATGTCCAAAAGTTAAGATCGTCTAAAATATACAGTCTTTTTATGGCTTTCTTATAGATGAATTATACACTATTTCGAAAATAGACTAATTTAGATAAATACAATCTCGGAATTTTGGGCTAAAAATCAAAAAAAGAATACAGGGTGAGCCCTGACTTCCATAACTTTTGAACAGATAAAGCTTTTTCAATGCAGATTTCTGCATTAGAATGCCCTGTTTATCTTTGCTACAAAGACAAAATTTTATGCTCCTAGCATTTATGGTTACTGTACAAACAGAAATTTAGTAAAAGTTGTCATTTTTCAAAAAGTAAGAATTGTGAAATCAAAGTAAAAGTCGTCCTATTGTGAAAAAAGTTTTGTAAAGATTTTTACGCACAAAAAATACTTTAAAGTCACCCAGATTCATAAGTTACACGAAAGTCATTAACTTCTTGTTTCAATATGGGGCAAAATTTTGCCAAAAGTACGGGCTTTTGTTTTGAAATTGGAAAAAAACCAAAATCAAAACAAAATCAATTCTGTCAATGACCAGATCGAAAAAACGATTAAAATTATGGGTGTTAAAGAATGTAGGACACGATAAAACGGTTCTCTTGTAGTTTCCAGCTGTTTTATGATTCTCATGATTGGATTTAGTGCACTTTTCTGTTGTAAAACATGTTGATTTTGTAAATTTTCGTCAATTTTTCAAAATTTATTTGCAGAAAAACGACATTTAGTATTTTTGGTTCTAGTCAGTCAATATGCGAGCAATCTGGCTGAAGCTTTGCAGTTTTTATGCCAGATGTTTTACCTATCGACGGCAGGAAACCGCATTAAAAAAGTTTCACTCGTTTGAAAGCTATGAAAGTCAGTACCGGTTGCCTTTTTTTGGCTCACCCTGTATATCGTATGTCTTTTATAAAATGCTTGTAAATTGAAAAATGGCCCTCGAGGTCGTTTACACGATGCTTTTACTGAAAGACATACTCAAAAAATAGTAAGGTGTCGAATAGGCTCATAAGTTTCTAGTCCTATGCCACATATGGTCACTTCCTTTCCACTCTTAATATTTATAAGAATTTCAAGAAAAACATGCCATATTTATGCTATTATTTATGGATATGACCATTGAAGTTTTTACTCAAAAAATATGCTATGCCAAAATGAAAACAATTTGGTACGCTCCTGGATGGTCAACTGTGCAATATATGGCCTATTTTACGAGCCATTTTTGAATTATTTTGTTTTTTCTACCTTAGTAAGCATTAACTTCGAAAATATATTCTTAGTTATAGTGTAGAAGCGTGCACGATTGTTAGTCAATCATTTGAACTCCTTGAAAAATATCGAATTGTTTGCTTACCAGCAATCAGCCCTTTGACATCGAGCCCTTTCGGCAATAAAACCTTGTCATTTTTGTATTGAATCGACTTAATACTGTTTACGAGGGTGTCGAGTGCTTTATTACCATGATCACTTTCCTGAAAGAAAGAAGCTCAAATATACTCACACATGCACATAGGTTTTACGGAGGTAAGCCCTCCTACCTGAGACCCTGGACACCCTCTGGCCCGAAAAAAATCTTCGAACACGCTTCTGAACTTTTTTGAAGGCAGTTTTTTTTGATGATTTTTATGCATATTTTGTATGAAGAACACGTTTATGGAGCTTTTTTGTTTTTTTTTTGCTCCCCACCCCTCACCCCCTCGATGAAAAGTCCGAGGACCCTACCTCCTGGAAAATTCTTGCCGTGCATGTTTGAGAACACTATTGTTTGAATTTGAATTTGTATTTTTTAGTTTCGAAAGCTCCGACAGGGATATTTATCAAGTCTTAAGATCTCCGACTTCTGCATGTCAAAATAATATTAACCATAACTTTTATGCCAGATGAATTCTGGCCTTGACGAAAAATTTAAGTTAATTTCATGGGGGGGGGGGCAAATGCAGATCCAAACTTCAAGTTGGTAAGACAGTGTAGTTTATACTCTATATTAGAACCGTGGAAGTAATGAGACCTGAATCTGTAGTATTTTTTTTATAGAAAGTGCTAGTGAATAACATGACCAAAATACGTTCTATCTTCAGAAGCAATGTACCTGAAAAATTTCATACTGTTGTATCTTTTAGAGATGTATCGGGGACCTGAACCCGAAATGAAACCCGAAATTTTCCGACCATTTTGCTGGACCCTGACCCGATATTCTTAAAATTTTGGACCCGGGCCCGAAGAAACTGTTACAATTCTGATTTGGGTATGCTGTATAACATAGTCATTCGGCTGAAAACAAATACCCATGTTAAAGAATCTGATGACACAGAAATTACCTATGGAAATATGGAAAGTAACAAATCAACACTTTATTACTTCTAGATAATTGTAAGACTGACTTGGATTTAAAATCTACAGCTACAAAGCTATATTTCACAAATAAAAGTTTTTTGGCCATTTTAGACGTTTATTAAACATATTAATCTAAGGATCAAAAATGAAATTATAGAGATGCTCAGTCACTAATTCTCAACCAAACCATATGATGTTAAAACGATGTTGGCTCTCCAACATGCATTTTAAGATGCAGTTTCTGAGAAGTTCGGTCTTGAATAAGTTGAAAATGAATCATACCCAAAAATATGGTATATATTGTGTGTTTTACATACAGCATTTGAAAATTTTTTTTAATGTTCGGCTTTTCATGTTTTACGCTTCTTGAAGTTTCCAGAAGGATCTGGAAAAAGCCAAAAAAATCATTTGAACCGCTTTCTGAACAGTTTTCCAGTATTTTTTCATCATTTAATGTCCACCATATTGTGCTAATTCCAATGTCCAACATATTGTGCTAATAATTGTGCTAATGTCCAACATATTGTGCTAATTCCAATCCAATTTGTGTACCATTTTGGGAGTTGTAGCGACTGATACACTATGCACTGTCATTCAAATATCTTTTCGATTCTGAATAAATCCCCAACCAATGAAGTTTAGCGGAAACAGGATTTACCTATATAATAAATTGGAAGAAAAAATGTGGCTTGGTCTTGGTAAATTTTCATTGATTTAGCTGTGATAATTTCTGAATGATGTGTAACAAATGAAAGATAGAAAAATTTAATTAAATTCCAGAAATCGAGTCATTCCTTGACTTTTATTTACAGAAAAACGAAAAAGTTATTCCAGTCATTTTGTTGTATTTAAAAGGCACTACAATCGACTATTATTTCATTTATCTTCATCTGGCTGTGAAACGGGGTGGCTTCAACTGTCCCAATACTCAGCATATAAAACCATTCAAAATATCTCATTTTCAGATATTATTAATTTCCAACTTATCTTAGGTCGATGGAGCAGTAGGCCAAAGTCTGAATGATGTCACACAGAAGAGCATGTTGAAAAATATAATGGAGCCGGACCCGAAATGAGACCGAAATTACCCGACTGTTTTGCTGGACCTCGAACGGACCCGATATTCTCAAAATTTTGGACCCTGACCGGACCCGATATTCTTAAAATTTTGAACCCGATACATCCATCTCAAATATATTTTACTCAAAAAAATAGTCAGAAAATGAGCTCACAAATTCTGAATTCTATTTAACGCGTGGTTCAGAAAAAAAAGGAAAACTTTTTCAATTCGTTGTTAATATTTAGCAAAAATAGACAAAGTCTTTCTTGTGACGAATTTCGTTTGTGCGAAGATTATCTTACCTCAAGAAAAATACCCAAAACAGCTAAACCATCGCCGTATCGAAGTGCTTCTTCAAAGGACGAATATTTTTTGTTCATGTGAACTATGTGAATCTGAAGAAGAAACTAACGCATTTGGTCATAGTTAACTGCTCAACGAATTTGTAGTGAATCTTTGATGATAAATAAATTCCCAATAACTGACATCGTAACCAGTGGAAAATAATCAATTCTCTACTTCGTAACAAATCGTTTCCTGTATTCTAGATTTATCTTATACTACTTTTCGAGGAGTGAGCTATATTTCAGATTCTTATTTTTGTCATGAGAGTCTTTGTCTAATATTATTAGTCTATGTTTTTTGAGAAACAAAACTCTGCTTAACATTGAATGAAATCTCGGTCCTGTAAACTTTATATTCTGCAGTCTGCTTTTTATAAAATGCTTGTAAATCGAAAAATTTACTAAAATCAACAGCAGTATATGTTTTACACAAAGCCTAAAAGATAAGACTGTTTTAGTCGAAAAATTTTTAGGTTAGTTGCGCGTGTTCGCGAATTTTAAATCCTATATGATATATAGTTTAGCAGAAACTCGTAAAAATATAATACATCAGTTTTTCTCCGTACGGCTATGATTTTCTACCATTTCAAGGAAAACAGTCTGTGAGAATGAATTTCAAAATACCGACATCGATTTAATAGGATGTTTTGTGGATATTTCACTTGAATCAATCGCGAAGAAACTGTTCTTACTTCGGCGGAATAAGCTCGGCCGTTTACTGTATGCTCAGATCCGTATTTTGAATCGCGGCCCCAGTGGCAATGAATGTCCACAAGCTTGTATTCCCAGGGTAGATGGGAAGCGTTCAAGTCTAGAGAAGTGGAAACAGTGACATACAGCAAGAAAGCCTGAATAAATTTGATGTAAAATTCAATCATAACTCTGTCTACAGTAAGGTGCAACGTTTCAAATCATGTTTTTAAACAGACCTCCACCAGATCTGTCGATTTGACAAAATAAACAGTCTAAGAACCACACCGAGGGCGATTGGGTATCGGCCAACAACCACTTGTTCAAGATCAGTCTATTGAAGTCTGCTTCGAATATTTCTTACAAGAATGACATTCTTGGTTGACCTTGATCGACCACGTGTGACCTTTATTCAATAATTCGTGACAATCTTGTGGCAAATAATGAAACTCGAAATTCGTGCCTTTCAGCTTGGGATCGAATAGAACATCGCTTTTTTTAAGGTCGACGGGCGACTGCCTTTGTCCATTGGCTACTGGGTAGTGTTTGCACCAGTTGGCCGGACCTGAAAATTTCAAAGCACTGTATCAGACTTGAGGACTGAACTAAAGTGATTCGTCACCACTCAAAGGTGTCAAGGAAAATCATCGATGATGTCAATCAAATTTTTACTCCAATTTTAATCACACGCACCTTCTCAAAAAGAAAGGTCCAAATTAAATTGGCGCCTGGTTTTTTCTCTGCCTGAGTTATTTTTTTCCGGTGAAGTCTCGGAAGAGATGGACTGCAACGTAGATTTTTAACATTCCGTTTTGTTATTACTAAAGTAAAATTGGATTTATACTCACTTATACTGAAATACTATCTTTTGTCAATTTCTCCATTATTTTTTTGAAAGTAATCAACAGTATTTAGCGCCGTAGCGCTTTCGTACAACGTAAATAAAACGAACTGCGCAACGGTAAGCCTGATCAGCTTCTGTCTCAAGTAGAATTTGTTCAGTACTTCCCTTCCTAAAATCCTTCAATGAATTAGAAATTCGTTAAAATCAAATTAAAATAATTATCAATGATTTCGAAATGTGGATTTAAAAAAAAACGAGTAAAATCGTAGCACATGATCTTATAGTAATCTGGATCAAATACTCAAAAATAACCGAATTGGTCAGGTCGCTGTAATATGGCGATTATTGGGTGATCGTTTTCTAGATCATTCTTCGTTTTTCGGATCTTTATCATTTTGATCGCTTTTATGATCGGAAGATTTACAAATCATTTGAGCAATATAGAATGTTTCAGAATCCCACAACTAATAGCATTATCGAATTTAGCGGCACGTGGAAATTTGAAAATTTTTCTGCTTAACTGAAAATAGTTCTTGCCTGCTGCCGATTATTGAATTTCTAAACACTGATCCCAACTTTCTAATCTATAGTTTGTTATTTATTCGATGCCTCTATTGTAAAAGGACAAAAATCAAGTATGACGTCAAAGTCACAGTTAAGATTTTTCATTAAAAGTTGTTGAAGGTTGACTGGACAGGCTCACTACAGTATGTTTTTTACAAAATTCTTCCAAATAGAAAAGTGACACAAATCAGTACTGTCGTCAAAATCGTTTACATAATGCTTATACCGTAAAATTTTTCACTCGAAAAATTTTTAAAGGTGGGAAAGTTTTACCGTAAAATTTTTCACTCGAAAGATTTTTAAAATATGAGCTCAGTATGCTCAAAAATTTCTAGACCTATATGAAATATTGATCATTAGAAAATCGTGAAAATCTGAAATACTACTTGCTTTCCACTTTTATTATTTAGAAGCATTTCAAGAAAAACAGATTATAGTTTTTAGTCTCACACGACGAATGGTTTAGCAGAAAATTGTAAAAATCTAAAATAGTAATTGCTTTCCACTCATAATCTGGAAGCATTTCAAGGAAAACTGACTATAATATTGTACTACATTCATTCGGATGCAAAACAGAACGTGAATGCGATTTTTATGAGACAGTGATTCTTCAGAGCGGCGTATTAAATAGTAATTGCCTCAGTGGTCCCATCAGTAGTCGTACATTTTTAGGTTGCACCAACGACTACCAGAGTAGTTGATTTTCTATTGGTTCCGTTATCATTTCGAGTGGTTCAATACTCCATTTACTTTCGAAAAGTGGCAGACGCAGCGACAAAAAAAAGGTTCAGTTTGATGCGCAATTTAAACGTAATGCAGAACTATGTACTGTAGAAAAAATATAAACTTCTTGGGAGTCCGAAATCGAAGGATCATCATCTTGCTTATCCATTTTTGATTTGGATAAAACTTAACACGTAAGTGCATTGGATCAGATTACTGGAGAAAATTTTCAGTTGGTTTGGTTGACGCTGATGGACGAGAAAATTTTTCTCACAGATTACAGTAATGAGCCTACTAATGTTTTAAAATTGAGCTTGACTTCATCCGGTGGCTGCATTTACTATTTCAAAATAAACTATAGAGCAGTCGGTTTTCTAGATGGTTCAGTGATGCGATTCGCGTTTCTAGCGCAGCCCATTTGATTTATGTCAGGCGACATACTAAAAGATAGGTTCAATTTGATACGCACCTAGGGGAAAACTTTTTTCGCGACAATGGGAGGACCAAAATCATAGGAGGAATATCATGCATATCAACGATTAATTTGGACCTTTGTCGTCACACCTGAGAATTTTCACCTGTTCTGTTTGTCACTAACCGAGAAGTAAATTTCTTCATCGATTACAGTAAAAAGTTTACTAGCTTTCCCGGTGTTAAACTTACTTTCTTGGGATTGCTGCGTCGATCACTTCAAAATAAATGGAGTATAGTGGTTCAGTAGTTCAGTGGACCTCATGTTAGATAGACTGGTGAGTAGGTAAAGCGTTGTTTTAGATTTTTATAAAGTTGTTTTTTCATAAGATATCATAATATGCTTCATTGATTTTTTTAATGAAATTCTCTTAATTCTCGAATGATTTAGATCACCTTAAAAGTCCTTTTTGACCACTAAAAAACCCACAGTAACGATCAGTGAACCATTAGATTTTTGAGTAACCCTAGCTTTTCTAGTAGTCGTCTTCCGACTATTTTAGGTGTAGGTGTTCACTGTAGCAATAGAGTAGTCCAGCAGTTTAGGCGTTGGTATAACTAATTCGACTCTACCGAACCACAGAACCCGGAGTAGTTTAGTGATGTACGGGTTGATGCAACTGAAATTTTTGACTACTAAGCCGCTGAACTCTCAGTAGTCGTTTGTGGAACTGGCTCCTGAGTCTGTTTTCCTTGACATGCTTCCAAATAATACGAGTGGAAAGCAAGATCTTGAAAATCTTGAAGATCTTCAAGATCTTTAAGATTTTGAGCTAAATTGTGTGTCGCATAGAGCTGAAGTGAACATGCTCTACCAACTTTTACCCGTTTTTTGAGTACAAAATTTTATAATCAAAAGCATGTGTAAACGATTTCAACGACGGTGCTAATTGTTGTCTATTTTCACTCTAGAACCATTTAAGACACGATTTCTCTAAGACTCGACCAAGGCTGTGATAATTAAAATATTAATCATATCTCAAAAAAACATATTTCGTACAGTTTTTGCGCTGAACAACATGCCAGTATTCGTTTGATCTAAAAATCAAAGTTCGCATTGTAACATCAATCCAAAGCTTCAAATTTTTTGCAATTTTCAAAATTTTAGGTCACAATCATTGAAGGCCTATAAGTAATTAGGTATGCAATGTCGATCAATAAAACTTTGTCAGTGAATGTAGCAATGTTTAGCGCATATGCATGACACATATAGATATATGTAGCATCAAAATAATGGTTTACACTACACTTTAAATTCCAATTTTCAGCGGTTATCACTGACTCAAATTCACACATTTTTGTACACCGTTAAGTCACATAATGAGTGTCATTGATTAAACTCCACTATGTTATGGCTGGACCCCTTGGCCACATACCATAGAAGAAAAAAAAGATTGAACTCCACTATGGATCACTATGACCATGCCATGAACAGTGTTCAGAAATACGTGATTTTGGCTTTATGTGGAGTCACTAATCACATTTTAAATACAATTTTGCTCCTTTTAGCTTTGATATAGTTTCGTGTGTCCATGTGGGGCCCATTTATCTGAGAAAGATCCAAAAAGTTTATGTTGGTTCACTACCTTATCAGTATTTGCTAAAAATTTGAACAATCTTTTTGAAATTTGAACAAAACAAAAGAACGTGGATTTTCTATTTTTTAATGTGACGCAACTTGGTGGGTATGTAGCCACATACTGTGGCTGCAAGGTAGTCGATTGGGACTAGAATTAATAATATTTCGACTAAATGGAACACCAATTTTCACCTAAAGTTCTTTCAACAATATCAAGAATGAGTTCTACTTTGTGTAATTTCCCATGTAAGGGATAATGATATTGTGACCAAACCTTATGGGTATATAGCCAAGATGTCAGCCTGCAATGCCTAAAAGTTTTAGTTGGATTATTAGAATTTTGGGTGAATGACTGCATTTTTAAACAAAAAATTTTATAATTTGATTCAAAAATAGCTTCTACTTGTTTCACTGTTGCACACTCAATGGTTTTTTTATTTTGGTAAAACTTTGTGGGTAAATGGCCAAGGGGCCAGCCATAACATAGTGGAGTTTAATCAATGACACTCATTATTTGACTTTATGGGTTACAAAAATGTGTGAATTTGAGTCATTGACAACTGCTGAAAATTAGAGTTTAAAGTGTAGTGTACACCATTATATTGAGGCTACATATATCTATACATGTCATGCATATGCACTAAACATTGTTACATTCACTGACAAAGTTTTATTGATCGACATTGCATACTTGATTACTTATAGGCCTTCAATGATTGTGACCTAAAATTTCGAAAATTGCAAAAAATTTGGAACTCTGGAATTTGGAACTCAAAATGAATTTTCCTCTTATTTGGAACTCAAAATGAATTTTGATTTTTGGATCAAACGAATACTGGCATGTTCAGCACAAAAACTGTACGAAATATGTTTTTTTGAGGTATGATTAATTTTTTACTTATCACACTTAACTACAGGCCTCGGTTGATTCTTACAGAAATTGTGTCTTAATAGAAACAGACTGTAGATTAATTGAGTTATTAGTAATAATTTTGAAGACAAAATAATGATTGTTCTGGAGAATCTGACAGGTTAACATCTTAATTTTCAACTGTACAATCGAAAACGTAGCAACATTTGCATATTCATGATAGAAAAACGCAACTACCGATATCGTCTTTCCAATAACACCAACTCGTCATTAAAAATTTTCCTCGGCGTTATGTCGTCTTTCTAATGGAAGCTGAAACATAAAAGAGACGCTTAATTCTATTATTTCCTCCAAGTAAGAGAAGAAAAATGGGTTTTTGGCCCAAGTCCCAAAATTAAGAGAATGATGTTAGTCAACTGTTCGGCGGCAGGCCGGCACTTCCGCGCCAAAAAATTAAGGTAACAAGACGGCCAATATGGATGATCATGCATAATTCCAAATTAAGTCTACACGTATCCCTGGTAACACATCTTCCGAGTAAAAGGAATGCAAATTTTTACCACCAAAAAATAGCAGTTCTTTGCGCCCACCACCAAAATTATGTATCAAAAACTGGTACACAATGTCATTGCATGCTAAAAAGGAGTATAATGACAGTCAATTCGAGTTTTAGTCACTTATTTAGGATTATAAATTAGCCCACACATCGAAGGTCAGGTGATATCATTTGGGGTCGTATTTTTACCACATTAATTACGACTTTTACGAAAGGCAAAAATAAAATTCTCAATTAATATGCGCAGCATCGCGAATAGATCGTTGATGGTTGGTTCTAAATTAAGAACATGAATTTACTGCAGGTGAGATTAGAAATTGTTCTCAATGTCACCAGGAAAAATATCAATGATGAGTATCGTGGAGCATGTATACAACATGAGTACTTTTCTTTGGTCATTTGCACAGGAATAGTCCAACAGCTAGATAGTTGCGGGTCTAGTCCTCAGATTGTCTGTTAACAGTCGTTTGACAATTTCCGAACGAAAAACGGTTAATGAGATTATTTTATATGAATATTCGGTTTCAATAAACTTCGTGTTATTATGCGGCTCACATTCAAGGAAGTACTGAAACAGAAAAATTAAAATTTTTTCTCGAAACAGCACTTTTGCTCATGATTTTCAAAATCAGTGATTATATGGCTTATAAAACCAGACTTCGGAGGTTAGTCCGTCCAGTTTTCATTTGTGGTAAAGCATTTCTATAGTAAACTGACATCGCAAAAGTAGACAAATACTGCTCATCGCTTAGTTTTTAAAAATGAAGAAAAGATTGGTATCCAAATGCAATGGCTCACTACCAGAGTACGGCTCATTGTTGACCGGTAATAATGAAAACTTTCTCAATCTTTTTGAATTGTCTTGAAATTATTTCAGAAATTTTAGTAAATTTGAAGGTGTACGATTTCACTTTGAAATCTGTCAATCAAAAATTAAGGCATCCTCGTGGTTTCCTGGGGTTTGGGAAAACTACTGACCAGTATGAAGTAGATAGAGTTTTTGGATCAGCATTAAATTGTTGTGATCAACATATGCAGCAAAGATACTAATCACCATAAATATTAAATGTTTTGAATAGGTTAAGATTTTGTACAAACAGCTGCGCAATGGATATTCACATACCTCGAGAGCCGGACAATCAGAATTCTAATAAAAAATGTCAACTGTGAATGAAAGGTTTTCTCACTAATAACTGCATTTGGTAGGTTTCAAATTAGGATCATAAATGCAAATAAAGGAATAATTAAGTCGTCATGCCTATGAAACAGAAAAGTCAATGCTGGAAATCGTGAGATGATAAACGTGTACAGAAAAAGATCAGATTGTCACTCCGAGCCCCAGGGGTAATGTTGTTTCTTCATTTGTTTGACTGTTTTTTCGAATTGTTATTGTAAATCCTGTGAAAAAGTTAGCTTTTTTCGTGCTTTACACGCGGATTAGGAATATGAGTGATCATCCGATATGGAGTGCGAATCGGAAACTATGCCATTAGATTCATTTAAATTTGAAACGTGAGAAATCCATAAGAGCACGCACAAAGTGTTATATATAATAATTTCTTCTTGAATAATTGTTTCTAAAAAACTGTCCCAGATTATATGATGGAAATTACTAATAAACAAAATACAAAAATCTATAATTCGTTTTACTTGAAATGCTTCTAAGTTATAAAAGTGGAAAGCAAGTACTATTTTGGATTTTTACAATTTTCAACTGAACCATTCATCACGAGAGATTGAAAATTTGTGGGCTTATTCAATGAACTTTTAACAATTTTTAGAGTGAAAAATCTTACCGTGAAAGCCTTGTGTACGCGATTTTGACTGCATAGTTGATTTTTGTCTTTTTTCGACTTGGAAGCATTTTATAAAAACAAACTATAAAATCATAGCTGTACAACATGCAGTTATGACGAAAAATTTGTTTTAGGGTAATCCTACCGCTCTATAGGCAGGTATGTTGAAAAAATGCAGTTTCAATGCGTCATGCTATTTTTTGAACAAAATCAGAAGACGACAAAAAATATCATCATGACATTCTCTTATCATATTGATTAACAGTTTGATAACGGCAAAGCAAAATGAGGCGGAAATGCAGCATGGAAATGAAAAACAGTTGAGTGAGCTCGTAATCAAAGCCATAATGAACTTACTGCAGAATGGCCTATAACTGCTAAAAAGGTGATCAATGAGAAAAAAGAAGGAAGTTGTATGTTCTTGAGTTTGATATAATTCCTTTCGAAAACTTTCAATAATTTGAAAATAAAAGTGTCAGCGTATAGAATTCTTACATCCTATTTCTGAAAAATAACCCATGTCTTATTTGAGCTTTTACAAATTTGAGAATTCAAAATAAATATCTGTATGCCATCAGGTTCTGCATACGTTCAGAACGGACTAAGGTTATCGAACGTAGTTAGTTGATCTAAATCAGCTACAATTTATTTTAAAATGCAAGATTCGATGAACTTATGAAAGTACGTTTAAAATTATCAAGTTAATTACTGTAATCAATGAGAATAATTTCATTATCAATGAGCGGTAAAGAGGCACATTGATAATTTTCTTCAATAACCTGGCTATTGGGTTGAGACATAGTTCTATCCAAATCAAAATTAGATAAGAATGATGTTGTCCCTACGTATGGTTTGGGCCTCTATATTGTTTGAAAGAAATTAAACGGTTTTGTACGAATGCGCTAAATCAAATCTGGCATAACTTTTTATAACGTCCACTTTGTACGGTGCCCAGTAAATTAAGAAATTCGTTCTTACAGGCACAATACGGCATTGCACCTTCATTCCATAAAGTTGAATTCATCAAAGCAAAGTTATTAGCTAAAAACTAAACAGAGCGGTAAGTTTTCCAAGAGTTGTAGACACAAAACACTACAATAGACAAGTTGGCTATTTATCCAACACTGGAAAGTCTATACATTCTTCACTTGGTAATAAATAAAAGCAAAAGCCAATATTATGACGCAATGATTAGTAGGAAAAAGTAGGCACAAAAATTACCGCGATGAAAACCAGTTACTTTTACAGAATTCTTATTGTGTTGCCGAATTTCGAATCTTTTTATAACAGTGCCTGACAAACAAAGTTCTAAATTCGGACGTAGCAAAAAAGTTGTATGTTGAATAAGGCATAGTTAAAAACAGTTGGATAGCCATACAGATAAGGAAACGAGGACATCCTGTTGGAAAAGTTGCCAAAAAAGGTCTCGTGGTAGCTGGAATGACCAGACGTACAGGATGAATGCTTATGGAAAATAAAATTCTATACGGAATAATGATGAATATCCTTTACACAGCAATATTCATGGAAATAAAGAATGGAAATTTTTCATTTGCATCATATACTGTAAATTTTTATACGGTTTAGAAATAGATTCATAAACGATATGACATGCACTGCAAGAACTGACGACACTTTCACTCGTAAACCCGAGCCCCAACCACAGTTTGTTGTTGAGGTGTTTCTACGCCATACCAGAATTTTGTAGCAAGTAATTGTCCAAAATATACATTGTTTTAGACAAGATCAGAATTTCCATTTTGTCGATCTGATGATAATGAATACATTATGTAATGTAACAAAGAAATACAAACAACAAATTAAATCGTTGAATAGTATGAACTCATTTTATCGAAGCTTCGATAGAAACCATTGGTTGTGTGCAAAAAAAGTTTGGTTCTTCAGATGAGTTAGAGTGGTTTTTCTAGGAAAGTAATGTTTCAGTTCTGCTTATTGTCACATTGATCTAAAAACGCAGAATAGTAAAAAATCCAAGACGTGCCCAGAACAAAAGCATTTCAGAACACGGGTGTGGAACAGTGCACCTGCCGTATGCTACGAAAGCTGGCGTTTCTAATTCTTCTGGCTATGCCAATCAACCGAGTGATATTTACAGTGCAATCAATTTTTTCGTGATATTTCCCCGTAATTAATGGGCTATAGTTTTTATAGTCTGTTTTTCTTGGAATGTTTCTAAATAATGAAAGTGGAAAGCAAGTTGTATTTCATATTTTTACGGTTTCTTGCTAAACCATGCTTCATATAGGACTGAAAACTTGCGAACATATTTAACTAACATTTGAGTAAAAAATTTCAGAGTAAAAGCTTCGTGCAACCGGCTTACAGTAATAATTGTTGTCATTTTCAAATCTACAATAATTTTATAAAAAAACAATAGTTAACGAATAGGAAGACAATACAAAATATTTCATGTTTCAAATATGAACTTGAGCCTATAGTTTTTTGTCAAAACTCGAATGCTGATGTCAATGTGGTTATGAGAGAGTATTCCTCGGTTGGGATCAGCATGTAAAACCGCATCTGTATGTTGCGTTGGTGAAGATTACTTTTTGTCCTACCAAGGATTGAGTTGAAGTTTTCAGACTGATGTCTTGTGTGCAACATGAATAATTTTTATGATAAGCCAAAAATATCCTTTCTTGTTGAAAAATATTTCCCATAGAAGTAGATCAACCTAGATGATTTTTCTCTCATGCGAACCAGGAACAAATTCACAATTATTTTGAGTATTCATTTCTGTAATAGTGAACTATAATAAATCCAGCGATTAGAAACTCTGATACAACATCCAGAATTCATCGCCGCAGCTGACGCTCTAGGCTAAGTTTCTATAACAGTGAATAGGATGGCATGGGAGACGAATTTAGACAAAAAGCATAATTTTTGAGCAAATGAGCTCTATTTCATTGCGAATTGATAGGATCATTTACAAAATGGACAAATTGATTTCTGTGGCTAACCAAGCAACCGGGTAACCGTTCCAATGAGCGAGTTGAAAAAACACTGATATAAACACGTTGGCCGCGAAACTTTTGTTAGGGGTGGGAGCCATAGATTGGAAAAAACAGTTCTCGGACATAATAATTGCCTTGCAACGCAACCGCACATGGTTACAAAAAAATACATAAAAACGGAGAGAAATAATTACGCATGCGGAAACGGCCTCGGTAAAAAGGGAAATGGGGGACGTTCAATATTTATGAGTGAATTTTTGGGGTCAAATTTGAATTTTTGTTCTCGCCAACGGCTGATGCGAATATCTTTAAAAATTATTTTAGATGTGTTCGTAATTCGCAATGTGAAACTTACTTTGGTCATTATTGGAAACAAAAAATTAATAATAAAATTTCATACAATATACCTTCGAGAATATGATCAGTGCTGGTTACATTCTTTTATTCATTAGATGACTGGGAAGTTGCATTTAACAAATTGACTGGAATAAAAGTTGCGTCTGTGCAAAGTCCCTGAATTAAGTGACCGAGTAATAACATCAGTAGGTCAGTGAGGTATTGGTAGTACTGTTTACTACTTTTAGATTATTGTGATGCTTAATTGTTTATGTTAAATTTAATTGTGACAGAATTTTTTGTTAGCTCATTCACCGTGATAAATAACGAAAGTGGAAGGCAATTAATATTTCATATTTTCCACTAAACCATAAGTCATGTGGATTAAAAGCCATTCAACCATGCCTGATTTGAGTATCATTTTTAGATTTAAAAGCATTCGAATACAGTAGTTCAGTGTTTCAGTAGTTTCCGCTCTAACTAATTTGTTCAAAGTTTGATTTCTCTCGCTGACATTCCAGTTCATGCCAGGACCTCCAATATGTCGGATAAAATTTTAAAATCTTCAATTCATAAAGCAACGACCTCAAACTCCAGATACGCGTTTGACTCAAAGAACTTGAGCTACCTTGGACCATTGAACTATTGTGCTGATCTATATATTCATCTGGTTTGGTGCAACAGGAGCTTTTCTATACTCCATTCATTCTCAAATGAGCCTCGGAATGCAAAAAATGCAAATATATCCGCGGGCAGGTGATGACCATGGATTGCAGCCAACATTTTTCAATTTGTAGTCATGAGTGCAGCAGTCGATCTAATAAAAAAAGGTGGCAGCGTGCATAGGTTGTTTATTATTTGCATGAAGAGCTTGTTTCTTTCTGATGCTCGGAAAAAATAGACTATAGCAATTCACACTCAGCTCGTATATCTTCAAAATTACGCTCGTAGTTTTGTCCAATGTATTGGACTGTATATCGTTTTGAATGAACAAAATTTTCAGCTGTTACATTAATAGATTCACCCCAATGCCTGCTGTAATATTGTCAAGTTGATACGAGGATACCATATTATTTTTAAAATTATTTCAATGCTTCGGTATTGGTCGATGGTTAAAATTCCAAAAATTCATCAGATATGCTTTGCCTTTATTCATCCTATTCTAGTTTGAAGAAAGATTGAAAGAGCTAGGTACTTACTATTGTAAGATTGTGAAAAAAATTCATAAAATTAGGCTGTACAGCTAAATACAGTCAACAGTAGTTATTTTTTTCTCCTGCTATTACAAGTATGAACTTAATACAATTACCATTGAATTTGGTATATGCGGTAACTTCTACAAACGTTTGTAACGAATGCTGTCTCCAATAATGATACATGTTCTATGTTTCGGCATATAATTTATGAAAAAGTACAGAAGAAACAGACGGACACGCCAACGAACAGAATGAATAACTGAAACGCATGACACGAGAAAATCTAATTAGCATCTCAAAGTTTGGAAAATACAGGACTCAAATACGTTGAACTCCGGAGACGGTTGTCAAGTTAATTAATATAAAACTATTTGAGTGAATAATTGCCAGTTCGTTATGAAGGTGGTTTTTACATGCATAAAATGAGAAAAATCTAAAATACTTCTCAATTTATTAGATTTCTTACTACCTGTTCTAAAAATTAGCGTTCTGCATTGTTGTCCATTCAATTTGAAATTATAGACGCAGAATAAACCAGAAAAGTAGGTTTAATTTACACACAATTTTCACTCCGTGTGGAAAGTTTTATACTGTAAAAAAACGCTAAATTTCTTCATGAGGGTAGCAAAGGCCAATATCATCGAAAAATAAATGCCTATCCACTGTCGATTTGGCCAGAACTGCGTCGACACTTGAGTTCTACTCGAGAAATTTTGAGCAGTTAACTTGGTTATCGACGAAGAAATTTTCAGTTGTTCTTTTTGTTGCTCACAGATAAAATTTTTTAATTCAATGATTAGTGATAATAAGCCGACAACTTTTTTCCTTATTAAACTTACTTTCATAGGATCGCTGCATCGATCATTTCAAAATGAATGGAATATAGTTGTATCAAATAGTTGATGATTAGTGAATATTCGGCTCTGAATGAAAGTATAATTTTAATTACTGCCACAAATTTTTACTTCTTTTATTCAATTGAGAGTTTTGGGCTTAATTTCAGATCAGTGCCAATGTCAATCTTCCGTAAAAATGACGTTAATAACCAACAATTTCGTACAGTAACATTGCAATAAATTTTCCTCCTTAAAACATATTTCGAAAGATCGATTAAAAGAAAGAAAATTTTTCTCAATTTGCAGAGACATTTTTTATAGTCTAATCTATTCTCTGAAACGTGAATATAATCGAAATCTGTTACTAAGTTATAGTAAGTGTTACTATGACAAATAGATATTCAATAAGGAAATTATTCGCATGCCACCTATATAATTCTTTGATTGAGAGTTATTAAAAACAGTTTCAATACCGTGACTTATTCGGAAACATCTTCGAAAATTTTGTACCTTCGGCCAAGCTATCTAGCTCATCTGAGTTGACACCCGACTTCTTGTAGTAACGTTGTCCGACCCAATCAAAGTTTGATATCTGAATTGATGCTTAACTTTTTTCTCTTGCTTTAAGTATCTAAAATTGGACCTTTTGATAAATTTGATTCAGGAACTTTGACGCAAATCTAAAGGGAAGCTATTCGTACCAGTAAAAAATTAAAAGTCTCTACAATGGACGTGTGGCAGGGACGAAATTGGTTATACTCGACTGCTCAGCACAAGATACAATTAATTTCTATATTTCTGTGGAAAACTGGCTTCTTGGCTACTTCGCCACTGTTTTGCGTCGTATACGCTAATTAGGAATAAATTTAATTAGAATAATTCTTTGGCATTCATTGTTTGAAACTTCTCAATTTTGGCCCGTTGTTCACGTGGAAGTTTTGTATTATTTAGATGATGAATAAATACGTCAATCCTGTCATCATCGACGAAGATAATGAAAATCAGAAATGCCCATCAATGTCAATGTCAAATTAAAAAGGTTTTGCTTTAGATACAGAGAAGTGAATAAATGGGCCAAATAACAGAAAAGAGATTGTCCAAGTCTTATAAGGACTATCATGAAGCACGTAACGGGCCTACACTTGCATGGGAAAGATCCTTCTAAAATTTACGTATACGAAAGACCCACGAAGCGCTTATGGAAAATATAAGAAATCTGCTACTCTCTCTCGTCTCATCAGCAAAAAGCTTGTCGTACGAATCCACAACTGCAAGTTTTCCACGAGTTTAAGACGCAGTTTCTGAGAAATTTAACCTTGAAAAAGTAAATCATACCTGAAAATCGGACATATTGTGTAGTTTTACATGATGAGTTTCGTTCAGGAATTTATTTTTCATTAAAATCACAACTCACGTTGCTAAAGTATCCTAAACTCCGAAATTTTCCAAGTTTTTACCATTTTTTTCGTTCATGCGATTCAAACGACAGAAATTTTTGATTAATCTCTTCCGAGATGACCCGGTTTCACAAAATTGTACCAGTGATTTGAGCCTCATCTTGTCTTTTTATTCATCTAATCTGAACATTCTCAATGTTTCGTACACCTCGTTGATAGCATGTTTGGTATGATCAGTCAGCATTTTCGTACCAACTTGCGGTAAGTGCAGACACCTAAACGGTTCCCAATACGATTTTGTACCGCTACAGCCACCAATCCCACTACAACCAATGTCTCCCTATAGCCACCGAAGTATGTATAGGCATCCCACAATCGCCACCAATCAGACAACATGTGAATGTCCCGCTATAGCCACTGTCTCACTACAGCCACCAAGATTATTTGAAAATAAAAGACCAATATTTCGTTTTTCAAAATTTTTATCAATGTTAATTTGCTAATTGGGGGTAAATTAGTAATACTAATTGTACGAAATGTAATGATTTTTTCTTGCTTGTTGTTATTAATCACGTAAGTTTTACATGTTTACATGTTTCTAGGTCACCCTCTTGTTGAAATCCCCGACTTTTGTGTTACAAATACAAACATTCAAACACATAACAGTATTCAAGAATTCTCACATAGCCCCCTAGGCTTTTACCTAATTGATATGCGTCTTTTTAACAAGAAAACGGGCTTAAAATATCACACAAAGGCACAATTGTTCGTTAATTTCTGATGCGCTTTTTGTGTTAGCTATTGGTACAAAGTCTCATAATGAAGAGTGTCCACCACAGATATAGGCAGCTTCAGAGATCTCATGGTATCAGGGAGGAAGGGATGTAGAAACTCGGCTTTGCAGTCATTAAATGTATCAGCTCTGAAACTGCGTTTTTTGAACGTTCTTATGGTTCTGATTCATTTTCGGAGCAAACGGAGACTTCCTTCAAAAGTTGTCTGAAATGCCTGTGGGATCTCTGGTTAAATCTACTGATGTTCTATCCATACCCCATCCTATGAAACATAAACACCCGTAAAATCGTTGGTGACTGTTCCGAGATAGTGACTGTAGCTAAGTATACAGTTGGCTACAGTGGGACGCCTCTTGATAATTTGGCGGTTGTAGTGAGACAGTGCTTGTACTGAAACGGTGGCTTTTGCGAGATGATAGTAGCTGTAGTGAGACGGGCTACCCAAAACGCTGCGCATATTCATTGAAATTTTAACACAATATGTTGGAAATTAGTGGCTACAGAAATGAACAAAAAAATTCTGCGACATCCCATGAGAAGATTACGGAATACGAGAAGGGCCACTTGAAATTTATCGCCACCACTTCAAAAGATTTGTTATCACTTGAGAAAAATCAAGTACTTTCGAACACGGTGCACAATATTTTTTCAAGATGCATCGCAAAAAAATCAAGATGTGAAAGTTTTTCGATGTTCGACTTTCTTTTCAAATACATCGAAATTTTCAACTGCATCGTTATTTTCAAGATAATATTGGAAAAAAATTAAGATGGGATCTTGAAAAAAATTAAGATGACATTTTGAAAAAATCAAGATCCCATCTTGGAAAAAGCCAAGGTCGCCTTTGTTTTTACGGGGGTGACAGAGAGTGGGCGGTTATTTTTCACGGGAAATGCAACGGACATATTCATTTTTCATAAAAATTTTCATTTTTCGAGATTTTTTAGAAAAACGTCTAAAAAGGTTGTTTTTCACTCAAAACGCAGTAATTCTGGAAAATAATCAAAATTTTGGACTTCGTCGGCTGTTCTAAGGCCATTTCCTACCTACTCACAGATCCAACAAAGAAACGAAAATTTGGATCCTTTCCTCAAATTACTGCATTTTTGTGAAAAGCAAGCATTTTTGACGTTTTTCTGAAAAATCTTGGAAAAATAAAAAGTTATATGAAAAACCAATATGTCCATCGGATTCCCCAAGCATTCCCTCCGTTTCCGCCTCTCCGCCGTAAAAACCATGGGCACCCTCCGCCAGCAAGCCGTGACCTCAGAAATCCACTTTGAAGAGTTCCCGTATATTATATAAACAAAGGAAGCGGAGCAACGCCTTTGATTGGCTAGTTTCAGAAATTTTCATCCTTTGATGATTATTTCTTCAAAATAGGATGTTGATTTTTTTCAAGATGCCATCTTGATTTTGTTCAAGATCATCTTGAAAAAATGGGATGCACTTGAAAAAATGCGATGCACTTGAAAAAATGCGATGCACTTGAAAAAATTGCGATGTACTTGAAAAGAAAGCCGGACATCGAAAAACTCTTACATCTTAATTTTTTTGCAAGGCATTTTGAAATTTTTGCGATGCATCTTGAAAAAATGTTATACATCATGTTCGAAGGTAATGATTTTTTTCAAGTGGTGAATTATTTCAAATGGCAAGGAGTTTTTCAAGTGGCCCTTCTCGTATTCCGTGGAAGATGCCCAAAAAAGGCTCCAAATGACAATTTCGGTTCATTTCGACTTCCTTTCTGAAACCTAATAGCATAAAAATGTAAAGTAAGGAATTCTAAACTTTTGATATTTTAATATAAAATATGATCTTCTGCACATATTGAATATTTTGCAACAGAGTAACTTCGTTTCTGGGCTTTGATATGTCGAAACACTGTGGCCGAAAAATGTCAAAAAGCGTAAAAATTTCAAACTTAGGGGTACTAAAAATTACAAAATTTGGGGTGTTGGAACAACCATAAAATTTCTAGGTAGGCTCTTGTTCACATGTGACCCCTGCAGCTGTGCATCAATTTCTGAACTGAAAGTGAAGCCCGATTTTGCACCGGTTGTCCCACGGCATCGATTGTTCTAGTGAATTTTAATTGGACGTATCAATTGTCCCACTTGCATTCTGCATGAAAATGCTGATGTACAAAAGTTCCATGAGATACGGCTTGTTTTATTTAGCAATGAGTTATTCATCACATATATTACCTAACTAGACAAATATTCAGCCTTGAGGCCTGAAAATCTTCCAAGTCTCACTACAATAAGCTTCATCCGTCGCAGCAATGGTGAACGATCGGCCAGGTGCATTAGATCGTTAGAGTGGATTAGTCTTCCAATGCAGAAGTCTTCTCTATGCTCGGTCAATTCTTCAAATTTTGAACAAGTTACAGCAAACTCATCCCTATGTTTCACATCCGAACTCATAATTCTAGCTGCCTAAAAATCAGCAAATCTCTATCGCCACCGATTTTCTGAACAAATTTTTCTTCAT
Source organism: Romanomermis culicivorax (assembly GCA_963922205.1). NCBI lineage: Eukaryota > Metazoa > Nematoda > Enoplea > Mermithida > Mermithidae > Romanomermis > Romanomermis culicivorax. The sequence continues at coordinate 172,557 of CAWUHX010000028.1, read as the reverse complement.
TAAAGCTTTTTAAAAATACTTTTCAGTGCAATACTATTTTGGCAATTTCTCAATTTACGAGCATTTTGTAAAAACAGACTATAGATAAGCTAATTTGAAAATTGTTTATTCACTGTATGATAATTTTATAGTTTTCAAAAATCCGATCATTTTCTATGTGCATTTGAGAATTACGACACTCGAAATATATGGTGCGAAAATTGAGATACTTTATTATCATATGGCTAGACAATCGATACAGTAGAACAGTCGATAAGGCCCCGTATAGTGATGCAGGATGAAGTAATACAGGACACACGAAACCTAAAATGCTAATTCTTCATCCGCAATTCAAATAATTTGTCAAGTTGGGAAATACGTATTTCTAGTTCTAAAACAAGCTAATCTTTACTTTCTATTCCTCTGCCTGCGTATATCCGCTTTCGCGAAGAAAACAAGTTTGTTATGTTCAAAGTCAACAAAAATACAGTAAAGTCAATATAATACATAAACAAAAACGAGCAGTAACAAAACTTTTGGCCAAAAAGTGGAAAGTTTTGACTGAGAATTAAGAGTAAACGGGTAAAAAAAGTCGTCGGGCAATTTGACGTCGAAAGTTGGTATGGCGCTTACGAGCGTATAAACGTCTGATTCCAGGCGTAAGAAAGTTACAGTACCACCGATCGTGAAGCGAAATATCGAATCATCCGAATCCTTTGGGATACTTGGCTGAAAATTATTGTATATTGTGCTTGTGGAAAGTCCTTGCTTTAAATTTTTGATATATGAATCAACCAAATTCCCTGAACTCTCCGAGAAAGGACATGTATGCTCTCTGCTTCTTTCAAAAGTTTAAGATTTCTGATAATAGGGTCTGTGAGCAATATATGCACCGAACCTTAAACAAAAATGTACTCCATAGAAAAATTCATACATTCGGAGATTCGTCAATTTTAGAGTATTGCCACTATTTCTTGCCACTATCTGTTGTCTGTTTTTCTTGAAATTCAAATTAAACTGGAAAGCAAGTATTACTTCAAATTTTCAAGACATCTGCTGACCATATTTCATATAAAGCTGATACTCCGCTAACATTCATTTTTTGGGAATTTATGATGAACGATTTTCATGACACTACTAATTTTGGTCATTTTTTAATTTACAAGCATCTTCTGAAAATAGACTATAGGTTAAAATTTCATCTCCATTCTGTTATGACCCTTATTTCTAGACAAAACGTCATTCGACTTACTATCTGTCCAATTATCTTCGGTAGTCCGTATCGCATTCGTGCTCCTATGATCTTATGTTGAGGATTCCATATTGAGCCGGACGGGGAGTAAATAATTTGCATATCGAAGTCAAGTACTATATCGCCACAAATTCCTTGGCTACTTGTTGATCCCTGGAAAATTAAACTGTATTGATACGGATTCAATGAATATGCGACAGTGTATAAATGAAAAATGAAAAACACGACATCGGTAATATCTGAAAAAGACAAAAAACCAAGTCAAAATCGATGAATTTTAGAGAGTCCTTTAAAACTGAGTATTTGTTTCTACCTAAATCCGACTATTCTGACAATATTGTTCAAGTAGTATAAATTGAAAAGCTGATATTATCTTATGTTCTTTTGCGCCCTGATGCAAAATCCTGAGTGACTATTGGGGGCTCTAATAGATGGGTTCAAAAATTAGATTTTTATATTTTTCTACACCACTTTAGTCCCTTATTTTCTTTATACAATCATGCTGTAATTTTTGTAATATTCAACAATGCTTTCAAAAAGTATTCTTTCAGTAATCGCTGCTGTACACCTTGATCATAAATTTCAAAAACTGCTATTTGGCCCGATTTATTTATCAAAAACTGAAAGAAAAACGGTTCAATTTCAGTGATCAGACAGACAACACATCGATTCCTTTAAACTTAGAATTTTAGATTGTAGAATAGAACATAAAATATTCTAAAAATATTTTGAGTATCTTGCAGACATCATCAGACATGTTTCCCATTTTATTTGTGGACTTGAAGTGACCATAATAATACTTACATCAGCCTTCGGTTCATTCTCTTTCAATATTGGTATCCATTCTTCAAGATTCGAAGGTTTAGAGTTTCCGTAAGCTCCAATAAAATTTTTGTCAGTGCTTATAAAGGAAGTTAAAATTCGATTTTTCAATAGTCGACAATCTTCAGAGGTTAAATTGCGCGATATCCTACAAATTAAGAAAAATTGATTGAATTTTCTCCAGTAAGGTCAAAAGTTTGAGGATAAAAAACATGGAACAAGTAAAATTAAACAGCTTTGCATACTTCAAAAAAGAAATCGTTAGGATTTGTCTAGCGTCGTGTTTGAAATTGAGCGTTCATACTTCATTATGACACTCTGAACCAATGTTGTACTTTATGTGGTCAGCTTTTGCTCTTTAATATCGTAAAAAATCTTCGGTTCTAGGTTCCATGCAAGTTAAATTTTCCATCTTGCAGCCAATTCCTGTCTACCAAACTCACTCGATGAAGCAGAAGGTCTGTTTTTCGTAGCCGAAAAGGATCGGATCTCGGGCTCTAGTGTCGCAAAGACCATCACCGCTTCTCATGGTTAGCATTGCTAAGAAGAAATTTTGCCGATCGATAACCACTGAATCGTTGATGTTATCCCTGTGACCGGCCACAACAGGCAGACCTTCCACGTAACCTGGATTGCCACTTTTCGGGTAAGCGACGCTATCATTGAGGTTTTTCGGTATCGTAGTGTTCAGCTGAAGTAATTAGGAAATTTACAACATGGCATGAGTTTTTATGGATTCCAAAATTTACCAGGACGAATTTTGCAGAGAATCTACGTAAAAAGTACGGTTCAAGGGATGATATGTCGCTCAATATAATTTTAGCATAAACGGCTATTATGTCCAGGGTTTCGTTGATCATAATAGTATAAGAAACCTGAAAGAAAAGTTTTTGTGCAGATCTGCCTATAAATTTGCTTGGACAGAAAACTCGGGTCATCTGAGTAAAACACTGCATCATACTTGAACTGGTACATTCCCGCATAGTTTCTGATCCCTGGTCCAATTAGAATATGCCGCAATCGATAGTGTTGGTCCGTTCGCAAGGTCGACTTGTTCCAGCGACGCTTTCAACAATAACGACTTGTCGTCATCGACGAGCTGTATATTCACCATTTCAGGCAAAGAATCTAAAGTACAATTTAAGTTCAATCTACAATAGTAAAATAAGTCAATATAGTCACCTGCAGAGAAATCGGTAGCCATTCCGCTACTTTCATTTGAAGCTATGGCGTTTTTCTGCTTAGCGATTAATGCATAGGCATTCTAGAAAAAATTCGTATCTTCAACAATAATTCTACTGTCTTCCAACACATCTAGCTGAGACTGTAGTTCGAAATTCGGAAAAAGTTGTGCAAAGCACGAATAACATGATTATGTAATATCGAAATTTATAGTCTATTTTTTTATAAAATGCTTCCAAATAGAAGAGTGACACAAATTAGTATCGTCGTCAAAATCGTTTTAAGCTCTTTCCGTAAAATTTTTCGCTCGAAAAATTGTTAAATGTGAGGTCAGTATACTCACAAATTTCCAGTCCTATGTGATATACCGTTTATTAGAAAATCGTGAAAACCTGAAATACTACTTGCTTTCCACTTTCATTATTTAGAAGCATTTCAATAAAAACAGACTATAGAATTCTCTGGCGATACAGTGCTAATATTGTGAAGAGGATCTCATAAGGTAACCCGCCTAGGGACGTGACAACATGTTCAGACCTGATTGTACTCTCACTTTTAAAATCCCTGTATTTGCGTAAAAGTTTTGTGCATTCATATGCCACTCATTGAAACATATAGAATCGAGTTTTTTCGTTGATTCCAGACATTCGTTATCCGTATCAATGAGAAATCCTGAAATACTGAAATTTGTTAGGAAATTCAAATGTAATTCAATTGAAAGTATACAGTCTATTATTTTTTCTAAGCGCAATGCAGCTTCAAAAATTTTTGCAGGAAAATCGTGGCAACAAAAATTCTCCGATTTTTAATTCAGAATAGTGTTCAGGGTTTGAGTTTTCAAACATGATGCATTGAAAAAGGTTTAGACTTCCATACTATTTTCCATTTCATAATTGCAGTCGGTCGACATCAACCCTGGAGCGGGTAAAAGCATGTTAGTCACGCGACCATCGCCATATATAGTGTATATCGAGGATCCATACTGAAAGAAGTGTATACCATTTAGAGAAATCAATTTAGATTCTTCCTTACTGAATAGTTTTTGAGTAGACTGTCGGCGGTATTCGAATCAATATATAAATCTTGATTTAAATACTTGGAAATTTTTGCAATGTCTCCTTCAGTTTCGAGTAATCTCGGTTCACTGAGTACAGTGAAACCATCACTGTTGTCATAATAGATGCACAGCAGTCCACCGCTTTTGACACCAAGTGCGACATTCAGATTATTGAACGCCAATTTGGTTTGATCGAAGCACCTTCCAGATTTCCTGAAAAAACTAATTTTGAATGCCAGGAACACGAACCAATGTTCCTATAGCCCTTATTTTATAAAATACCTCTAAAAGGAAACAGTTAAGTATTTCAAAATCGTTCCGAAAAACTTTTTAGTCCGCAATTTTTTTACTCAAAAAGCTTGAGGCTCACTTCCATAGTCTTACAAATTTTCAGTTCTATATCATGAATGACATAGCAGCACTTGTTTTCTACTTCTATTGTTGCAGGCATACTATGAGTGACGGACTATAGAATCAATTTTCATTCAGTCTGTCTTTTACAAAATGCTTGCGAATGGAGAAATGACAAAACAGCACTGTCATCGAATCGTTTACACTAAACATTTTAGGATTGATTGGTTGATTACACTCACAAATTTGCAATCTTGTGACGTATAGTTAGCAGAAAATTCCAATATAAAATATCACTTCTTTGCAGTGTTATCATTTACAAGAACTTAAAGAAAAACATTCTATGGAATATTCAGTGGAATTCAGTTATTATAGTTCTTGCTTTGTTAAAATGAGACTCGGAATGCTAATAAATGCGTTAGGTGAAAGTCCTGCAATGTATGTGAATATATTTTTTAATTAAGTTATCGCTCTATAGGGGACAGTCAATTTGGGGCAAAACGTGTCCGGGAACGTGGATTTTTTTCTGCCTAACAAAAATAGACCAACTCTCGAAAGGAATATTGTATGACTGTAGTCTTTTTTTTTATAAAATGCTTCCAAATAGAAAAGTGACACAAATCAGTACTGTCGCCAAAATTACCGTAAAAGTTTTAGAGGTTAGGTCAGCATGCACACAAATTCCCAGTCCCATACCTACCACATATTTTTTTATCAGAAAATCGTGAGAATCTGAAATACTGCTTGCTTTCCACTTTCAATATTTAGAAATATTTCTAGAAAAACAGACTATAATACTCCTACCCCAAATATTTTTTATAGCTCAGCTGTGTTCTAGGAAATCACTTAACTATTCGTTTACATTCTTTATGTACAATATCCTTACGTCGTATTATTTACATCACATTGGAAACTGATCTTGTCTACTTCGCTGCAATCGGCATCACAACAACAACCGATTTCACAAACTTTCACAACTAGATCGCAAGCACATATATCTGTAAAATTTGAGGAAGTGTCTGAAATGACAAATTAATGGAAGTCGCTTTCTTACCATTACCTAGGGTAGTACACCCTGCAAAAGTATTGAAAAATATTGAGTAAAAAAGTGTTAGCATATTTATCGCAATAAAAATATCGAAATGTGGAATGCACAAATGTTGCCATGGTAACTTTGCAAGACGGTGACTGAAATTGGATTTGACCAACTCAATAATATATTGTGTCCAAAAATGAACAATTTCGATGAAGCGCAATAATGAGGTGTGCTTGTAAAACTACTTTATGATATTTTTAGATGCTTCTAAATTGAAAAATTACAAAAGTAGTATTTTTGTGAAAATTTTCTACACAAGTTTCTTATTGTAGAATTAATCAGCCACGATGTTAGCCAGATGCACAAAGATCTCGAACGTATGAAGATTGATCTTGACATTTCTACTACCGCAGAAATTTACTTGTTCTGAGTCTATGCACATCTTGCTTTTGTGAGTAGTTCTTCAGTTTTCTGAGAACTGTGATTTCTAATTAATAATAATAATAATAATAATAATAATAATAGTAATAAATGATAAATGAATAATAAAAAATACATGCATTCTGATATACTGGACACGGTTGTAGAGATGGCATGAAGCTACTATGTAGAGCCAGACTACAGTGATGAAACTTTAAAAATACAACTTACACTTCCAATTGTCTGTTTTTTATAAAATGCTTGTAGATTTAAAATTACACGAAATAAGTACCGCCAACAGAGTCATTTACAAAAAGTTCTTACTGCAGGATTGCTTACTCGAAAATTGGTAAGACTCAGTTCGTTGAGCCTACCAATTTTCAGTATTGTGAAACATACTTTCTAGTAAGAAATTAGGAAAATACGAAATAGTGCTTGCTTTCCGCTCTTAATGTTTACAAGCATATTAAGAAAAACAAACAGACTATAGTTAATTTACATGCTTTTTCGATAACAATGAAGGTCGTATTTTATTTTGCTGAATTACGGATACTCCACAAGTTGACATTTGGTTACCACACGTTTCGGTTTATTTCTTGAATTTGAATTAACTACATAAATTTGGAGAACTGGGTCTATTAAGAGTCTCTGGTGTGAAAAATCGATTAAACACTGAAATGTTTAAAATTCTTCGAAATTCTTTTCTATAATCTTTGCTGTATTTGTAGTAGACGAAAAAGTTACTGCCAACATTGATATTGGCAGTAGTAGTAAGGCCGGCCCGTATAGGTCGTACGCTTAAGGATACCCTATCTTTTGTGTACGACCTATAATTTGTCATTTTTGACCGATTTATAGGTCGTACAGTAAACATACACGATTTGCTTTTGTCGGATTTACAGGTCGTACAGTAAACACATACGTTTAATTTCTTTGTCGATTTATAGGTCGTACAGTAAACATATACGGTCGATTTATAGGTCGTACGGTTAAAAATGTATGTTCTAGAGTTACCGTAATAGTAGAATTACGGTAATTTTTCGATTATGGTAATAAATGTGTTACTGTGGGTTGAAAAGGAAAAATCAATGATGAACGCAAAAAGGAAAACTAAAATGAACAAAAAATGGAAAAGAAATAAAAAGAGATTGTGTGTAAAAACGGCTTCCCCTCTGGGAAGAGGAAGCCCACAAAAATTTGCACCCCGGACCCCCTTTGTCAAAAGGGTGCCACCTGCAGGTGTAAAAATATTTCGGAGGTCCCATTTTCTGAACGATCGTTCAAGTCAACAAATGTCAGAACGGTCAATCTGGTCAGTAATGGTCTGTTTAATGAGTAAAATATCGGGAGGGTCATTACGCGATGAAACATTATCCTTACGGGTGCATGCGTATAAATTTTGATGTTCTGCCAAAAATGACCAAGAAGGTCTTTTATAAAAATGACCAGAGCGAGCTGGCCGTAAAAAGCATGTAGACAAATAAGGTCTTTTATAGAAAGATGACCAAACGAGCTGGTCGTAAAAAGCGTGTAGAAAATTTGGAGAGTTGACGTACGGTAAAGGATACAGATTCGGGAATTACCGTAATAGTAGAATTACGGTAATTTTTTCTATTATGGTAATAGAGGAATTATGGTAATAAAGGTGTTACTGCAGATGAAAAAGGAAAATCAATGATGAACGCAAAAAGGAAAACTAAAATGAACAAAAAATGTAAAAGAAATAAAAAGAGATTGTGTGTAAAAACGGCTTCCCCTCTGGGAAGAGGAAGCCCTCAAAAATTTGCACCCCGGACCCCCTTTGTCAAAAGGGTGCCACCTGCAGGTGTAAATATATTTCGGAGGTCCCATTTTCTGAACGATCGTTCAAGTCAACAAATGTCAGAACGGTCAATCTGGTCAGTAATGGTCTGTTTAATGAGTAAATTCTCGGGAAAGTCATTACGAGATGAAACATTATCCTTAGGGGTGCATGCGTATAAATTTTGATGTTCTGCCAAAAATGACCAAGAAGGTCTTTTATAAAAATGACCAGAGCGAGTTGGCCATAAAAAGCATGTAGACAAAAAAGGTCTTTTATAGAAAGATGACCAAACGAGAAGGTCGTAAAAAACGTACGGAAAATTTGACGAGTTAAAAAATCTTTACGTATCAAAAATTTTTAATTCAATGCAACATTCTATTTATTATAAAACTTTTGAAACACTATTTTATTTTTGTTTATCACTAAAATATTGTAGTCTAAATACAAAAATAATAACGTGAACAAAAAATGGAAAACATAAAAGAAAGAATTCATTTATAAAATTGACCCCCTCCGCCCACGGAGGAAGTCCTTCAAAAAACGCGCCCTCGGGCTCCAAAATAAGAGGTGCGCCGTCTGCAGGTTCACAGAAAAGTGAAGCGGAAGCCCTGCATACTGAACGATCGTCCAAAATAGAACGGTCTTTTAGATCAGAATGCTCAATTCCACATATAAAAACTCTAAGAGTCTATAAAACTTGAAACATTATTCCTACGGGTTTATACTAATAAAATCGTAAATGATCAAATTCTTTTATAGAAAAATGACCCAAAAGAATGGGCATAAAGCGCATGTAGAAAAGTGAACAGTTGAGATGAAAAATATTCTAGATGTAAAAAGTAATTGATACCTCAAAAACATTTGAAGAAAAGAAAAGAAAAAGAAAAAGAAAAGAAAAAGAAAAAGAAAAAAGAAAAAGAAAAAAGAAAAGAACTAAATCATCAATACATGAACGTTATTCTACGTATCGGAAATTAATACATTATATTGGATGATTTATGTAGGTAGATGCGGTTTTGTATACAGAGTGTTTCCCAGAGCAAACATAGAAAGGTTAGACAGCTGAAGCCATTTAGATCATAAAACCAATTAGAAATGCTAGAAAAGGTCAAAGGTTCTATAAAACACGGTAGCAAGAGACGCTTTACCAAAATAATTAAGGTGGTGATTATTGTTATTTTGATAGTTTTCTAGAATAACCTAGAGCCTAAAACCTTTTAAGAGACGCAATACCAAAACAATTAAGGTGGTGATTATTGTTATTTTGATAGTTTTCTAGAATAACCTAGAGTCAAGAACCTTCAAAGAAAAATCGAAAAGATTCAACCAAAAAGCAGAAAAAACCGGAAAAGGTTTAATGAGGGTAAAGAGGTATAAATAGGTAAAAATAGAAGAAGAAGAACCATTCTTATTTTTGTACTTGCGCGCAACACCCGAGACTACCAATGGAAGCCGTTTTCGTTACGTTTATTTCGACGTTGAGAGCCGCCTACGAGGCTTACGGTACATTGATTTTACAAATATTTTGAATTAAAAATTAATATGTATACTATTTTATTATTATTAATTTAGAGCCGTTTTTAACGACGGCCGATATTGACGCGTGGGCATCCGTCTTCTGGGAGGAGGCCTCGACGGACTTCAAGAGCTGGTGGAAAAGCCAGCTAGGGGTTGAATATCCGGCTAGACAGAAACCCTTTTGGGGTTTCATGAAACATCTACGCCGGATGTTTGAAAACCCTTCGCTGGTCGACGGCCACCTAGCCTCGCACCTGTGGAATATCCTCCCCCTAGGTGCGAGGGCTGAATGGGAAAACGCCGACCGTCGCTACGTCGAGGAGAGGGTAAAACTAGCGCTGCGGCGTTTCTAGTAAGTTCAGATGTTATAGTTAAAACACGTAGTAGACATATAAATTTTATATTTAATGAGAGTAAAATTATTATTATAAGCTTTTACTACAATATTTCAAGATAAATATGCGTAGATTAAAATGTGCTAACTGCAATATGTTACAGATTTTTAATTCATGTATATTAATGTATGGTATATAGCTGAGTTGTCTAAAACTTAACAAAGAACATTTCTGGAATATTCTAGAAGCTTTCAATTATTTACACGATTTATAGGATAAAATTTTACGATAAAATAAAGGCTATTGATAGATCTTGTACCTATTACTTAACAGTTAAATGATATATATTAGAGTAAAAATTTTTGTTTAACTAAAATAGTTATTAAAATTTGTAAAAATTTTAGTGGGTACGCGTGAAACCTCTAGCGTGGGGGTGCGACAGCGGCGGCGGCGGCGGCGAAGGCGTATGTATATATGTATATTTTATTTTGTTTTTAAATTTTGTATATATGTATAATTTATTCTATTTTGTTTTAAATTTTGTATATATATATTTTGTTTCAAATAAATTAAATTGAATTAAAATTAATAAAATTTTTTATTTATTGCGTTTAATAGTAAAGGTAATTTCTTTAGAGTTCTACTATGAGTGTGTGTGTATGTGTGTCAACTTCGGGAATATAAAAAAGGGTTTACTGTAGTCAGATATTTAGAGATGTACGAGTAAAAGGTATGTAGAGAATATGCACAAACAGGTCTTAGGGTAAAAGGAACGTACAAGATAATTACATAGTACTGTAGAATTAAAGGAGAAAATAAAGGAAAGAAGGAGTAATAAAAGGAAGTTTATGTATAATTAGGAATAAATTGAAAGAATATTTCTAAACAATAGATAAAGAGAAGGAGTGTATAAACAACAACTATAAGTGATTTTTTATTATAAAAAAATGATATGAAATGTACATATAAATATAACGTATTTAAATACTATAATCTGTAAAGGTTTCACGATTTTTATCAATCATTACGAGAGAGTCAAATTCTGCGTATATAAGTGCTTCAATACCCCCATCTGGTATATCCTCTCCAAAATTCATCTGTAAACTGGTGGTTCCTTCACGTACGAGTTCCCAAAAATTACCATAAATACCGCAAGGAGTCAAATCAAAAACAAAAACCGTGTTATGCGTTGTAAAAGAATTTCGAGTAATTTCATTACCCTTGTTATCTGTACCGATTCCTACACCCTCAAATAATTGTACAAAAGTGCGCAAATATTTGTTTTCTTTAACATTTAACATATATGGTGTTGTAGGTGAGGTTGTAGTGCCACTTGTTATTTTAATCTCGTTTAATCCGAAATGCTTAAAATTGAAGGGGCTCTGATAATAATCACCCCTAGCAGCCGAACCATCAACGAGCGCAACAACGAGACGACGAGGTAAAGGACCTGTGAACAATGAGTTCAGAGGAGCTGAGCGACGACTAGTTGTTATGTATAGACTTGTAACATGACATCGAGGAATAGGGTATTTTGCAGCTGTATTTTGTAACATGGATTCAATAGCTAGATTGATTTTATCCGCAACTTCAACTTTTTTAATAAATAGAGACATGCTTTTAACCTCGATTTTATAAGCTTCGTTGTCAGTAGATATAAATTTTTGCAAGCAAAAATCATCTCTATGTCTGTATAAATCAATTTTCAAAGTACATTGATTCAATAGAAAACGTTCTTGCATAAATAGATCAGCGTGTATAGGAGCCATTAATTCAACAACTGCACTGTTTTTGAACATCTGAACTCTTTCCAAAGCACCCTTGTTTTTCTTTATATGAAGAACATCGCCATTTTCAAAAGCATAACCAGCAGCTGCAACATGTGTCGACTTAGCATCACGACCATAGTTCAATTCCGTTTCCAAATAAGATCATAAGATAATAAGATCAAAATAAGACATATAATTTTTTTGTTAGAATAATCTACATTAATAGGTTTTTCCTTAATCGATCTATGAACAGAGTGATTGTAGTTGGTAACAACTGAGGGTAAAATATCAATCCATTTATAAGTGGTAAACTCTGTAAAATATTTAAATAATTTAGTTTTTAAAGTTCTATTAAACCGTTCCACTATTGAACATTTAATGTCTTCGTTTTGAGAAGTAAAAAAATGTATATTGTTAGTTTTCAATAATTTTTGGAAATCTTTGTTGACAAATTCTTTTCCTTTATCGCTGCGCACTCTCCAAGGGATTCGACCTCTTTTTAAAATATTTTGAAAAGCATCACAAACATTCTTTGAGTGTTTTGATTTTAAGGGTTCAACCCATGCGTATTTACTTAATACATCTATACATGTAAGCATAAATTTGTATCCATTGTTAAAATCTGCTAAAGAAGACATATCTGCCAAATCAATTTCCCATTGTTGATCCATAGCTGTAACATAAATACGATTACGTGAAAATTTTTTGTTGACTTGTTTATGTAGAGTATAACTATCTTGTTTTGAAAGCCAATCTTTAACATTTTTACGTGTAATTGTTTTACGGTGCTTTCTAGCTTCAGCATATAATTTTTCAATACTAGAAAAAGCTGTAGGATTTCCGTGTAAATTTTTGTATAATTTCGAAAGTAAGGTGTTCATCGCTCTAGTACAAAGGAGTATATCGTCTAAGTGCTCTAGCTTTGCGTCGTATCTTCTTTTCTGTCCAGTTTCCTTTATTAAAGAATGAATCGTCTTTGATATCTTCCTCGGCACCACTTGAAAATAAATCAACACCTTTCACAAATGGTTTATTCAACCGTTTGACACTACTAACTGTATGATCATCTGATTCTTCCGGAGGTGTATGGTAGGAGAGTTTCCGAGGTAAAGTGAATAACATTTTACGTAATGGGTTTCCTATAGCCTCTAATGGTACATTATATTTTTTCAAAGCATTAACAAACTCATCTACTCCAAGCGTTTGCGTAATTTTTGAACGTTTACGAGACAAATCATGTAATAAATCAATAATATGTGATCCTTCAATTAATTTTCCATCAATATTAATACTTCACCTTGCTTATTAACATTTACACTAGGGTTACGTCGCACATGCTCCAATAATAAGGATGCCGAGCGTTTAAACTGTTTAGGAATACCGCTGAGTAACTTTTCATCGTTCAACCAATTTTTTTCTTTTTGTTTCAAATCGTCACTATCCTTCTCATCTTCTTCGTTATCAATAACTTTTTGTTTTAAAATCACTGTAGTAGGTTGAGCCTTTTCATGTTCAAAAGTTAAATATTGTGAAAATAGTTGGGAGTACATTTTGTATTGTTCTTCAGGCCTTAACGTATTATCTTTCAAAATGTGCTCTAGCTCGTTACGATACATGTCAACTTGCTTAGCTATACCTGTCTTTTCATTTGAACTTGTCGTCGTCGAAGAAGAAGAAACCTGAGAGTTATTCAGTTTATTCAGAACCTCCTGAGGTATAAGAGCAAATTTATTAGCAAATTTCATTCTATAATAATTTCTCTGTAACAAAACTTGCTAATGTAGATAATAAAACGGGTAGTACTAGAGGTAAAAATGCTCCACCACTTTGAACAATTCTTACACGTTTATTATGTAAATCTTTTTTCTTGTTTTTTTGTGTCTTGTAGCTAAACCTCTGAGCAATAATTTATGTTTGGCCAATTTCTTTTTTAAGTTTGAATTAACAGGAATATTACCGTTCAAAATGTTCAAACAAATTTCACATATACAACAGATCAAATCGGGGGAAGAATGTTGAAGAAAAGCACGTCTTTGAACACGATTTGAATTTTTCAACACATTGAGCTCGTGAATATATTTCTTTAATCTAGAAGCCATACAAAACAGACTGTACAGTACAAAAAAATTTTACAATAATGACCAAATGATGAGTAAACATTGAAATATTTATTGTATTACATTAAGATAGTAATGAAGCTTCATTTTGTATGATGATATTCAACTCTTCGCGTCTAGAAAAAGCACACAAGTTATTCATATTCATAAAAAATAGTTTATGAGCTGTATCTAGTTTTAAAAAAAGATCTTCTACAAAAATAGCGCGAGTTTCGACCATATCCAACTCCGTCAGTAATATTCTAGCAAAACACCAAAATTGTGTAACTTTTTTACGTCCCATAGGTAAACCAACTTGGCGCCGTAAATGGTTGCACGCCTTAGCTATGTCTTTGTAAAAAATCTTGGCTTCGGGTGAGAAACGAGTCCAAAACGAATCAGCTATTTCGCGTTTCTGTTTGTTGTTTAGTATTTTACCTTAAATAAAAATACTATAGTTTAATAAATAGTTAAAGAAGAACAAAAAGAGATATAAAATTTTTACCTTTTACTTTATTTTGCACCATTCTGACAAAAACTTCAAATGCAGCTGACATCGTAATTGTCACAAAACAAACGAATTATAGAAAAACGACCAACCTCTTCAAAATTCTCGACTAGACTGATGAAGGGTATAATATTTTTTTCTGATTATGTAATAAAGCTATTGTATCAATATATCCTAATCTACTTCCATTGATGTACAAGTTTTGAAATTTACTGCTTCAACTACAACAAGAAAATAGGACAGGATTGAAAATATATATTTTGAAACATGCTCGTAATTGCATAAATTGTCCGTCATTCTGAGGACAATGTAAAATTTTTTCTACATAACGTAGTAAGGGTATTATATGTAATTTATAATTTTCCCGTAATAATAATTTCTGATCTGTAACATTTTTTGTGTTTGGTATCCTAAAATCTGTAACATTTACAGGTTCTTCTTCATTTTCATAAAATTGAAAAGGGTATTGTACCCATACAATAAAAACAGCTATGAAAAGGATCACAGCGAGAGTGTTTAAAAAAATGTGTTTACTGTATATCATATCGCTAAAATAATAGGATCCGACTAACCTGTATAAAGTTTTTTGTAAAAATGATGAATCATTTAGGTGTATACAAAATCATATGATCATTGTCGGGGAATATATTAGATCTAAGTCGATATTTTTCAGGACATGTCTGTGTAAGATCTATTAATAAATAACCGTATGGTTTACTAGTAGCATCCTCATACGCCTCTATGAAATAATTTGAGGTAGTTGGAAAAATCTGTCGAGCCAGTGTGTAGACTTGTAATCTATCGCTTGGGTTTTTTAAAAGAATTAAATATTGAGCGTTTATCCTACTCGTTTGCATTCCATCAAAAAAGGCATTCTGAACTATATGTATAATTGATATATTCCAATGATGCGATCCTTTAGTAAAAAGTTGAGTTAAACTTTGATCATTCTTCATCTCTTGCATCATATCATCCATAATTAATAATTTAGGTGTATCTTTAGTTTTCTGAAGTTCATTCAAATCAGGCGAACCTTGAATAAATTCTACATAAGAACATTTCTGAACTAATTCATCATAAGCTTCTTGCCATTACGAATAACACCAATAAATTTTCACAGGAGCAGGGTGAAGCATTTCTTTAGCAAAAATTACAAGTTTTTTAACAAATTGTGTTTTTCCTGATTTTGTTGGAGCAGAAACTATACAGTTAAATGGATGTTTCCATATATAAAACTTTTCATCATCATCATTTGACATCTCTTTTTGACAACAACAAAAACCAACCACTTTTTTACTTGAACAATTTTTAAAATGATTTTTATTATTATTTAAAACAAAATGTTACATAATTATCAAAATTACAATATAAAATAGTGCACATGTAAAATATAAAGATATATAGATGATTATATAAAATAGAATAGCATTACTGAATGCAAAATATACGCGCAATGTATGTATGTATGTATGTATGAAATTATATAACAAGCAAATACATAAGCAATTACATAAGCAAGCAAACTATAGCTAATTAAAACATACAAACTGTAATGAATGAATGAATGAATGAATGAATGTAAGCAAAACTTTTACAGTTTACTGTTAATAAAATCGCATAGTGTTTTGATAACAACAGCATCATCAAAATCATAATGATAACCTTCATCAATAAAACTAGCTACAGTATCCTTAAGAATTTTACGACCAGTACTTGTAAGTGGCATACATCTAAATATGTCAATCATCTGTTTAAAAGCGCGAACACAGTAATAACCTTGAACTTCACCTATAACATATTCAAAGCAGTCAATGATAAGTCCCATCTTTTTATATAAACGATTAACTGTTGGTGTAATTGCGATATTATATATGGAATTACGAGCTGGACACTGATGATCCTCAACAATTCCTACCTCTTTCGCGCAATAACAATCAAAAATACACCCATTAAAGATGTCTTGTATAACTAACTCAGCACATATAATTATAAATAATTTTTCACCTTTTACTACTTGCTCATCAAAAAACCATGGAATATCTAAAGCGGGAACACGTAACTCACAAATATGCTTGGTTTCGGCTTCCAACGAATTGGTATCCGACGTTGAATCGTAGTCAGGATCATTGAAACAGTTGATGAAGAGATCATTAATAAACGATGTTTGAACGCTAGCTTCCTTTTGATCTTCACGAGCATTGCTTTGTTCTCCAGCGAATTTTGTAGCATGAATCCCTTCTTCTTCTTTAATAATTTTCTTATCTGCACCGACTTCTTCTTCTTTAACGATTTTCGGGGTACAACCATCTTTTCCAGCTACGTCGTCGTTTTCGTTTGTTTTGCGTTTTATCGCTAGCTGGAGATTTGCTGCTAAAGCGTTGTACTCGTTTGAAATAGCTGGCGCTATCTCATGTATCATATTGGTCCAGCGCCAAAATTGCTAAAGAATAAAACATTATATTTTAAAAGAAAGAAAGAAAGAAAGAAAGAATTCATATATCAACTCACTTCTTTAGATAAACACCATGTCGTTCCATTAAACAAATTGTTAAATCATACTGTAACCCCATCGCTCTCGACCAGCATTTTATAACCAAGGTTGATACCGCATCGACCTCCATGTGAAAATGTCTTTTCAATAATATTGACATTGCGACCTAGTATACCGTATTGTGGTAAAATGAGCTTGAATCCACGACCGTACGCCTCTTTTGTTTTAGGGTCAACGTTACGAAAATAGATTGACAGGTATCTACCTTCAACCACTACAAATAATGCCATGTTTTCGTCTAACATAAACTGGTGTTCCATTTTTGAAAATTCTTGAAGAAATATTAAAGAGAGAGAGAGAGAGAGAGAAGAAGCGAGTAGTTTTTGTAGCAACAAAACAGATAAATGTATAAAGTGTTCAAAATTTTAGAGTAAAAGGAGGTTATAGCTATAATAAAATAACCAAGATATATAGCTTATAGCTGTAACAGGAGGAGTTATAAGCATAATAAATATTCAAGCAATATATCCTACAGTATTCTACTATTCTGATGAGTATATGAGAGGAGGAGCTATGTTCTACAAAAATAAAATAAAATGTGTTTATGCTGTATGGTAACCTTTGAGATCAAAGCTAGAAAAATATATGTGTTTTATGTGTTATAGTAATTATCAAGGTCAGAGCTATAGAAGCAATATAGCCACATGCGCATGAGTTATAAGGGTCTTTAAAGCTTTTCCACATAAAAAGAAAAGATGGTGCAACAGGGTTATAAGCAGCTATTACAGTTATTTTATAGCTTCAAGAATCAAAACAAAAATACTAGGGTTGTACAGTAAAACAGGTTTTCAACTGGTTTTAACTGGTTATATGCTAATAAAATAAGCTAAAGAAATGATATGGGCACGTGTTCATGAGTTATAGAGGTCTTTAAAGCTTTCCCATCATAAAAAAGAAAAGTACTACATTAACCTCATAAACAATAATTAAATCTCTACCATAAAATTAATAGTTTTTGCTAATTTATAAAAATTTTCTATTATTATTACTGTATAAGTTTTTGATGAATAGGTTGTTTTCTATTTTTCTAGTTTATAGTTTTTATATTTTCTAGATTAGATAATTTTTATAATGAAACCTATTTATGAGGATATTACTTCGGACAAAGACGACATGCCTATGGAAATTTTAGAAGATATTACATCTGATGAAGACGATGAAACAATAGTGAATGAGTCTTCAGAGAATATTACCTCTGAGAAAGAAGAAGAAGAAACACTCGATAATAATAATAATATTTTGGAAGAAGAAGAAGAAGAAGAAGAAGAAGGAACTGTTTTAGATTATGATGATGAAGATGATCAATACAAAAGTTATACGCCTTACAGTTCTGATGAGGAAGAAATTTACGAAACAGCTCAAATTGGTGGTGGTGGGGGTGGTGGAGGTGTAACGAATGCATCTTTTGCTGCGGATGATTTTTTCGAACTAGGTCAACCCAGTACCGTAAATATTAGGCGTTTTAATACCGAAGGTCGCGAGTACTCTGTGAACTTTCGTAATACCGAACATATGGATGATTTAAATGCTCAAATAGTGCCAACGTTTCAACGTATAGTAGAGCGAATTTCTGAGAATGTCGCTGATAATGCATTTATAGGGTTTTCCTTTGACCATCCAGATTTGACGAAAGGTCGTGTTTTGATACCTTTTAGACCGAAACATGCTTTAACTGGAGACTTGATTGTAAACACTCTTAACGCTGTTCTTCAATCAAATGAGCAAATACAAATTGATAGTCGTCAGTCTACAATTCGTACCATTGTTGTAACACCACCTGCGGGTAGCGGTAAGCTGATTAAAATTACTTATGTAAGATTTTTATTTATTTATTTATTTATTTATTTAAGGTATTCACAATGCTCATCAATATTTAAAACATAATGATTTTCTAAAAGATAAACGCTGTATTATTCAAATCAACAACACGAATGATTTATGTTTTGCTAGAGCTCTAGTTGTTGCTAGAGCTTACATTCATAAAATAGATAAGAATGCTGAGCACAAATGGGAAAGTATTCGAAAGTCTGACAAGTCACATCTGCTGCAAACAAAGGTTGCTAAAGAACTGATGACCTTAGCAGGCTTAGCTAATCATCAAGGAGCTTGCGGTTTTCATCAGTGGGAACAATTGCCAACTGTTTTATTACCCGATTATCAAATCAAAGTTTTTAGCAAAGAATGCTTTAAGGATTTGATATTTAGAGGTTAGAGTTTTTTATTTGTCTGCTATTGTGTACATATTTAGAGTTTTAAGGACCTGAAGCAATGCATGTTTTGAATATTTACCACCATAATAATCATTACTCCGTCATTACAAAGATGCCTGGATTTTTTGACCGCGGCTACTTTTGTCCTCATTGCGATCTGGCCTACAACAACAAAATGGAACACAGATGCAGAAACGTTTGTCCTCTGTGTTACAATACACCCCCATGTAATCAATTTAATGCTCGAAAATGCAAAGATTGTCTGCGATATTTTAAAAACGATAAGTGTTTTGCTCGACACAAGCTTGTTTTTACTCAAAGACGTCAATCAAAACGTCAAAAAACAGGGGTATCTATTTGCGATCGTTTCAAAGTGTGCGAACAATGTGATACACTGGTTCGACGAGCACATTCTAATCCTCATAATTGCAGTTATTTTGAATGCAAAACATGCAAGAAAAGTGTACCTAAAAAAGGTATTAGATATGGTGTAATTATTTTCTTTTATTTTATTTTATATGAAAATTTTTATTTTAGATCATTTATGTTTTATGCAACCTGTTGGTAGCGAGCAAATTGAAGAGGAAGAAGATATATTTGAAACAAATGTTGATGAGGATGAGTGTCTAGATGATAATGAAACAGGAATTACCGATAAATGTCCTGTTAATCAAAAATTTGTTTTTTATGATTTTGAGACTACACAGGAAAAAATTCTACGACAAAGCGAATTAGGGGATGTGTTCGAACATGAACCAAATTTATGTGTTGTCCATACTGTATGCGATCAGTGTCGTCAAAACGAGGGAATATTTTGCTGCAATACATGCAGTCAACGCGAACGTATTTTCAAAGGATCTACATGTCTAAATGATTTCTGCGAATACCTTTTTGCAAAAGGTATGAAAAACATTACTGCAATAGGGCATAATTCTCGAGGATTCGATGGACAATTTATAAAGCAGTTTTTGTATCGTAATGGACATCATAAACTACATATCATTAATAAGGGTGAATTAGTAAATTGTTTATAGTTTTTCATTTTCATCTATTTATTTATTTTTAGGTTTAGAGTTGATGTGTATCAAAGTAGGGTCGATAAAAATTATTGATTCTCTGAACTTTCTTCCGATGCCTTTGGGGGCTTTACCGAAAACATTTGGAATAAGTGAAATATGTAAAGGATATTTCCCTCATTTCTTTAATAGAAAAGAAAATTACGGATATATTGGCTCATATCCATCACCCAATATGTACGGTTACAATGCTATGAAACCTGCGGCTGGTGCCACGTTTCTGGAGTGGTATAATCAAAAGCTTGAAGCAGTAAGTTTGCAAAAGTATAAAGTTTTGCATTTAAATGCATCATTGTTTAGGGTTGTCAATTTAATTTTGATAATGAGTTAATTGACTACTGTCGTAGCGATGTGCAAGTTTTACGACAATGCTGTATGAAATTTCGCGATATTTTTATGGAAGAAACAAATGTCGATCCTTTTGAAAATTCAATAACCATTGCTAGTGCTTGCAACTTAGTTTCCCGACGTTTATTTTTGAAGCCAGATACTATTGGTGTAATACCATACAAAGGTTATGGTAAAGAAGAAAGACAATCTGTTATAGCCTTAAAATGGTTGAAGTGGTTAGTCCATAAAAATGAAAAACTGTATATTCGACATAAACTTAATGGTGGCGAAGTTCAAATTGGAAGATACAGAGTTGATGGTTTATCAGGTAATTTTGTTCAAAATTTTGAAATTTTAATATCTATATGTTTGCTCATTAAGACACGACAATTTATGAATTTCACGGTTGTTATTGGCATGGTTGCCCTAAATGTATGAAAAATAGATATTAATTAACAGCCGATAATAATACAAAAGCAGTCGATGCATATGAACGCACTTTTAACAGGGTTATGGAACTTCAATCACTCAGTTATAGCGTAGTCGAAATGTGGGAGTGCGAACTTTTACAACAACTTCACTCAGATCCCGAAATGAAAACATTTTTTGATACAGTCAAAATACCGGAACCTATAAATCCTCGAGAAGATAAAATCTTGAATTGTTCTTTTTTATTTTGTCAAAAGTTTTCTTGTTTTAGCTTTCTTTGGCGGTCGCACTAATGCTGTAAAACTGTATCATAAAATTAAGTACAATGAAGATGGTACACCTGCAGAAAAAATCAATTATGTAGATGTATGCAGTTTATACCCGTTTGTCAACAAATACGGGAAATACCCTACAGGTCATCCAAAAATCCTTACTGAAGATTTTGAAGAGGTCAGTTCAACGTCACAACCTTATGAGGGGTTAATCAAGTGTACGGTTTTACCACCTCCCAAACTCTTACATCCTGTTTTACCGTATCGACATGGTGGTAAATTATTGTTTCCTTTATGCAAAACTTGCACGCATGATTCACAAAAGACCGCATGCGTGCATAACGACCAAGACAGAGCATTGGACGGTACATGGGTTACGATAGAATTATATAAAGCCTTAGAGAAGGGATATAAGGTATATTGTTATGGTAATGGTACTTTTTCTATGTATATTATTTTTGTTTCAGATCCTCAAGATTTTCGAGGTTTGGCATTATGATAATATTGAGCAATATCATCCAACCAAAAACCCCACTGGTGGTTTATTTACTCAATACGTCAATACCTTTATGAAAATGAAACTAGTAAATTTTATATTATGTAAATGTGACAGAATTTGATTGTAATTTTTATAGGAGAGTGAAGGCTATCCTGCTAAAGCTCAGACAGATGAGCAAAAACGTGAATACGAAATGGAGGTCTGCAATCGTGAGAATATTTCATTGGATTCTTCAAAAATTTTAAAAAATCCTGGAAAGAGGGCATTGGCTAAATTAATGCTAAATTCTTTCTGGGGAAAAGTAACTATGCATAGTTTTTTTGTATTTCATTTAATTATTTTTATGTTTTTTTAGTTTGGTCAACGAAACAATATGGATAAGACTGTTATCCACAATGCACCCAAAGAATATTTTGAACTTGTGATGAATGTTGCCAACATTATTAAGAATGTTAGACTAATCAATGAACAATTGGTGTCAACAACATATTGTCAACATGATGATTTTGCCGAAGTCATGGGAAATACTAACGCTGTTATTGCAGCTTATACAACGGCTCAAGCTCGATTAAAGTTATATTCTTAAATTGAGCGATTAAAAAGTCGAGTATTGTATTTTGACACGGATAGTATTATTTACCTGTCAACAGTTGACAAACAACAATATCAAGTACCCACTGGTTGGTGTCTTGGTGAAATGACTGACGAGTTACGTGAATATGGTTCTGGATCTTACATTACAGAATTTGTTAGTGGAGGTCCTAAAAATTACGCCTACAGGTTGTACAGTCCCTCTACAGACCAATACCGTCACATAATCAAAGTCCGCGGTATCACTTTGTCATCAGATACTATGAAAAAAGTTAATTTTTATTCGCTTCGTCGAATGGTTTTTGCTTTTGTAAAAAACAATGGAAAAGAAGAAGTAGATGTACATAGTCTCCGTATAGAATGTCAGCAAGATCGTAAAGTTGTTACTCGTAAAACTTTGAAAAAATTTCGTATAGTATATGATAAACGTATTTTGAAACGTAATTTTTGTACATTTCCTTATGGTTGGACTAAATAATTTTACAATAAAGTAGAATGTTGCATCGAATTAAAAATTTTTCTTTTTGATATGTAAAGATTTTTTCTTTTTTCTACATGTCTTTTACGACTATTTTTTGATCATTTTTATAAAAGACCTTCTTGGTCATTTTTGGCAGAACATCAAACTTTATACGCATGCACCCGTAAGGATAATGTTTCATCGCGTAATGACTTTCCCGAGAATTTACTCATTAAACAGACCATTACTGACCAATTTGACCGTTTGAGATTGACTTGAACGATCGTTCAGGAATGGGGCCTCCGAGCATATTTACGCCTGCAGGTGGCGCCCTTTTGTCAAAGGGGGTCCAGGGGCGCAAATTTTTGAAAGGCTTCTTCTGCCCACGGGAGAAGCCATTTTTACACACGATCGCTTTTTATTTCTTCTCCATTTTTAGTTCATTTTATGTTTTCCTTTTTCATCTACAGTAACACCTTTATTACCATAATTCCTCTATTACCATAATAGAAAAATTTACTGTAATTCTACTATTACGGTAATTCCCGAATCTGTATCCTTTATCGTACGTCAACTCTCCAAATTTTCTACACGCTTTTTACGACCAGCTCGTTTGGTCATCTTTCTATAAAAGACCTTATTTGTCTACATGCTTTTTACGGCCAGCTCGCTCTGGTCATTTTTATAAAAGACCTTCTTGGTCATTTTTGGCAGAACATCAAACATTATACGCATGCACCCGTAAGGATAATGTTTCATCGCGTAATGACCCTCCCGTGAGACCTCCGAAATATTTTTACACCTGCAGGTGGCACCCTTTTGACAAAGGGGGTCCGGGGTGCAAATTTTTGTGGGCTTCCTCTTCCCAGAGGGGAAGCCGTTTTTACACACAATCTCTTTTTATTTCTTTTCCATTTTTTGTTCATTTTAGTTTTCCTTTTTGCGTTCATCATTGATTTTTCCTTTTCAACCCACAGTAACACATTTATTACCATAATCGAAAAATTACCGTAATTCTACTATTACGGTAACTCTAGAACATACATTTTTAACCGTAGGACCTATAAATCGACCGTATATGTTTACTGTACGACCTATAAATCGACAAAGAAATTAAACGTATATGTTTACTGTACGACCTGTAAATCCGACAAAAGCAAATCGTGTATGTTTACTGTACGACCTATAAATCGGCCAAAAATGACAAATTATAGGTCGTACACAAAAGATAGGGTATCCTTAAGCGTACGACCTATACAGGCTGGCCTTACTACTGGCAGTGATGCCCGTATACAGCATAATATGAAATATCACTGATTGTGAAAAATTAGCCCTGTGCACTATGAAAACTGAAGTTACGCTGATCGTCCAAGATAAAAGGTAAACCATTAGAATGAGAGAAAACGATTTGAGCAAACAGAGATTTTTGATCATGGAGCGAAAATTTCTCTTCTGTGTGTTTAAAACGCTGGTTTCTCCTAAACTTATATTGTTGGGCATAGTTGATCTGTAATGAAGTGTGGCGGTAACTCCAGGTCGCGAAGAGCAAAATGAACAGGGGTCGTAAACCTTCCAGCATAAGAGTAAATCAACAAAGATCACACCGGTTACGATCAGCATATTGGAACGGATCCAAACATCATGTGAATAACCGTGCAAAGATGTTGGGAGTATGCAGGACGCTACAAAATGGTAGCCCGACTTGTACTTATAAGCGATGATTAATATCCAGATGCCGAACGCCCAGCTGATTCCTGAAATAACAGTAACATTTATCGCTATGGTATATTCTGTAATATTTGCTATATTGAGGTACACTTTGTGTTTGACTGCAGTGTGCCTTTTATTTTCATACTGCACTATGCTAAACTATGCGATTATTTTTATACCAAAAGGTGTCGACTGCTGAGTATGTCGTGTTAGAATTTCAATAGTCTACTTCCGTTAAAATGCTCGTAGAAAACCTGGAATTATGAAATTATTTTATTATTTTGAAGATGTCAGCAAAACTTAGGCTAACCCACTCAACGAGCCAACTCAGCTAATCCTTAACATTCCATTGAAAATGATGAGAAATGTCATCGAATCTGTCACCTATGTGATGCTGAAAAGAAACTGGGTGCATCCCAATGACACAAAATGAAAAGAAAGTTGCGAATCGAAGTACTTGGAAAATTTGTTTGGCCTAACCTCAATAGTTGAAGAACTTGGTATGAAACATGGTTTCTTCAATTACAGCTAACTTCTCAGTTGCCTCTAAGATGGGAAGCACCAAAGCGGAAGGCTCATTTTCTGTAACATCGGACTTCCAGCTGCATTTTTACTTAATTGATGCACTTATAACTCAAGAAAAATTTTAGGCTTTCATTTCAGATATCCTGTTCAGCATTCAATGCAGTTAGGCGATTCGATCTTTGCCAGTACTCCGATACGTACCTTTCTTCCCGATTATTGTATTTGAACCTAGTTCAGTGTAATCAGCTGCTCATTGATTGCTGATTTATCAATATTTGATTAAATTTTTATATTGAATTGAAATCACCCCCCCCTAAAATAATACGCAAATCTGATTAAAACTCTATAATTCCTTTTTCCTTCTTAAACTGAAGGTTTCCTGATGAAAGATGAGAAAATCCTGAAAAATTAGAAAATTCCAAATTTTGGTTAATGCATTTTTCTATATTACTGATGAGCTGTGTTATGGTGTTGTGCTATGCTTACCAACTAAACTTCCTTGAAACAATATTGATAATTTCCGATAGAATAAAGGCCAGTATATTGACAAACATCGACCAAATCTAATTATCAAAATCATTAATGAGCCAACATTGAATGAAACTATGGCATACTTACATAGAAGCATTGTTTATTTGATATTGTAAAAGGCACATCATAGATGATGCACAGAAACCCATAAATTCCGAAATAAACACTAGATATTAGGTCTGCTAGCGCTAAATTCGACACTAACCAGCTAAAATTAAATCGACGCAAATCTTCCGATTTGCCAATTGCGATCAAAATGATCATATTTCCCAGAATGGATATTATTCCCCCAACAATGAAAATTATACCCAATGATAAGACGTAGACGGTGAAGGGTATAGATGTTACATTAGCAGACAATGTTAAAATACTTTGATCGTCTGTTTCCAAGTTAGTTTTCATTCGAAGAAATGCACGAATGGTGATATGGTAAACTGAAAAATGTGCATTATTATTTCAATAATGATGAGAATTATTGAATTTTTACCAGCTTACTGTCGTTTTCCTAATACTTGGGTATAGTCCGTTCAAATGAACTCTAATTCTAGACATCCCTTTGACTCATTTCCATGCATTTATAGACTACTCCTTCCATCGAAAATCAATAAAATAAGTATCGTCTCGAAAATCGCTCACACAATGCTTTGACTAACCTCCATTCACAAAATTGTCAAGAATTAGTTATGATTGCTTGAAATTTAGCTATTCTATTTGACGTGCGGTTCAGCTTCGGATTCATTTTTTGGAAGCATTTCAATAAACACAGACCGTAATATATCTATTGTCGCTCTGTATAAATATGACCTGTATGCTGCACATTACTGACGACACGATAAACATTATTCATAGTAATTACTGCCTTAGAAGTTTATCAATTGATGTTCAACTAATACTGGCAGTGATTGGCTATGAACTTTTTATAATGCAATAACCTCAATCGCCTGAACTGAATAGACTTAATTTTAATCTCGCAAGTTCGTCTAAAACTGATTGGCCATGAAAAATATCTGAATAACCTTATGTCAACCTCGAAAATAAATCTTCATTGAATGTTATAAAATCCTATCTGGAAGCGTTCATGTGATTCTACCGCATGATGACCGCCAACATGTTTGTTGACTGGATTTGCTTCTAAAAGTCTGACTTGAAAACAAAAAAGAACGAAAAAACAAAAACACTTGATAGTGCCATGATGATCCCGTGACGTACTCACCATCAAACATTTACGTTTCTTGCTGAATAATGTCTTAAAACTTCAGCTTCGGAACTCTAGAATACAGTAAAACTTCTAATCAAGAACATTTCTTGTTTAGCCCACTTAATTTAAAATGGTAGACGTAGCGAAAACCAAAGGACAGGTTCAATGCGATACGCAATTTTCACTTAGTGGGACACACTGTTTTTCATGAGAATGGGAAAGATCAAAATCATTGAAAGATGTCATGCTTATCCATTGTCGATTTGGAGAGAACTGTGTCGATACCTAAGTGCTACTCGGTAAATTTTACCATTTAACTGGTTATTTAACGAAATTTCCTGCTGTTCTGTTCGCCGCTCATCGACAAAAAAATTCTTTCATTGATTACAGTGATGAGTTATTTAGTTTTTTCGTATTTAAATTAATTTTATGGGATCATTGCATCGATTATTTTAAAATGATGGAGTATAGTTCTTTCCCAGAAGACAGATCAACATACTGATCATTAATATTTTTGTGTGCTCGCAAACACATGCCGTTCTAAGGACTATTGCTTTTCACAGCTTGGTTTAGAAGCCGGTCATTTTTAGGGAGTGGCGTCGAAATATTAACACTGGCTATTTCTTCGAGCCACAGTTCCATCCAGGAGTCTCTTTAAAATACTTAGAATAGTCAAATTATTATGGAAAGTCGGGCACTGACGGTTTTTTAATAGCAAAAAATTCATCCACAACATAAAAATACGTTATCTGATGTTTCGTGCATGCTGATTTCAACGCAAAGGGAATCGTGACTTGACTTTGCGAATGGAATTACAGTTCACAAAAAAGCAGCGACTTTCAAATCTGGATTTGAAAAAAATCTGCTATGATTCAGTTAGAAATTAAGTCTGCTTTAACCATGGACAAGCGGATAGATTTGTGAAACGGAAACTCAAAAAATATACTTGATCTTGAGGTCCACATAATTTCTTCTGCAATAATTAAAGGTGAAGAGCCCTCCGTGTGAGAAAAACGATTCACCATAATTGACTCCGTGCACTAAAATGATAGGATTGAAGAACGTTGTTGTGTAATTATTTAGAGTGAAAATCAACCGATTGATATTCCTACTACTGGACCGCCACACAATTTTGTGAATTCCGATCGAAAACTTCTCACCATATATTACTTTCAATAACTCCACTCAATATTTACATCAATATGCTGACGCTAAAATACCCTCATTCTTGCAATGAAATTATTAACTACTCATTCAAACAGACGATGTTGGAGCTGATCGATTGTAATCCTTTATATGAATGGAAGAGCAGGGAGGCGCTTTTATTAGCGAATTCATTCGATCTCCCGCCATGTTCAATGTCACTGCTTATAGGAAAACGACTCCGACCTCAATAGTCCATTTTCCATTGAGATTTCTTTCCAGCGACCCACACGTACTATATCATCAAATAACGGCAGTTTGAATAATAAATTATACACTATAAAAAGCTTAGAGAAACTTCGGGAATCATTTTAAACGCTTGATCATCAATCTTATCGGCAA
Source organism: Romanomermis culicivorax (assembly GCA_963922205.1). Classification (NCBI taxonomy): domain Eukaryota; kingdom Metazoa; phylum Nematoda; class Enoplea; order Mermithida; family Mermithidae; genus Romanomermis; species Romanomermis culicivorax. Next base: position 144,501 of record CAWUHX010000028.1, on the reverse strand, counting down.
AACGCTCCATTTCAATTATTTATTTTCTATAATAGAATGTTCATCAAAATGTAATTACCCTTAAACTGTTTTTGTTTATTCTGTGTTTTGAGACCACTAGTAATTAGTGGAGCCATTCCAAATCGTGACAGATGAAATGTAATAAAAAACGATCATTAGATCAGCAAAAAATGTTCCTCGTTATTTTCATGAGTGAGAATATTTTTTAACAACACCAACACCCACGCGGTGTGAAATTTCGATATTGGAATTTATTTAGGCAACTATGAGACTCACAGAGACACACAAGTGTATATGTTTTGTGGACGTTCAATATTTACTTTTTTGTATCAGGAGGGAGAGTCTTCAGGTGATGATCTTGAAGTGAAACACCATAGTTTGTTCGATGGTAGATAGCTACCTGAGCAATCTTATTTCGAAGTTTTTGAACTCCTGCCTGAAGGGCCACAGTAGATTTGCATTGCTTGACCTACATCGTTGAGTTTCCAACCGTTTTCTTCAAAAAAAAAGTTTGAATTTTTCTAAATTTTGAACTTTTCCTTTTTTTTTATTTTTGCGAGTACGACTGTACTCATTTTCCTATAGCCGGAAAGTCAGGCATTACAGGACCATACGGTCATATAAGCATCCACCTTATATGAGAGACCCTTTGAATGCATTTTGTCGCCAAGTGAAGGCCACATTACGCATACTAGCGTCTGCCTGAGGAGCAGGACTTGTTCGGCAACCTACCTCTTAAATGGAATAGGCCCAGCTCCTCCATTCCCGCACCTCTATCGCTAAAGTGCTATCTGGCCTGAATAGACCCCGACACGCAGCGTTCCAAGATCGCCTTACACAATTTATCGACACGGCAAGGATGAAAGGCTGTGTCAGCCTAGGCCAGCTACCAAAAATTCAATTTCGGAGTACACTCGGAATCGAACCTAATTCTTGAAAATAGTAGTTGTAGACTATAACCACCGAAGACGGCCCAATTTTGAACTTTTCGCATTGAGACCGTATTTGAAAAAAAACGAATTTATCAACGTGGTGCTTGACACAGTGGAGTCAGACACATTTTTAGAAGTCAGATGTAAAGCACAAAGCTTGCTGTCATTCCACACTTTTTTTGCTACAAATCGACCCGCAGCGAATATATTGAAAACGAAAAATATATCCTGATCAAAATTTTTTGCATGGGGCAGAATTGAAAAAAATTCATTACTGCGATCTCAGATTTGTTGGAAAAAATTATTAACAACGATTCAATCAGGAAGAAAAAGTTCCTAAATACTCTCAACAAGTTTCCCGCTATTTTGAATAGATTTTTCGCCACGTCTGCATCTAGCATTTCAAAATAGGTCAAGCCTATTGGAAACGATGGGAAATTTTCTCACATCATCTGTAAAATGTATATCGTATGTACTAAAATTTTGCAGGGTGCGTGGTGAAAAACCTTAGTGGAAAATCGGTGCAGTATAAGTCTCCGGTCCTCCTATACATCGACATCTCGCGCCGGCCGACCGTGGTAGTAATATAGCAGTTCAAATCGGCGCCGGTTGCCAGCTGCTATACGCGCCAGTTGGTCAATTTCGACTTAATCGAAATTTTCTCAACCGGCCCCAATGCTAGAACACGATGCAAAAACTTTCTTTACTTAATTTCAAAGCGCCAATTGCAGGACAGCATCGGATGAAGTCGGCCTGCATTAGAATCTACCGGCGCCAGCCGGCAGCAACGGGCGAAGTATAGTAGGACCTTTAGAGTAAACTTTTTGTAAATGTTTTTTGCTCTAACCTGTTGTAAATTGCTCACGAAATGATGTGTTTAGGTTAAATGTTGGTATTAGGCATGTATTTGCTGATCCATAGCAATGCGAGTAACATTTCACTGACATTGGTCGTCGCTAACCAAGATTGTATCAGCAGTCCGCAAGCTTATAAGATGAGAGAAGCCATTTTCACTTGTCGTGTAAAGTTGCATTCAACGGTTATCAGTTTTTTAACGGTTATCAGAATTTGTATAAAAAATTCTAAAGTAAAAAATTAGTGGAACACCTTATTTATTTTTATCATTTTTTCATGAAAACGCTTTTAATAAAAAATGGACCAAGCAATGGACAAATAACATTTGACATCACAACCTACTAGGTCATACTTGAATTCATATTGCGCAAAGAATAAATCGCTAAATTTCGAGAACTGATTCTATTATTTATCTTTGATGTGAATAACTGATCAAACGCCCTAAAATTTAAAATTCTTCGAAATTCTCTTCTATAATCTTTGCTACATTTGTAGTAGACGAAAAAGTTACTGCCAACATTGATGTTGGCCGCGATGCCAGCATACATTGTCGTATGAAATATCACGGATTGTGAAAAATTGGCCCCGTGTACCATGAAAATGGATGTAACAGTAATCGTCCAAGATAAAAGATAAACCATTAGGATGAGAAAAAATGATTTGAGTAGACGGCGGTTTTTGGTCAAAAAACGTTGATTTCTCATCGATACAGTTGAAGCTCTGGTTCCACCCGATTTATTTTTTCTGAAGATAGTCGAACAAGAATGGCCTAAAGTGGCGCCATCTGATTGCCGCTTGCAAGCTGAACAGGAATCGTAGACGCTCCAGCATAGAAGTAAGTCAACAAAGATCACACCAATCACTATAAGCATATTTGATCGTATCCAAAAATCATGGGCGTGGCCATGTAAGGATGTTGGGAGTACGCATGATGCTACAAAATGATCGCGTGACTTGTGCTCATAGGCCTCGATTAACGACCATATGCCAAACGCCCAGCTTAATCCTGAAATAAAAATGATGTTTGCTATAATTTGCCTTTTGGCTAATACCACATAGTGAGTACTATTGCATTTATTTTTCAATGTCCTGCTCGTACTGCGGATAATGGAAAATTGCCCTTATGCATGCAAAACTGACATCTAAAGACTGGTCAGACTATGGGTGTTAACTGCCTCGACGAATTATTCGTAATTTGTCATTTTGCCATCAAGGTTCACAAAAACCTATAGTAGTCTGTTTTTTTATAAAATGTTTCCAAATAGAAAAGCGACACAAATCAGTATCGTCGTCAAAATCGCTTAAATTGAGCTCTTACTGTAAGATTTCTCACTCGAAAAATGGTTGAAGGTTAGGTCAGTATGTTCACAAATTTCCATTCCTCTATGATATATTGTTTATCAGAAAATCGTGAACATCTGAAATACTACGTGCGTTCCACCTACATTAATTAAAAACTTTAAAAAACAGACTACAGTGTGTTTTTATTATTGGGAGTGAACCACAGGACTCAAGAAAGCGTTTTGTACTTCTCACAATGATCTATTGATTGCAGTGTTACCACACTCTGCACCTTCTTATGTTGCTAATAGCCCGTTTAGGCCAACTCACAGCATGACTATGAAAGCAAATTTTTATTCTGCAAATGGAAAATTCTATAGTGTAAATGATTTTGATGAGTAATAATTTTATCATTTTAAATTAACATCAGTTTGCAAGATATACTAAAGTAAATTACTGTGTACCATGCTGTATCACGCAGTTATACTGTTCCATATTACGGTTGCACTATACTCTTCTATTTTTCCACTTTACCGTCTTGGTACGCCATTTGCTGTACTATACTCTTTTTTATAAAATGACTGTAAATTGAAAAATGCAAAAATCATTATACAAAATTATTCACATACGCGTTTATTATAAATATTTTTACCTGTAAAAATTGTTAAATTTTAATTAATATACTGAAATATGTGACATATGATTTGCAGCAAGTTGTAAAAATATGAGATGGTACACACTTTCCAGTTTTATTATTCAGTAGCATTTTAAAAACAACAGACTCTATACTACTATGTAGTACTGTTACACTATGTAATTCATTTATATCATATTGAATTGTACTATACTATTCAATATCATATCACCGTGGTTTACTACTTGGTGATTCTATAGTCACGTTAAACAGCACTATGCCACAAACAGATGCTGCATGATGCACTAAATTTATTATGTCTGTTTGTCTGTTCGCTTGTGTAAATAAAAAAACAAGAAAAAAATTTCACTTTAAGTAGACCGTCTTTCAAGTCATTTGTGGTAGGTTCAGTTAGGTTTTACACCGAAACTTTTTAAAATTAGTTGCGTTAAATCGGATTTTCAATTACATAAGAGTGATTCAGCAGAAAAACATGATCACTTCCTTTTCAATCTAATTATTTATAAGCGCTATAAGGAAAACGGACTGTGAACTCACCAACTAAACTTGCTTGAAACGATATCGACAATTTCCGATAGCAAATAGGCAAATATATCGATAAACATCTATCGAATCCGATAATTAGGACCATCAAAGAGCCAACATTGAAAGAAAAAATTGCCGGTATGCTGATATAGAAACATTGCTCATTCGATACAGTAAAAGGTGTATCGTAGAAGATGCACATATATCCATAAATCCCGAAGTAGAGGCTAGACAATAGGTCGGCGAAAGCTAGGTTGGATACTAACCAGCTGAAATTGTATTGATTCAGCTCCTTGGATTTGCCAACTGCGATTAAAATAACCACGTTACCAAACATTGATATGATTCCACCGATAATGAAAATTACACCCAATGGTAGGGTGTGGACATTGAATGATATAAACGTCGCATTGGTAGACAGTTCCATAAAGCTCTGCTCATCATACATAGTCAAGTAACTTTTCACTGAAGATTCACGAATAGTATACGCTGAAAAATGAGATTAGAGACTTACAGATCCTAATAGCTCAATAACTCACCTTACTCATTTGGGAGGTAGTTTAATGCAGGAAAGGTAACTAGGTAACTAATACCGATTAGAGTCAAGACTGCACACAACGTTTGTAATGATCTCAGCGCCACAATTAAATGTGAGGGTTTTCAGAGATTATCAGGCAGCCAAAGTATATCTTCATCGTCATTATTATAGAAATAATACACACGTCAATTATTATCTACTAGTATTTTCTAACGCTTAGTGGAGATTACTGAAAGTTCAAGTATAGTGTTCACTATAATTTTGAAACTGACGAACAGAATAGGAATAAGTTGAAGTAGGAGGCTCGGAAATTATCTTTTGGATAGACCGCTGCAGAATGTGCTAGAATGAGGAAACAATAAATGACGATAAATCAAAGGTGACGCGAAGTGGTCAAAAGCGCGAGCGATGAGAAAGTCCCTACCGCAGCCAATGCTTTAGAAATGCCACTGCTATAAACATGCAATCACATGGAGATCTGCTGAGGACCTAGACCCTCTGCAAATTATTTTTTACTCCTAGCAGGTTAGAATGCTTGTAGTTTGAAAAATTACGAAAAATTAGTAAGGCCAAACCTATTATAGCAGTATTTTTTACTCAAAGAATAGTAAGAGTTTGAAAAATTGTTAAAAAATGTAAAATAGTACTTACTCTCCACTCTAATATTTATAAATATGTAATGTATGTTTGTAGTTCGGGCGAAATTCTACACAAAGTTCAGTGTAATGCAAGAAATGGCACTTCTAAACAATGAAAATGAAACCGTATGCACGGATATGGAACGAAAAATCGATCGAAAAAAATTGCATTCGAAAATGTGATGAAATTTCTGAACCCCTGAACTGTACTGCTTTTGCGACTGAAGCCACAGAATATGGAAAAGATTGGGTCACACACCTTCCTCGTTAATAATCACGCTGCATAATTAAAATTTTTAGTCACAGTTTAGCACCTGACGTGAGGTACCTTCGAAACGTTGCTCAGCAACAGGTCACGGAAAACACATGTCTCTTCGATAAACAAATTATCCTCGACAAACAAATTATATACCTATTAAATTCCGTAGCTCTACGATAAGTTGAAATACCAATAACGCAATTTCAAAATAGAGCTCATCTGTTTTCCTTTAAATATGCTAAATACTTTAATCAAAGCAGGCACTATTTCATATTTTCATAATCTTTGTTAAACCACACAAATGTAAATAAAAATTAGTGAGCCCAAACTAAGCCATCGAATGGAATTTGATTTTGCCATTTTTGATTTACGAGCATCTAATAAAAATATGCCACAAAAAACATGCAGAGGAAATCCTTGGAGGAAAAATATTATTAGTGATGACCGAATTCGTCATGTTTAGCACAGCATAGATGGAACAAAGTATACATAAAAAATTCGGTTGCGAGATGCGCCTGCATACAACTTTCATGTCGTTTTCCGTATTTTCATATTCTGGCCTCTTACTGCTAACGTCACTGTAGTCATTACGACAAGAATAAGTTGTTACTGGATTTTCTGTTTTTTCACTAATACAAAAACACTATTCAAAAAATAGGGCTACTCATTAGTGGTCCAATGGTAAACCTTATGCTTGGAATGTTGTTATATTGTTTGTTCGTTTTTTTCTTGCTAGTAGGTTCCTCAAGTACCCATAAATTACAGTCATGTCTCAAACACCCACGTTTGCTCTAGGTCCTTTAAACAAGGGTCCAAAATTTTCAGATATCCTACAACAAGGAATCTTAAAACGGAAACGCTCATCAATTTTTGGAAAATTTCTACGCTTCTGATTTATAGCTTTTCGGCCAAATTTATGAAAGGTTACGAACAAATTAATCGTTTTAAAACTTTTCGAATGATAAATTTCTAGAAATTACGATTCATGAACACAGAATTTAAATCTAATTTTTGAGATATATGATCAGAATGATTATCAGAATGCTTTAAAAAGCTCAAAAACACTCAAACAAAGCGTTTATGAGCATTTTCAAGCGGAAAACGAGGATTTTGACTTTCGAGACCAAAAAAAAAATTTCACATGTGGAAAAGAAATTGACCCCTTTCCACATTTCTGGAAAAAAGTTTGTGGAAAAAAACAGTGGTCTCGAGAAGAGAAAAAATGATCGTGCAAATAATGAAGAACCTGCTGCCATATTGACTGTAATGAGGACTACAATTCGGAAAAAAACGAAATAACAGCTCACGACCCGTGTTCATCACCTGTCTACAAAATTCTTTGGATCTTTTGCACTCCGAGGCACATTTGAAAATGAAGGAACTCAAAGTCTAATGTGTGGATTGCATAGGCGCAGGTTATTTCATTTATCACAAGGCTACTGGCGGTTAATTAATCGTTGGCGCCCGTAAATTTTATTGTTTTAGATTAAAGTTCAGTGTTTTCATATGTAGTTCATCATTTTTTAGTAACAATAAAATACGTTGCTATAATCTATGAAGAAACATTAAAATTCAAATGATGTGATTGTTCCAACAAAATTCGTCATAAAACTGCAATCAAAATCGCAATCAATTCACCCATCATTGTTCCTGCAAGTTGTCGAAAATATCTTCATATCAGCATTGCAGACAATTTTCATTCAAATTTCTGGCAATTGCTGTAAACTTCAAAATGAGCAACGGAATCGTTAATGAAGAAAAATGCAGCCTTCTGCGTCATACGCTTTATACAAGAAAGAAAAAAGAGGACTCACCATAGGAATATTTAAACGATATTTTCTTTGAGGAACGGATTTTCGATGATCCCTGCGACCAGAATAACTAAAAATATCATGAAAATCTCATACTAATGTAAAAGTACAGAATGTACCCCCACTTCCTTTTTAAAATGACGATATTCACAGCTCACTCACAGAGAAAACTTCGAGGCTCTAATTCATCAGTTGAATAATAACAATTTGGTGGTGGGAAAAGAAGTTAGTGGTTCAGTAAAAAAGGGCAAATTGATTGAAAATAATTTCATTATTAATGTGTATTTTCCATTTACGACTTTTCATATACGTTTGTAGAAATAACGTCCTAGTTAGCCACTCACGCCTAGAGCTAATGAAAATCTTTGCCTTCCGTCCAATCCTTGTAATACAAAAAGTGTTTTCCTATGAATAAACTTTCCGAGTTCATTTCGCATGCGAAGTTTTACAGAGCAGTCAATAGCCCAAATCAATCTGAGTGCTTTCGTGCAAATTTATCCTGCCTGTAAAGTGCAAACTGTGTGTACATTGAATAATTTGGGAAAACGTTTGGTTCTGCAAATTCACCAGTAATTATGTAATTCATACTAATCCTGTTGTTCTTCCAGGATAGCTGTTTGTAAGATATAACAGGATATTTTTTCAATAAATCCACCAAACTTGAGGTTCAAGGTACAAAAAAAACGGGTTTTCTGGGTCATAATTTCATTTTGACACGGTAGTTCAATTAGCTAATTGTAATATAGTGTGATCGACGAAACATTTTTATGTGAAGGAAACTCGCAACCGAAAAAAATCAGAAAATAGTTTCCTCGATCCATCTTGTCCTCTTGGATTACATTATACTTTTCTTAAAATGTATCTAATTAATAAACTGGGAAACAAGTATTATTTCTTACTTTTACGATTTTTTGCCAAGCCAAATGTCACATAGGACTCAGAGTTTGCGAGTATACTATTGGTGGTGATTGACTCATCATAAATCATTACTGTGCTACAAGAGCCATTGGAGACAATCATTATCAAAGGCTTTATTTCATTTTTCCAGATATTCGACACACGCTGTTTTACATAATTTAGAATTTCACTGTTCTTGAACGTAATGAATTGGAAATTAAACAGTACATCTCGAAAAGATCTATCAACTCCACTCCATTCATTTTAAAATTATTGATTTAGAAATCGGAGTTCCGGCAAACGCAGCCTTACTAGATATTAGGAGATCAATTTCGATATTCTTGAAATGGTTGAAAAGACTGGTCATCATGGAGTATATATAATGAAGGAAAAATTTACAAAAGAGCCCTCCGTAATTTTGAATAAAAATTTGGCTGCGACCCCGCTGCATCGATTATTTCAAAATGAAGTCCATTTATTTTTTGCCACCATAGAAAAAAGCTTACCTGGCTTGGACGGACGAACAAACATATATCGAAAAATGAACCCTCTTTTGTTCTCAACCTCATTAGTTTTAAATCACATATATTTCAAAATTTAATTGGCTCCTCAGAAACGAAACATCAGCTTTTCACCTAGTTTTGAGCTTTGGGTTTGCTGAACTTTTATCTCCTGCTAAATGCACTCAAAATGCATTCCATAACTCAGAAATATGATTCTTATATTCTACATGTCAGCCAAAATCTTTACTCTCCGAGTTGTTAGTTGTCATTATCCGTTCGTTAGCTAGCAGCTGCTGGAGCTTTTAAATGATCGTATAGTATTTCAGTTAACTGTTAGTAGATATTCTACTGTGGAAAGTGCTATGGAAATTCATACCTCAAACGTTGTTGTTTTTAGGAATCAAGGTAAATTTTTACTTGGGGTTCAAGAAATAGTTGCAATTCATCTGAATAAAAACCAGATTCGTGGGATAGATTCAAAATAGATTCATTGATTAGTGCCATGAGTACTAAGTATACCAAATCCCCCTGCTCATTTTTATTTCTATAAAAAATCTTTGTTCGTAGGCGGTCGCCACATCAGCAACAATATATTCTTACATGGTTTAATTAGCGACCTCATTAAAAATTTCCAAGCTCACGCATCCCAGGAATTTATAATAAGGTTACACCTTACCTAGGCAATGAGTAGCGTTTTCTGAGCATGTAGAATATGTTTAATAAAAAATGGTACCAGCACAGAAGAAAGAATACAGTTCTCTATAATTTATGGAAAAAATTTCTTATCATTCTACAGTTTTACGAAATTTTCAGGTGTTATACTCGTAATACAGGCGCTTCTTCCACGTGAAATTCTGTAAAGTGGACACAATGTCATGGCTTAAAAAAATTGGTACACCAAATGGATGTTTTGATGTTTTACAATAAAACCATGTCCTAAACACGCCAAAAAACGGAAAAAAACTGGAGACCGAAGCTATGCGAATTTTACAATTATCATGTAGAATGAATATTATGGTACGAAGAGTGCACAACTATATCCAATAACGCCTGGTTTTCATTTACGATAAGCATTTGCCTCATCATATCTCAATGTGATACGTGATGAAATTGTCTTATTACTTAGGAAATATCATTTTAATACTAAAGGCATTAAAATTGGGAAACACAGCATAGTGCAAACTTTTGTGCCAATGCAGAATATTGCGAAATTCTAACATTCTGACATGCAAACAATTGATCGTTTTAACCTTCGGGAATAAAATTTTTATGCGCATCATTTTTATTTACATCATCAGTTCGGCAGTAACTGAATACACAACTCCCTGCCCAAATACCCAATTCATAAGGAATTTATATAACTTTTCTAACATTCTGTATGGAGAGAAACGACATTTGTTACTTCTCATGATCTCATTAGTTTGATATTTTGTGCTCTCAATTTTCTCATTATGTCGTATTAATGTGCTTGTATGCGCTCGGCTACCTACCTGCGGTTCTTGGGAGATCCAATCTGGCACGGCCGCTGACACTAACCCGGTACTAATTACAATCCTACTGAAGATAACTGAGACTTGGTGAATGAAGATATTTATTTTAGGTAAACGAAAGTGTAGTAAATACAACAGTGAAAGTAAGTGAGAAACGGAATGCAAAGTGCCAAAGTTCGTGAACACAAACGCAGGTCTCCTCCCTACTTCGCAGATCCTTCTATTCGTCCCTGTGCAGAGAGCCACAGGGACTTCAGGATATCTTAGTCCACGGCCTAAGCTGAAACTTGTCCAAAGACGAAAACAATCTACCTGACTCCAGAACAACAACTCACTAATTTCCTTGATCAAAATTGAACGTCGAAAACCTCCTCAGGCCGTGTAAATCCTCAAGATTGATCCGCGACGCGAAACCCAAAACACACAGTAAACAAAACGGCGAATGCGCCCTCGTTCCTTCCTGAGTCACTGCGGGTCTTCTCAAAAACGTCCGATCCTTCGGACAGGACGACCAGAATTTGCAGAAGGGAGATGCTTCTCCAATGACACAATAAAGACGACCAGGCGGTAATAAAACGAATTATAAGAATGAAAAAACATACTGCAACACGCCTAACATCAACTTGCTAGTTGCATGCAAAACATTCGCGCCCACCATTTATTTTTTTTTGGACCAAAAATGTGTGGCACAAACCGTTTTGTCGGTTTGTTTACTTAATAAAAATTGGAGCTACTTTAACAACAAAGAGCTCTAGAAAATAAAAATATAATAAATAGAGGACCAAAGGTCAGAGGAATTGACCCTCTGACAATTATAATTCCTTTGCAAAATAACCCCCCTCTTTGAAACATCCAAATAAAATTCAGTGGCGCTCCTGTCCGACGTGCTCCTGCTTCAGAAATCCTTCTTGAAGGACTCGATTCTAGAACCATGGAGGGTGGAGCAAAGTTTCTAATTCATTCGTTCCAAAAGTTTTTGACCAGGTTGATTGGTCGCCCATCTTGATTCTCTTTTATCAGGATACGACTTGAGACATATATATTTTTTTAAATCAAGATGCCCACTGTGTTTTTTAACCAAGTTGCAATTTTGATTTCTCTTGTGTGAAATCTCGAATCTGGAAATCGCGTAGTTAGTATTTTCGTTGAATGGTCCAATGACTTATTGGTGAGTATAATGAGACATGATATCTTTCACATTCTCGTGAACTGTGAGTCAAATATTTGGTCATAAGAGTTCTGCTTTCGGCGGACGATTTGGTTTCATGATCCAGTAAAGTCATTGACTCTAAAAGAACGTATTTGGAGATGATTCAGTCTAATTTTTACATTCAAAATTTTTAACTGCCCACGAGCTTATCGGGTTTATAGGTTCTTAATATACTAAATATGTTGAAGAAATCTATCCGTATTTTATATGCATTTTTCATGCGGCTTTCAAACTTCAGTAAGAACTCCACTCAATTCAAATTTGATTCGTGTTCGCCGAGTATCTTATGCTAATTAAATTTTTAATTAAAAATTCTACCGTGGTTCAGAATCTATAGCTGTAATGAAAAACCACTTTTTCTTCAGTAATAAGGTACTTATACGAGTTTAATACGGTGTGTATTAAATTAGCTAGATATTTTCATTTGATTATGTTAAATTTGACTTCAGAAACAACAGCGTATTATAAACAGGGCAACTCAAATGTTATTGCAGCTAACAAAGTGCATGAAATTTTCACTCAGTAATCTAGGATTTTTAAAGAGCAACTTATAAAAATGAACCGAGAAATGTTGGCATGCTAACGAATTTCTTGATATTTCGAGGTTCATTTGGAAATAAATGAGCTATAGTTGCACTCAATTCTGCAAGCTTTTCAGCTTTTATAGCATTATGCTCATCTTACTAATGCGAAACAACTATTGATCATGTCAACAAGTTTCTAATGTTCAAAAGCAAGCTATCGCAACTACGGCCTACGTTATATTCTACGAGCTTCTGAGACCCCTAACAACCAGTTCCAGGTTATAGACCACCAGTGCAATCTGTAACCGAAAACTGGATTTCGTGCGATATCCAGTATAATAGAGAGTAAACAGAAAGCGAAAGCCGCATGGTACAAAATATGTGAGCTACAGAATAAAAAGAATGTCTGTCCTATCTTTTAGATTGGGAGTATACATAAACCTCATTGCTATCTTTTACATACAAAGGCTCATTTTTATATTTTACTATGAAACTCCACACTCAGTGATTATTTTTCTAAAAAAGGTTCATATTTTATCAACTAATCTCGTACCGTATTTATGTGGAAATTTCACATTCAACATTTTTAGTATTCATCGGCGTACAATTTTCGTACAATAGAAAGGCATGAGGATTGTGGTCCATGAAACACTCATCATTTTGTGTGGTGGAAGGTTATTTTCGAAAATTTCCCTCTATAGAATGAGGTTGTCTATTACTAGAGCAGGTGTATGCTTCAAATGTTTAGTCGTCGTCAGTCAACTTTTCGGTTAAAATTTATTGTGTGTATATTGTTCAACCTATCTAAAACACGACAGTGTAACCGAAAAGTTGATCAACAAGTACCATTCTAAAATTATTGATTTATTCGACAGTAATTTTTAGATAACGTGACTGTAAATCCCTGTTTGATTTAATCCTTAACAAATCGGCGGACGATAGACACTGTTTGCCAAACTATTTTCTCCTGTTATTCTACTATGTTTTTTACCGATGTTGGTATTTTTATTCTGCTAAGTTTGTATAAAGCCTTTCGTGTGAGAACACCACTTTCACTTGCGTGTCATTACTTCTCGATTTTCCGTACATCATGAAATTCTTGCCTCGAGGATTCCACCATCTGATAATGTGCAATTCTTTACTTGAGTTGTGCTAAAATTAAACATTTTATGTATTTCAAACTGCCAAGTAGATCAGGTTCAAATAATGTTGATCAGGAAAAATATATTACACTGTACTCCGTAAAATTTCTCAATTTTTCGAATAGTAATTTCATCTGTGTTCCATGATTGATATTCTTGATTGAATTTTTTGACATTATGTGTTCTTTGTGACGTTTTGACGAAATTCAATAAAGCATAGGGGCAAGGTCGACCAAAGATCGAAATCGGACTACAAAATTATGAAATCATTGCTACCAATGTTTCGCTTTCAAGTTGACTTTGGTCAAAAATTTTGATCGTCTAATAGCTGAAGTGTCAATGTTGACTAAATCAACTTGAAGCATTTTCAGGTCAAGTCATTCGCAAACTTTTCTGAAGTATCAAAGGTGTTTGGAAACGTGACTGAAACTTCTTTATTATCACTTGCAGATAATTATTTTTTTCCTACATTAAAAAAGGTTAGTTAACTTCAGCACAGATCACACTAATTTCATAATTTTTTGAGGCAAAAAATTATCGTAAACGAGTATCTTAGAATCAGAATTTGCATCTTGAATGGATATGGCATTGCGAGCTATTTTAGAGGAATTGACCTTTTTATCACTTGTAACTTTTGGCTTTTGACTATTTCTTGTTGTAAACAGTTGTAATCTCTCTCAAAAATGGAGATATAGTACATTAAATGATATTTTTGGATAAACTACTTTAAGTCTGCTGATATACGCCGAATTCGGCTCCATTTATGGAAAACAATATTTAATTTGAAACAGTGCTTTCCAAACCGTCAAACCGCTAATGCGGTTGAAAAGTTTCTTATCAGTATACAAAGGGTATCTGAAAATACATATGCACCCCTCTCTGTCCATCATTTCCGGAAAAATTTTCAATCGAAATTTCACGTCATTGAACCCCTAAACTCATACGCCAATAATATGTGCTGGTCACACAACACTAGTTCCGAAAAAAGATATGGAACATTATTCACAAGGGCATATTTGGATCAGAGAAAAGCTGGTAAAATTTTTGAGCTTTCACTAATTGAGCCAAAAAACAAAATGTAAAAAGCAAAAATAAATTTTCTTTTTTCAGCACATATCGATCTATCCGCATTTGTTCCCCTAAGTTGAACCAATGCAGAAAACTTCCGGAGTTCATCCGCCGCCCCGGCGCACCGACCCTTATTACGTCGACGACTGTAATTACGTTTGGCTATGCGGACAAATGGATTTAAAATCGGCTTGTCGTTTGATAGCCGTTTTCGAATTTTTAGCCACAATTTTGGCATTCGTCCTTTTGATTGTTTTTTATTGCGTTTTTTATTCGGAAACTTACGCCTATCAATTGATTTGTAGTTCGTGGTCCTTGGGCGTTGGGATTTTTTGCTGTATTTGCTCCATCGGGATCTTATTCCTTTTTTTCGGCGGTATAAAGAACGAAAATTCCGGCGTCCTTTTGATACATATCGGCATGCAAATTTTCTCCTTGATCGCCATGATTTTCGCGGCTATCGTAGCGATTGTTCTGATTATTGGTAAAAATTTTACGAATATAAAAACAGAAGTAAACAAATTAACAGAGAGGAAAGGTGTTGAACAAAAAAATTTAAGAAACAAAATTACTCAATGAAACAAACAAACAAAGACAAAGGCAGCACAAAGAAAATAAAAGTGAACTAGATATAATGAAACACGCTAGTAAAACAAAAAAAACAAAATAATATTGGAACATGAAAGAGAGAAATAACGTAAAAGAAAATTTCTAAACAAGTGGAACAAAAGAGAAAGGATCAAACAAGACGAAACAAGCAAACGAGAAGTTAGACTCTGGAGTGAATGAAGTCTGAATCCGAACGGAAAAATTCTCAAAAGTTGACTAAAAAATATAACTCGATACTGGAAAGCCAAGACGAAAATGGACATACAATAACTGATCCAATATGTCAACAAAACAACTGAAACAGTAAAATTTAAAAATGATCTCGAAAACGCCATGAAAGAATCAAAATGACAAGAAAAAATACAGAATGGGAATGAGCAAGAAGTAACAAATGAACAAACAAGTAGAATAAGAAAGAAATAAAAACATAACAGAACTAATAAATATTAAGAAGAGCACAAGATAGCAAAGAAACTGAAAACAGTGGTATAAAAGAAAAGAACAAGGGTCACCAAGCAAACAAAAAATAACAAAATACAAGAATGAGAAATGAATAAAGCAGAAAACAAACCGATAACCAAAAGAAAACTACCAAAATAGAAAGAAACAATAAGGATACTAATAAGATATGAATCCATAAGGTAAAAAATAATACATCAAAAACTACAAGAAAGTGAAGAATGAAAAACTTGGAACGAAATAGAGTAGAGAAACTAATTAAAACGAGAAAGAGCAGAATCAAAAAACAACAAAAACTAATAAGACAAATTTCGCACGATAGCAAAAGGAAGTAACACAAAGAAGTAATTTGAAAAATTGAAAAATATGCTTGACCTAAAAAATCACAATGAAACAGAGGAAAAAACTGAAAAGGGAATTGAAATGAAGTTAAAAGAAAATAGGCACGAGAATAAATAAATTGAAGGGTGCATAGAACAAATGCAATTGAAGAAATAAGAGGATTAGAAGCAAGAAAGAAAAAAGTGAGAGTCCGGCAAAAATCGTACCTGTATTAGGGGATTGGGATCAGACTCAGCGCCCAAATATTGGTAAACCCAAAACTCGAAAAATTGGGCGAAAAGTGTCTTTTCCGTCTTTTCCTAAAAAATTTCGAAATTTTCGAAAGAAATTTGGGTTTTTCTGATTTTTCGGGGTCATCTTAGATTTCCCTGTGGATTTTGAATTTACCTGCCTCCAACCGACCTGAGGTTTTATAGGATATGATAGGAATCATTTGAAAAATTACCTAATCACAGGTATTGACTTTTTCTGCGTTTTTATTCACAATATCAAATCATTTTACTTATGCCGTATTTCTTCAGAAATTTCCGTAAATTGAAAATCAGAAGGCAAGTACGTACAATACCAAGTCTTCCTGTTTTTTTGTAAAACGACATATCACATGAAACAGAGAATTCACGTCACAGTTCAACTAATACGAATAACTAGTTTTGAATATTAATTAAACTTTCAAAACCTTGTGGATTACAAAAAGAAACAGACTTGCTTGAAATTTTTTGATATACAATAAAAAAAAATTGTAAAAAAAACGAGAAAGTCAAGAATCCCACGTCAGATTAGTCAGATATTTGTAAATTACCCATTCATAAGATGTCGAAGAGTGATCAGTCAAGAATAAGGTATTGACTTGTGTGGTTCCGGTAACTGCAAAATGTTACTGTCAGTTTTATCATCTCCGTTCCACTTCCTGAGATTTTACTGTTTTTCAAGGGTGGTCCGAAGTTGAATTCGGCCCCGAAGTCATATTGAATCCGACTCGTCAAGGCCGCGTTCAGGACGAATATGCGGCCGATAAGACAGGGTGCCTGATCGGCGTTATTGTTTTGATTTTGTGCGCTATCGGCTCGTCGTTTGAAACTTGGTTTTTGATGATCATTTTGAAGACTTATCGACTATTTTTGAAGCAAGAGAAAATGGCCTACAGTGGGGGTGGCCAAAGGCAAATGACGACGGTTTATTGAGAGCAAAAGATATCGACACTGATCGTGTAAATTTCTTGTAGGGTTACTGTAATAGTTTTTGTCGTTTTGTTGTAGATTTCGATTTGGCTCTCATTCATTCCTGCTGAATGTGCAGCTGAAAATAGGATATGTAATCAAAATTTTGTAACAGATACATTATCATAGTAAACAAACAGTAAAACATCGTCGCATTTAATCCTTAAAAACCGGTACCAATTTTGTCCACTTAGGTTTTTGATGTAATTTTACTTCTTGGGTTTTTCCATAACTTTTTCGGAGAACGCTCTTCAAGAGGATTCGAAACATTTAGGTTGAGTTATGATAATTTACAAAAGAGATATGACTGTTCAAAAATGTTTAATTTGAAAATTGCCTTTAAACACTTTCTCAGGATTTGTCGGTATGGTAGCAGTGAAAAACATCCCTTTAGTGAATTTCAATCAACAACACGCAACAATCCTTATGCAGTGCATCAGCCACTATTCTAAAAATATTTTGGGACACACTGTTTCACGTCCTAGCTTTTTGAGAATATCTTTAGATCTGGTAACCGTCGTTTAGGACTAAAAATTTTTTAGGAATGTGAGACAAAGAGTTCCTAAAGATACTGAGAATTTTAGATCTCAAGTGCATTCAGCAGCTACAAAAACGTTCCAAACCATAAGTACTCGAACACTTTTGAAGCGCACAGCTGAAGGAAAAATTGAAAATATTGATTTTTTCCATACGGTATTTTGAGATCTCGCCCAATTTGTGTCTTTTCCGGTTTACTGTTTGGTTCTAGAGGGAAATCTGACATCAGCATGGAATTCGGAATATGAGACGGACCACTTAAGAAATTCTTACCTTCGAATATAATGCTCGACATTTTTTCAACATGAATCGCGGAAATTTCAGGATGTATAGCAGAAGTAGAAGAAAATCAGGATGTACGAGTAAGATTATCCATGATCAACTTTTCAAAGTACATCGGACTTTTTTCTAGATAACCTGGGAAAACGATCAAGAATCTTGACAAAAAAGACGACATCTCAAGCTGGATCCCTGAAAGGCGATGAGGATCAGTAAGTCGGAAGCAGTTTCATACGTATGATTTACCTCCAAAGGCATAGGAATCGCGTACCAATCAGAAAAATCGACCAATCAACGACAGTACGTTTTTTTCATAACAATTCGAAGTAAAAGTTCAAAAATGTGAATTCTACCGAACTTCCAAAAACAAGTTACTGACATTTAATTAGGACATTCTTTACTTATATTCGTAAGTCAGTGAAAGTTGCGTCAAAAACAAAGATAAGTTTTTTCACGCTCTGTTCGTAAAACACTGACCTGATGTACTTCATTTGTGAAAATACAGTACGGAATTGAAAATGCCGCGCTCGGATTTTATTTAAATTTCGTTAATCATATTCTGTTTATGTACGTATGTTGACTTAGTTCATCTTAGATTTAGTAAGTCATCTGCTCTAAATCTGTCTATAAATGGCTACGTTTGATTTTCACCGAAGACGGCCTGGGTATCTGATTATTATTGAGTTAACATGAATTGTTGATCTTGCTAACATGTTCAGAAATTTTGCAAGCGAAAACAAGAAATCGTCGAAGGTCGGCGAAGGAAACCGAAGCATTGAGCGTTATCAATCAACAATATCCATACAGGGTGTCCGTAAAAAAAGTAGTTGTCTGTTCATCGTAATTTTTGTAAATCAAAGATTCCATTTATGATCAACAAATCTTGAAGTGTGTAATTTTAAATGGATATTATAAATGTTCGATAATTTTCCATTATTTGAGATGTTCATTTCCTTGTCTAGTTCTATTACGAATCATATCTCGATTAATATAACTCATAACGATTTCTTTTGAGATTTGATAGTGTTTGTTTGTCTGACAACGGTCAATTATCTAATGTTATACCTATGATTACTGGAAGCTGTTGAAGGACTGACTATATATAATAAACTTCGTCTGTTGCGGTCAAACTAACAAAAGTGCAGCTTTTGGAAAAGAGAAATTCTCAAATGGCTTATCGCCCAGGAGAGACTTATTCATAATCTTAAACTTAAGCTCCTTGAGCAGTGAAGGAAGTATAATTGCCGAAATTTGTGATTTCAAATCATGTTCTCATGGTTCCAACGATTCCTCCAACTGCTTCCAACTACTCCTCGTGTGTCGACCTGGTCCGAATAGTATGTTATGATGATTTACAAAGACACTTCTTGCGATAGATCAAAATATTCATGAGTCAAACACGATTCAGAGTTAAAATCGGATCGAATATTACATATGAATACAAGGATTTTTTGCTCAGCACTTATTTTATGTCATTAATTTGTAAGTACTTTATTAAAAAGCAGGCCATTGAAAATACCTATGACACTGATCATGAATATCAACACTATCTACATTGATAACTTTTTGTTTTCAAATACAGATTATACTGCGTCAAAGCAACCCATGATTTACGGTTTTGCATAACTCTTGCGAAAGTGGTTGGATTCATAAGCCGAATCTCCATTTCCCTCTTCTTTGCTCGACAAGACTGACGCAAAATTAGGGCCTAGCTTTCGAAACCTTTGAACAAATATTAGCCTTTGGTATATATTATTGCAAAAATTAAAACAAAAATTTCGAGCGGTTGATATAGAAAAAATATACAAATATCACTCATCGAAAATCAAGGTAAAAAACCAGTTTCACGCCAATTTCTCTTTACTTTGGTCGCGTTTACGCTTTGAAAGCAGATTCTTATACTTTACTAGAAAGAATATCGAATTGGCCTTGATTTTAATAATCGAATTTGCCTTTATTATTCTTCTGACTTTTGGTAAGAACCATGATGATGAAAAACATAAAAGATCGGAGCCGAATGTGGCTGCACACTCAGCTGTTCCACTTTCCTTGTTGCCTACACCATTCATTTTGAAGTGATCGATGCAGCAGTTTGAGTTCCGCCAAACGCAGCCTTACTAAACATCGGGAAACCAATTTCGATAATCTTTAAAAGGTTGAAAAGAGTATTAATCAGGTGGCCTGCATCACGAAGGAAAAGTTTATGGAACAGGGTCAATGAGACCTCCATAATTTTGAGCAGAAGTTTTACTGCGGTCTCGCTGCATCGATCATTTCAAAATGAATGGAGTATAGTACCTATACCCCAATTACTTTGAAATGACTGAGAGAGCGACAACAAAAAAGTAAGCTTAATCTAACACGCAATTTTCATGGAACGGGAAGGAATATTAATTTCTTAATGACAAACCGGAGGTCAAAATCAAAGGAATAACATCATGCTAATCCGTTTTTGATGTTGATAAAATGGTACTGAAACAAATGACGAGATTATTGAAGAAAATTTTCGGTCGATCCGTTTGTTGTTGATTGACAAGGAAGTTTTTCTTTATGATTATATTATTACGGTTACTATTTTCTCCGAAGTGAAGTCGTTCCGTCATTTCAAAATAGACTTACTTGTGTTCTTGAAATCTATATTGAAATCTACTGTCATTTCAAAATAGACTTACTTATGTTCTTGAATCTATATTGAAAAACCAAAAACATTTTTTGCAATTTTTTGTTTCTTCTCTTTCTTCTTTTTCATTCTTCGATTTCTTCAGGCTATGATTTTATTCTTTGTCTTCTTTTTAACCCTTGACTTTTTCTCTGTTCCTGATTTCTTTCGTTCTTCGGCGTTTTTTTCCTTGTCATCTTTTTTCTTTCATAATATATTTTTCTATTTTCCCTCTTCTTTTTTCGCGTGATTATTTTTTCCTTTTATTCCTATTTCGTCTTTCTTTTTTCATTTCTTTCTTTCTTTGTCCTACCTCTCATGTTTCTAATTTCGCTTGTCTCTTTTATTTTTTATTATATTTCTTCCCCATTCCCTGTTTCCACTTTTTTCTCCTGTCACCCTACTCCTATTTCTACGCTCTTTTCTTTCTTTTTCTTGTTTCTTATTTCTTCTTTTTTCTCGTTTTTATTCTTTCTCCTTCACTTTTTTCTTCCCTTTCTCTACCATCTTCCTCTTCTTTAGCTTCCTGTTTATTTTCTTCTCTTTCTTTCTAACTTCTGCCTCCGTCTTTCTTTTTTCTCTTCTTCCTGTTTTCTTTCTCTTTTCGTTGTCCATTTTTTCTGTCTCTTTTTGTCTTTCAACTTTATTTCTTACAGGCGCTTCTTCCCTTTTCCTTCTTTTCTTCGTTCAAAATTTCCTTACCATTTTTGTTTTTTTATTATCGTCCTTTTTATTTGATGTCCTTCATCTTTTTTCCTCTCTTTTTTCTTTCGAATTGCTCATTTTTATTTTTTCTCTTTCTATCGTCTTCTTTCTTTGTTTTTAAGATCGTTTGTTTAATCATATAACTGCATTCATATGACCTTTCAATAATACTTCGGAAACGTAAGTCGAAATACGCGAAAAATGTGATCGCTAGTAAATAAATACAGTAAGTCTGTACATGCCAAATCATTTCGCGAATCAAAGCTACGTTTTTGAGATATTTGTTGACTCAAAAATATTCCAACTTACATAATATCAAGGTCGATTACCACAATTTCTATTTTGTTTATGTAAGCATTCTTTTCTCAAGTATCACGTCTGAAATTGTGCTTTTTACCGAATTAAATAAACAAACATGAAGCATTATGCGGCACGATACAGTAAAACTTTCCGACTCTAAAGTAATTCTATTCAGCGACGAAATTTCGCTCATTTTCCAATTTTTTCAGAATCAAATGACCGACAGCGTAAAACTTGGCGTTAAATCTTCACTGAAACGGAGCAATAGTCACGACAATTCCACCGGCAAAAGATCGCTAGTTTTCGAAGACGGCATCAAAAAGATCGTCAACGAAACAGTCAAGAACGACGACGGCGAAAAATCGCCGACTTCGCAAACTTTCCCACAAGATAAGAAGCAAAAAGAGAAGCAAAAGCAAAAGAAAGTGATGAAAGAAGCACAACAACAAGAAAACGGAAAAAATGACCAAGAACAGCAAAATCAACAGACGGAAAAGCAAGGACCGCAGTCGTCGTCGTTGTCTGCAAGTCGTAAGGGAACCCTGGCCAGAAAACATACTTTATGGCAATTGTACGAAGATGATAAAGAGAATCATTTTTCGTCCATCGGCCATTATTTGAAATCATTCAAAGGATCGTCGACCGAACAAATGGACGGAGAAAAGAAAGTGAAAACTCAGGTAATATTTGTAACATTTTAGAATCCCATTGAGAATGTTTCTTGCCTTTCTTACATTTATTTTTTGCCCCTTTCCCTTTCCTTTTCCTTTTTCTTTTCCTTTTCCTTTTCCTTTTCCTTTTCCTTTTCCTTTTCCTTTTCCTTTTCCTTTTCCTTTTCCTTTTCCTTTTTCCTTTTCCTTTTCCTTTTCCTTTTCCTTTTCCTTTTTCCTTTTCCTTTTCCTTTTCCTTTTCCTTTTCCTTTTCCTTTTCCTTTTCCTTTTCCTTTTCCTTTTCCTTTTCCTTTTCCTTTTCTGTCACAAAGTTTAACTATCTCAAAAAGTTTCAGCTAATTTGAATTGGTGATCGGATTAATGCTGAAATAATTGATAAGTATTGAATTCTGTGCTGAATTTTATTTAAGTACTCATCTTCCGGTTGGTTTTCCCGATTTTACAAATTATCATTTTTCCAGGAACAAAAATTGGGCACAATTCTCGGCGTCTATCTGCCCAGCATACAAAACGTGCTGGGCATCCAAATGTTCTTACGTCTTTTGTGGATAGTGGGAATGTCCGGCGTAGTCGAATCGTTCAGCATGGTGGCTATTTGTTGCCTTTGCGTGAGAGTACTTTGCTGTGATGATTGCGAAGCTGCAACATACTTTCCATTTAGACATTTTTGACCAGTATATCTATTGCGGCAATAGCTACCAACGGTGTCATTGAAGGTATGCATTGGTTTTTTTTACTTCGCCTACTAGCCCTTTCTCACATTTATACGACTGTCACAAAATCATTTGTACTTATGAACTTTTCTGTAACAAACTAAAAATTTATTGTTGAATATGTAAAGAATCCGTCAATTTCGCCTCGAGTTTGAATTGCACAAAGAACAAAGCAAAAACTTGATCTTTTTGCACATAATGGAATACATCTACTCATTCTCAAGCCTGGATGATTGGAGCGGTTTCGTCTGTCATTTGAGCTTCCAGGATCAGCACAATAGCAACATTTTTCTTGTTTAATCAATTTCACGGCTAAAAACGCTAGTTTATTCATAAATTGGTGACTCAAACTAAAAATTGAGAGTTCTATGAATAAACAGGAAATTAGGAGAGCTGCTCGATTTGGGAACTCCAACTCTAAATTCTACCTACAAAACTATAATTTTCGATAAGGTTTTCAAATTTCGATCCCAATCTTTCGACACCGTCTAACTTCTATTACGATTCCAAGTTTTCAACAGACGCAAATTTTTTATTCTAATTTTCAGGCTCTTCTCTGTTCTAATGTCAGTAGGAGCATAACTTCAGACGAATGCTGACCCTTGATGGAAAATGAGAAAATACGGGAAATTCTCTGAACTTGGGAACATTTTATTGGTCATCCAAAACAGCTCATTTTGCTCATTTGCAGGTTGGTACGAAAAGTAACCTGATTCTACTCTATCTTCGCATCAGTAACAGATACAAAAATGTGAAGTTTTGTAAACAAATGGTCTTTACCAAGTCGACTTTGTTTGAAAAAATTTCCAAAATCTGGGTGAATTTCGTTGTTTTTTGAGCAGGACAGGACTATTTTTCAACACAGAAATTCACTTTCACAAGTTTGAGGGATTGTGAATCACAACCATCTACGTGTCAGGTCTGTGCTATGGAGCTTATCTGGTATGCAATCTCAAGAAATAGGTATGCAATCCTATTTCTTCATTATAATACAGTATACGTCAGTGACACAAAAATTAGGCAGGATCTGAAAGTTGATTATTCTTGAAAGATCATCATGTCTCCTCCCTGTTAAGCCAGTGTATGGTCCACCGGATTCTGTTGTGTGGTATCAAAGTGAATCACTTCTCGTGTAAGCTCACATTTGTTATGGCACTATCCAATGAACATCAAAATCTGTTAACAAAATGACAACTATGAAGGTATTAAATCAAATATTTTCAGTAATAATGATATTTAGAAGAGACATGAGAGTGTGAAAGTAGTTAGTCCATAGTTTTTTTCGCATGAGACTTGCAGTCAGACAACCAGGCAACAAGCAATGCTTCGAATTCTTTCTGAAATTCATTAGGTGGTGGTGCATATTACATGATATCAAGAAGCTTAGGGCCCGAATTCGGCGGCGCCATTGGTATTCTCTACTATTTGGCCAACGCTTGCGCCGCTGGGATGTATCTGGCCGGTGGTGTGGAATTACTTTTAGTGAGATTATCGACTTTATCACTACAGCTGCATTCGTGGTATTTTTCACTTTCTTTCCCAGATGTACATGGCCCCTAATCTGCCCCAATTCGGCGATCCCAAAGAATACAACGAAGCCGACATGTTTAACAATTTCCGTGTCTACGGTACGGTATTTGTCATCATAGAATTCGTCATATGCGTCATAGGCATGAAATTGATCCAAATCGTGGGCCCATTTTCCTTGGGTTGTGTCGTTTTAGCCATAATTTCCGTGTTCGCAGGCGGTATAGCCGCCAACAGCGACTATAGTGAAAAGTAAATGACATTTAAAGTATGTTTTCAGGGAATTTTCGTGTTTTTGCTATAAATTTCACGCCTGAAATGGATTTACTTTATTTTTCATCATCTATTTTCCATACACTTTTGCTTTTTGTACATTTCCACGGAAATAAGAATGAAACACTGATATAAAAAAAGCTGAAATAAATCGCTTATTCTTCAAGATTCTTTACTGCCGTTTTCGTGCTTCATTTTCAATCCTAATATTTTGTTTATTAATAGTTGTACCGAGTTTTTTTATGAAATTCTCTCAACTCATTTCTATTCTGTATGTTCCATTTTTTATTTGTTGTGCTGTTTTCCTTCAATTTTTTTTTAAATTCTTCTGTTGGGTTGGCTTGTTTTTTTATTGATTTTTTTCTATGTTCCATTTCCACGACTTGCTTTGTTTTTTGATTTCCTCTCTTTTGTCTTCTTTGTCTTATCCTTGTGGCTTTATTTTTTCCGTTTCTTACTTTTGCAAGTTTATTCCCTCTCAGTTTCTTCGTCGTATTTCACTGTTTCATGGTTTTCCTTATTTCGTTTGATGTATTTTGCTCGTTGTGTCAAATGTCTGTAGTTTTTGTTTCCCTGTTCCGCAGTTTTATTTTTGCCCAATTATCGAATTTATTATTTCGTGCTTTTTAATATTCTGTTTACTTATTGATCTCGAATACCTCAATTATTTGGGCTTTTTAATTCTGATATTACTTCGTTTTATTGTCGTTTATATTTTAGTCTTGCCTCTCTTTTCCCTACTGAGTGAAGATTTTTATCTTAGGGTTTGCTTAGTCGGAGAACGTTTGCTAAAACCGTCGACATACATGATAAATGGCACAGCTTATTGCGACAAAAACCAGTCGCATCCGATTTGGTCTCATTTTTGCGCCATTTACAATGAAACCAATGTGATCTGCGATCCTTACTTTTTGAAACACGATGTTGAATACGTGCCCGCCATTCCCGGATTCTCCAGCGGTTCCTTGTTTAGTACAGCTGAATTAGAATTGTTTCCGGTATTAGTTCAATTGTCACGTGACTTGCAGGGAACGCCTGGTCGAATTATATGGAACACGGCGAAACGGTGCCAGATCTCTTGGGGAATCCATCCATGGAAGTCGTGCAAGATATGACGACGTCATTTTTCGTACTTCTGGGCATTTTGTTTCCAACTTTCACGGACATAATCTGCGGTGCAAATTTATCGGGTAAATTTTTCCAGAAGTATCCTGTAGACTCAGTTTTCAGCTGAAATAAATTTCCTATTCTGGCTGGCTTATCTGCTTTGCACCTTTGTGGTAGTAACTACTCTGACGAGGGAAATTCGTGACATGTGAAAATTTTAGTTTGATAGGTATCGCTTTTCAAATTCAGCGCTCAAAAACTCAACAAACTATAGTGTTTATAAAGCTTTATAGTCTGTTTTTTATTAAATGCTTTTAAAGTAAAAATTGACAAAAAATAGCACTGTCGATAAAATTGTTTACACACATTTTTGACTATAAAATTCTTTATTCAAAAAAATAGTTAAAGGTTAGTTGAGTATGCTCACAGGTTTTTAGTCCTGTGCAACATACAGTTTAGCTGAAAATCTAAAAAATCTGAAATACTACTTGCTTTCCACTCTTATAATTTGGAAGCATTTCAAGAAAAACAGACTATAGATGGCCATTTTTTCATGTAAATTATTTTTGCGTTTACAGCGATTTATCAAGTGTATATTTTGACATTTCATTATATAGACAAACCACATTTACGCTAATTAAATAATGTGACGCATGGCAGACTTTACGAGAAATGGAACCAGAATTCTGTTGACTGTTCGAATCAATTTGCATAATAATTATTATATTTGTTGTTTGCTATAAACTCGACAATCTTTCAACATGATTCTGAATGTAGGCCTATTTTCAGGTGACTTGAAAGACCCACAAACATCTTTGGCCGTCGGTGTCGTGGCCGCCCAACTTTCCACGTCTTTCGTCTACTTATCTTTCGTCCTCATTTACGGAGGATGCGTCGTTGGCGAAGTGCTTCGTGACAAGTGATTACTTTATTGAAATCCTATGCCGCTAAAGCCTATTGTGTAATGAGCTGTGTCTTTTTTCTATTTAGATACGGTAGAAGCATCGGTGATTCCATGATAGTGGCAAAACTGGCCTGGCCCCACGAGTGGGTCCTTTTGGTTGGGTGCTTCACTTCAACTTTCGGGGCGGCGCTGCAGTGCCTCTACAGTAAGAAAAGCACATGAAACTTATAAGTAATAAAGTTAGTCGATTCTGATTTAGTCAGAAAATAAAGTCAATAATGAGGAAAGTAACCAGAAAAACAATTAAATTGGATAAAGGAATGAAACTGGAATAAAAAATAAAAGACAGGATGCAAAATTTTTTCTATTTCAAGGAAAAGTAAAAACAGTAGTGATAAGAAGTTCAATAAAGAGCCTTGATAAGAAGTCAAATAGTTATAAAAATTAAAGAATAGGAACGTTCATTATATGTGACATCGGAGAATAAAAAACTGAACATTGGATACAAATCCACCATAAAGTGAAAAAACAAGGAAAAATAGCAAATCATGAAACAAAAACATCAAAATAAAAATATTTAATTTCAAATCGGACATGAAATGCAAGATAGAGAAAAAAAGAAAAAAGTGATTTCATCCTGTAGCACACTTCTGATTTTTTATACTCTATTTTTTAACTGATTCCCAGAAAGAAAAAAAATGTTCATGCAAATAATAAACAACTTGCGTACGCGGTCACCTTTTTTTCAGATAAACTGTAATAGTTAGGACTACAACAACTTCTGAAGAAAAAATTTTGGCTTACGATGCAGGGTCATCCCTTCCCTATCTACGGATTTCTCTTCATTTGTTGTGTTTCGAGGTTCATTTCAAAATGAATGGACTGTAGGTTACTACAGTCAGGTTTTGAAAAAACATGACTTAAGATGTAGGCTTTTTATTTGCATAAACATTACTTACTATCGCCAAGACTCATTTAGAAAAAATGGACTATAAAACACTTATTTCAAGAACCATAAATTTAACAAAGATGGAATAAACATGGCAACCAAATCCACAAACTGTGCGGAAACTGGTACTGATAGGAATTGCAAAAAGAAAAATTTCGAGAAAGCGAAATCGCAAATAAGAATGTGAAAGAAAGAGAAAAGAAACTGAAATTTTTTGAAAATTCGAAAAAAATAATAGATTGAGAGTTTTTCAAATTAAGTGATGAATAAACGTATGAAAAACTAGAAACAGCAGAAAAATAATCGAAATATTTAAAGACAAATAAAAATCATTCGGGTACAAACAAAGATCTAAGAAATAATAAATACGGCTAATTAGCAGAGACAAAAATAGATAAAATAGATAAAAATGCAGAGGATTGATAGAAAATTAAGTCAAGTTATTGCTTTGGATCACTTCTTTATTCCTTATTGTGATTTTGAACCCGTACATTCAAACTACAGCTGAGTTAAAATCTGTTCAAGTTTCAAGTTTGACGCATAGATTCCGATTCCTATTCCAGACTTCGATGTCTATAAAAAGATGTAAAACTTCACTAATTCCATATTCAGGTGCTCCCAAAATTCTGCACGCCATCGCCAAAGACGACGTTCTACCATTTTTGAGCGTCTTCCAAAAAGTGACGAAACGCAACCGCGAACCGGTCCGCGCCCTCATTTTGACCGCCCTCTTGACCGAAGCGGTCATTCTGATTGGCGGCATAGATTACATAGCCCCAGTGTGCAATTGCTTTTTTCTGATGTGCTACGGGGCTGTCAACATAGTTTGCGGCTTGCAAACGTTGCTCAAAGCGCCCAATTGGCGCCCGCGGTTCAAAATTTACCATTGGAGTTTGTCCTTGTTGGGCGCCTTGTTGTGCTTGTTTTTCATGCTTGGTAGCAACTGGTATTATTCCATCATGGTCATTTTGTTGACCGGCGCCATATACAAATATATTGAATACAAGGGGTAAGTCTAATGTCAAGTTCTGACCATGGAATTGACCTGAACAACTGTGGTGTTTTCGGAGAGAAAACAAAGTTCTGACTTTTTATTTGAGCGCTAAAAACCACTGAATTTCGTAGAATTTCGTAGACTGTTTTCTAACGGATTATAGGAAAATCAACCACCTGTCTATTGAAATGAAATTAACTCATGCACATGACTGGATTCTACGTGGATCTATAGATCGATATAAGACTCGATTGTCAAGCATTGAGACAATAATTTTTAGACATTGATGAGGATCAAGGAGCATGTGCTAAAAACTCGAAATTATCGTCCTTTAGTGGTTCAAAAAATTGCCTACCTAAGGCCACAAGCTTACTTTTTGTATTCAGCGTTGAAATTACCCGATTAATTTCTCATAAAAGTTTTTTTCGTCATCACGATGTTGTCTGTGACGGTTTCACGCATGGATTTTTCATTTGTTAAATTTGTTATTTTCTCACGATTTAAAAAGACAAAATTCATGGAAGAATTCGATCAAAAATCGTCTGTCATAAAAATGCTGAAAATTGGCAATTTTCAGCATTTTTATGACAAAGGCTTTAATGGTATTTTGCTAACCCAAAGTAGTCTTTGTCAAAGTTACTAACTGTCTTGAAATCTATAGTCTGTTTTTTATAAAATGTGTGGGGTTAAGATTTATGGGTTATGGGAAAAGAGGACAATGTAGCGGGAATGGACAACACTGGACCTATTACTGTAGAACACACGAGAGAACTGCACAATAAAACTGGGTAGAATCCAACCAAGATAAGGGAATATTTAGGAAGTTGATCTGGGACCCCTAGAATCTCGAGTACCAACAATATTAGTCGATCACACATTCAATAATAAACACTCTTTATTCTCGACCCAAACGGCATAACATAAGTAATATGATTAACATATAAGCAGGAAAACGGGAAATAATAATGGCCAAAAGTGGTGAAAACACAAATATTTATAGTAATACAACAAATAACTTTCAGGCGTTTTTCATTATAGCATTGTACTGGAAAACCACAGAGTGGTGGGTGAAATGAGATTGGAATGCAGGATTCTGACGATAAAGAGAAGATTAGAATCGAAAGAAGAAAACTAAAATGAGAAGAAAGTTTGTAGGGAAGTTTTTATAGAAAGATGAATAAGTAGTTTTTATGTAACGGGCAGGAAAGATAAATTTAAAAGATAATATTCCTATGGTAGGAAGAAAGGAAAAGTAAGTTTGACTGAAAAAAAGCGAGAAAAAAACGGGAATTCTAAAAACTGGACTGCTGGAGTTTACTCGAGTTACAAATGTTTCAAATAGAAAAGTGACACAAATTAGTAGTGTGGTCAAATCGTTTACATAAGACTCTTACTGTAAAATTTTTTACTCAAAAAATTGTAAAGGCAGTATACTCACAAATTTCCAGTCCTAAATGATGTATTGTTTATCAGAAAATCGTGAAAATCTGAAATACTACTTGCTTTTTACTTTCATTATTTAGAAGCATTTCAAGAAAAACAGACTACATAAATGCAAGCAAAAGCATTCCAAATGACTT
Organism: Romanomermis culicivorax; assembly: GCA_963922205.1. Classification (NCBI taxonomy): domain Eukaryota; kingdom Metazoa; phylum Nematoda; class Enoplea; order Mermithida; family Mermithidae; genus Romanomermis; species Romanomermis culicivorax. Next base: position 114,348 of record CAWUHX010000028.1, on the reverse strand, counting down.
TTTTATATTTTACAAAGATCTCCGGGGGAGAGCAGATCATTCTGTGAACTATTTCCAACAATGAATGTAGTTCAGAATCGTATTCTCTTGTTCATTAATAAGCAACTTTACTTTTAGCATCTGATCTTGAATGAGATTTTTCGATATTTTTAACGTAAGTAATGTAAATTTGAGACAAAAAAGGTAAACATTTTAATACTGAAGGAGGGGATTCAACCACTTTCTGAAATCTAGTGGAAAACCTCTACAGCTTACGAATTTGTTGCGTTTCGTAGTGATTTTCAAACTGAGAAATAAATCATCTATAGCTCACTTCTGCCCATATTTCCTCTATGAAAAATTAGTTTTAACATTTTGGTGTTTTTTAGCCTACGTACTTCTAATCCGTTTATGTTTTACTTCAGAGCAAAGAAAGAATGGGGAGATGGGATCAGAGGATTAGCCTTGTCAACGGCTCAGTACAGTTTACTAAAGGCTGAAGAAAACAGAATGAATGCTCAGAACTGGAGGTTCGTTATGATAGAGTACTTTTACTGTTAAACACACACTTGCTCAGTGCTTTGCGATGATCATTGTGCTTGCCCTATTTGATACATTTCCATATCATCGTTTTAGGCCTCAATTGCTAGTGCTATTAAAATTGGAACCTGGCGAAGAAAATATGAATCGTAAAATGTTACTATTCGCCAACCAATTAAAAGCTGGAAGAGGACTGACCATGGCCGCAACGCTGATCGAAGGCAACTTGACTAATCACGAAGATGAAACTAAATCGCAGCAAGTCAGAGATGTAAGCAATATCACTATAAAAGCTGCGACTGGCATTAGCTGACTGCTCGAGCAAAAACAAAGTCAGGTCACAGCGAAATTCACAGAAGATAATGTAAAAGACTGTTGCAAAATTAAAACGTTTATGACATTGAAAGCTCTCTGAAGTCTGAACAATAATTTACTCCAATTTTATTGTAATCATAGAATTATTCGATTGTTCAGAAACTACAAGAACAAATGAAAGAGGCTAAGTTGAAAGGATTCACTGAAGTCGTACTAGTGCCCGACCCCGCTGAAAATATATGCGCCCTGATCCAATGCGTAGGTATGGGCAGCCTACGGCCTAATACAGTAATCGTCGGATGGCCCAATAATTGGAAAAATCGGTTGCAAAAACGCAATTCGAAATATTGGGATTTCCTGGGTAAAAGCTTCACTCATCGTAGATTTTGCCACGCGAAACCAAACCTGACGTCAGTAAAAATCTGTTGAATTATAAAACGTAAAGTCTACCGGAAAGACTTTGATAAAATGACTATTATAATTCAAGTCTAACATCCCACTAAGGGCAAACATGCGATTCATTTCCTTTATGGAAAAATTTGAAAACTCCTATTTTAGATACCGTCCATAGGGTAGCCACCAATCACATGTGTTTGCTAGTTCCAAAAGGTCTTTTCATGTACCCGGAACCTTTGGATCAGTTAGCCGGCACTATTGACGTTTGGTGGATCATACACGACGGAGGCCTGATGATTTTGTTGCCTTTTTTACTTAGGTAAAGTATTCCAGGTTTTAAATATGCTATATTCAAATGGAACACATTTTAAGTGGAAACTTATCGTACATTTTCTTCAAATAGTCTCGCAAAGAAACGAGATGCTCATATGCAAATAATGAATAGCCTGCTTACGCTGTCGCTATTTTCTCAGATTGACTGTGACAGTTATACATTTTCAGGTGAGCACCGGCTGAAATAGAAAAGAATCCAAAGAAAAGACAGATAACAATGTGTCGCAAGCTAAAATTTTACTTTTCAAGTTGTAGTTTTAACTACTACTGTCAATCTAGGGGGAAAGATGGCCGCTGAACTGGTTGTTTAGTATTTGCACGATCATCTTTTTTCTCTCCGAGGTTCATGTGAAAAAATGGGCTATGAAAAAAAATCTGCCTCGCCATCACATGATGGTCATCTGTTTTATGGATTTTTTGTATTCCGGGGCTCATTTGAAAATGAATGGCGTATTGAGTACCAAAGTTTGAAATCAAAAGTGAAGAATGAAACATTTTGGTACAAATTGAATCGCGAATGCAAAGTACTTTCCATCAATCTTCTTCGTCAGTGAAACTTCTGCACCATTGTTAAACTTTAGACACACGAGCCAAATTTTATTCCAACATGTAAAATTCAAAGCGTCAAAATTTCGTTTCGAATCTTGTGAATAAATCAAAAAATTTTATGCTCGTCTACCCCAAGAACGCTCTTAAACTGTGGATTCCTGCAAGACATGAAGATAGAATTCCTTTGAAGGACTGTCGGACTGACATCCAAATTCGCATATTAAGCATATTAAAACATGAATGGCTTCAAGGCTGTTGAAATATTGAAAGAAGACGTTCTGGTCAACAACTGACCTCAGCATTTCTATTTTAGACAACATCGTGTGTGGAGGCAATGCAAAATTCGAGTTTTCACCATTGCGCAATTACAGGATAACAGTAAGATGATCTTTATTTTTTCCCGACCGTGCAAAAAAGGTAGACTCAATGAGAAGAAATTCGAAATTTTCAGGCCTACATTTTGGAATAAGTTTCTTAAACGCCAGTTTTTCGACAATAGTGGAATTATACATTCGAGGATCAGCCGCTTAGCAAAGTTTCTGGGGTTTTCGTTTTCTATAAAAGATTCTGGATGCAAGGAATACTGGAATGAGTTAGTAAAAAGATCAAAAATCTTTTTCCAGAGGTTGATTGAATAGCGAGGAATATGAAGAAAGCTCATTCCTTTCCAATATTTTATAGTTCTCCCGGAATTTACGATTTCCCTTAAAAATTAAAAAGGATAGATAAAAAGTTGAAAGCAAAAATTAATTAAATGATTCCTGAAACAAAAGACAGAAGATTCAACTTTGGAGATTGAGAAGTCAAGCAAAGGACGCCTATTCTGGACTTGGAATATTTCACATAAACTGGTACCCCATTCCTATTCAAGCTGTCAGAATGAAAGAAGACTTGCAGAGGTGGGTTTATCAATTGAGAATCGACGCCACGGTCGAAGTCGTGGAACTTTCAGACGCAGAAATAACCATGGACGCCTATGAAAGAACCATGCTAATGGAAGATAGGGCTCGTTTAGCCCTCAATTTGTCAATGGGCGGCAAGAAGTCTTCCGTAGACGTAAGCTTTACTGTTTTGCAAGTAGATTTTTGCGGAAAGCTACTCGCACGGTGTTTTGTAACTACAATAGGCTTTAAAAGGACATTTTCTTAATTACGCTCTGAAGTCAAATTAGCCACGAAATTTTTGGGTCGAAAAGTACAATATTCCCTTTCAAAAAATGATACTTACATAAAGAACCATGCACATTCACATGTTTATCTTGTCAGTCTTATCTTGTTCTATAACCCTAGAGAGTGAACTTTCCAAAGCTAAGTGACCAGGCGCGTATGTTCAGCTATCAATAAGGTCTAACATGTAGACGTTGTTTCTTTTGTACGGCGTGATCTCCACTTTGACTTAGTGGTCATCTTTCGATTTGCGCTTTTCTTATAGTTCGAGCTGAAATGGGTAAGTAAATGATTCTGATTGGCCTGGCCTGGATTAGCTGACCAATCGAAGTGCCAAAACTGATCTTGAGTAGCTGTTCTTTGTCAACTCTTAACGGATTTGGCTGGAATAGCTGTCCGAGATTTTTTGTCAACAGTAGGACTTTTTTGAAACCTTTGCATCGGCTAGAGAAGTTTTACGGAGCACAACACTCGTAGGTGGAATCATAGTATTCAATAAATGGAAAATCGGGGGATAAGGTGGTGTCAGAAAATGTCCGTGTAAACACAAAGATCGGTAAATGTAGGGCTGTGAATAATTATTGCGTGATCTTCAATCTGATTTGTAAAAAGTCGTTCGCGTTTTTCAGCCCGTGATCGCCCAACATCTCAGAGAAACCATCAACTCCTATTTGCCACCCACGACTTCTGGGGACAACAATAAACAAGGCGCCGATGCTGGTCTATTGTTCATGCCCGAAACTGTTATTCAAATACCCGATATCGATGAAAAAAATCGAAAATCGTCGCCCAAAAAGCACAGAAGAGTGAAAATTAAGTTGAACGACAAAACATTGGATTGTCAAGATTACGAAAACGGTCACACAACTCGCAGGTAAAATTTGTTGATTCAGTACTGTAGTTTTACATTTTGGTCATGATGAATGAGACTGAAACAGTACTGAAAATTTTCTTGTCCCCATTTTTAAACTGCGTAAAAATTCAAGCAATTCCTATAAACTCTCCTTTCACTCTCTCTTGCAGACGTTACAGAAGATGCAATAGTTTCAGCAGCAGCAGTTCTTCGTTGGCGGATTCGGAATGTGGTCCTAAGCAGGGCGGTGAGAGAACTGGAGGCATGCCGGGCAAAGATAATAAAGCTTTCGAACCAGACGTCAACGATACTTTCGAAGAGTTGAGGAGCAAATGGTTATCGTCTGGCAGACAGTTACGACGATCCAGGTAACTTTTTAATACTCACAATGGGCACGTTACTAGTGGATTCACTAGTGCATTGGATTCACTAGTGCATTCCTTCTAAATAGAAAAATTACAGAAATCAGTCTTGTCATCAAGCTAGTTTACACGACGGTTTTACTGTACTAGAATTTTGAAACAGTACTCGCTTTCCAGTTTTGTTATTTAGAAGCATTCGAAGCAACAGAGACTATAGCCTGTTTTTCTTGAAATGCTTCCAAATAATGAAAGTGGAAAGCAAGTAGTATTTCAGATTTTCACGATTTTCCGATAAACAGTACACTATATAGGACTCGAAATTTGTGAAGATACTGACTTCACCTTTAACAATTTTTCGAGTGAAAAATGTTACGACTGATTTGTGTCACTTTTTTATTCGGAAATATTTTCTAGAAAACAGACTATATTAACTGCGTCCTGCTAGTTAATAAAACTACTAAATTCCAAATGTCAGTTAACTAAAAGTAAATGCATTTACCACGAACCGTACTTTTCCAACTAAAATTTAATAGTGGTATTTTTATCGTAGTTACTCCATACTACCTGAAATTCCACTAATTTCATTTATTATTGTTTTCAAAATGTGAAAATCTATATAGCTTTCTATGCCTTATAATCTAGCAGGTGTTCGAATTTTACCTTATTCAAATTTGAAGCCAAAGTATCATCCGAAAAATAATCTGGATTACAGCGGGTTTGAAAATATTTCTATGATAATATGTGTTTGAAATTCATTCGAGTTTTATATAGCATCAGTTGAACGTTAATCAGACAACAACTGATTTCAGAAAGCACTGGTTTAATGTGGATAAATTTCAAGTCTAGTGTTCAACAGATGTTTCAGCTAATTGCATTTGAATATTAATCAGATAATATTATGTGATTCCAAGAAGCACGGTTTACTGAAAATCAGCTTGAATTGGGATACTTTTCTTCAGTGAGATGTGCATTAAATTAGTTAGATTTTTTGATGACTCAATTGATCGAACAACAGTGTAAATGAGCATTGATTAAGAAGAATTTATGCATTAAACGCGCTCGAATTTCATCACATTTTACTGATCTTGCTATGTGAGATTTCGCACTGTCTGATCCAAAACAAAATGATTTACCCTATAAGCGCAAATTAGCACTTACTGTAATGAGATTTATGAAGTTTTTCTACAAGAAAGTTATTTGAAGCCGTTGAGTGGTTTAAAAAAACTGATCTTAATCGGGGGATATTTTTGTACAATCTTGAACTATAATTTTTCTTTTTTCAGCGATATGCCAAGCAAAACCGTGCGTGATTTCGCGAAAAATCGTTTGACAGAAAAACGGAATTCGTTGTTCTATTCTCACAGCGGCGCCGAGCTCAGCGACGACGGTAGCATCGGCGGTCACGCATCCAGGACCGTCGACGAAGAAAAAAGAATCGCCAAAGAAGAACGTTTCAGCAAATTAGACGGCAATAAATTGCGGAAAATGCATACAGCCTTGAAAATGAACCGTTTGATCAAAGAAAAATCGTCAACTGGATGCCGTTTGTACGTACTCAATTTGCCTAGGCCGCCGCACTCCCGCGAAGGACTGGTCTACTATATGGAATACTTGGAGGCGTTAACCGACGGTCTGGAACGCGTTTTGTTGGTCAGGGGTTCGGGAAAAGAAGTGATCACTATTTATTGAAGTCCCGTGAATTTTATGGTTTTTCGGGATAGTTTCCGGAATTCTGCCCCGATTTTGTTTTTTACCCTAACTGTTCCAAATCTGAAGCAGAGTAAAGGGTCATTAATACTTGCATTTTCCGACGAAATGGAGCGGATCGTCAACAGCTTGAAACGTTCAGCCTGAAAACCCACTTTCGGTCGGAAAGGATAACCGAAATTTTGTGGAAAATGACCGACGGTAACCTTCAGACGAGCCGAACGGAACGAAAATTTCTCGTTCGTTCGGTTACGTTCCGTCGATTGCATTCCGTTCCGTTCCGTCGGAAATGCCAAGTATTAATGACCCTTAAGAAATATTGCGAAAAAAGTTCACCTTAACTATTATTTTAAAGAAATCTCGAAAACCAGAGCTCTATGTCCAGGAACCGAAAACATGGAACCGCCTTTTTTCTTCTATATTTTTATGGTCTGTTTTTCATAAAATTCTTCTAAATTGAAAAATCACAAAATTAATATTGTCGTCAATCATGCAGAAAATTGTCAAAATATGATGCAGAACTTGATTTCCAGCTTTATTATTTTTATTTACGAGCGAACAGGCTAGTTTTCTTCTGAAATGATTCCACGTTTTCAGAAGCGTTTGTTTGATCACAAGATTTCCAAAATGATATTAATGATTCAGAATCATTACGATGGGCAATCCAGCCGAGACCATTTGCTTACTAACCTGCAGCTTTTTGTTCGAAAATTTCACTAAATGTCAGTATTAGTGGACAATTCATTTGCGTTGTTGTAAGCGTTTCGGTAAATTCACAGAAACGGTAAATTACAGTGTTGTGATGTAGATCCATTTCACCATGTAGTTCAAGTAGAATTAATACCTTCTATGAATATATTGGGAAAATACGTGACTTCTGCCCAGTTTGCCTCTGAGTCAACAAATTTTCAAAACGGTATCATTCTCCCATGCCTGTAGTTACAACGAATTTTTCTAGCTTCGTTTTTTATTGTAGAAAATTTATATACATTTTTTGCGTGTAGTATAATTGTAAGATTTACTGACTGAATAAATATTTGGAAAATGGAATAATGCAATATCAAAATGGTGATAAAAGTTTCGACCGCACAAGCTAAAATGATTTTCCTTTTATTTGGATATATACGCACGAATGGGAATTTACCATGCCAAGGCTTCTGTCAAAAAATCATCGAAAACTCTCTACGAAGAGCAATAGTAACTAATTAGCCAAATCTATAAAAAAAATTGTTAAGGAAGGATGTCCTTTGCAAGTCTGGTTTGCTGCACTAGCATTGATTTTAGAGAATATATCATCTTTTTTGCAGACAACCAAGGTGCAGTACAGTGTCTAAACTGAGCCTGACTCTGTAAAAAGCCATCATCTTACCTCGGTCTTTGCATCCGCCCCAACGTGTTAGCCAACTCCAGGTCATTCAAATAATCTAGCCTGCTGTAAATTCAAAAGTGTTGAAAAATTAGGAACTGATTTTCATATAAAATATTCAAATAGTTCTTACTTGTAAAGATCGTACTTCTTAGCCAAAGATGAGAGGCGTTTTCCGAATCTTAATAGAAGTAATGAAATTTTGTGAAAAAGGTGCATGACAAATATGAGAGGATAAGGTTCAACTCTTACGCAACTGTGGTCAGCTCATTGGGTGATAATTTTTATGAAGGAAGGATCAGGATTTGCATTGCTTACACTGAGATTTTCATAAAGTAGATAGTGTAAAGTTTTCATCATGTCAATTTTATAATGGCAATATTAAGGAGAACACAAAATCCAGAGTGACCAAAAATGTTTCGTGTGACAACTCAGATGAACTATGGCCTATCGAACGCATTAGATTTCAGAATTTGCACTTAGGAACTTCCCATCGTTAGGCACAATTCATCGTCATTCAACTAATACTTTTATAAAAATCTCCGTTAGGACTATTCATAAATTTGAAGCTATTAATCATGAAATCTGTGACATGTTTCATTTTTTCACTAATCAGAATGGGTTAAGTACAAATTCGAGCCATTTTCGTAACATGCAAAGCCAAAGTTAGTCAAAAATTTTCAGACGTTGTCAACATTGTAAAGTCAATATAGTTCGATCATTATGAAATCCCGAGGGTCAGTAAAACAGCAAAACAATTACCTTGGTCTTTGCCAAGCCCCGAGCATTGTAGCCAATTGATCGATGTCTAACATTTCGTCGTTCCTTTTATTGCTCTTAATTTCATCGACGTCAAGCGAAGTTTTTTCGCTATAACTGAAGAAAAAGGAGATGAAATGCATGAAGTTGAAAAATGAGGAATCTTTTGTAAAGGTCAAGGTTGCCACAGCCAGTCGAGGAAGATCGGATAACTTCATATATTTTGGGGATATTTTTGAAGCGCGCTAGAGTGTTGATACAGGTTCCAAGGCTATATGAAAAAATCGAGCTGTTTACACTACCGTGGTAATTATTCACTTTACAGACCTATTTTCGAAAAGTTATAAATGTATCAACAAACCTGGGTTTGACTTCAAAGTCATATCAATCTTCCTCCATCATCAGAAAGATTTTCTCAAATTTTCGGAAGTATGGATGTAGCAGAATGCAGACATTTTTTTTGCATTTTCAGGAATACTGATTCCATCGAAAGCTACTTTTCACTACTGGCGACAGTATATTTGATTATAACAGAATCCGTTCACATAGTTTTTCGTTACCTACAAGTTACGCCGATCAATATACAGTCTAGAAGGTTTGAGTTGTGATAGGGATCAGCCAGAATTCTACTGTGATCAGAAAGTTCAGTTCCAGAATCCCAACGCCCTGAGAAAAAGTATGCTTCAGTCATAAGTTTACCTGAACAATTTTTCATAAAATCTGGATAACGATTGCTTCAGGGATTTTACAAACTGCCTAACTTCGGATAGAAATATGTTTATTCGATAAAATTCGAGTCGGTTTGTGTTTTTGCAGTTTCTGTACAACTGTGCTCCATAGTAACTATGCTCCAACACAAGCTTATTCACTGATCAGGAATTCATTGAAAATGTAGAAGACGCCTCACATTTTTGTGAATGCCTCTGGAGTTTTAATTAACAATAGTTTATATTTTTTAGAAAGATCAGCCACGTGAAACTCGCTCAACAACGTGTTTTCCACTTATATTTTGACATCAAAACATGGAATCATATTTAAACCTAATTTTCACATGTGAGGGTTTTGAAACACTTATGTTTGATAATGTGAAAGCAATGCTTTCTTGAAAATATCTACCCGAGTATATCATGGCATTAGCAGAAAAGCGAGTGAAAACTCTATCTTTGACAGAAGTGGCAGTATGCTTCAATTGGATATGATACTTGTTCATACATTTTATTTATTCGAAAAACCCGACTGAAAGATAGACACAGATTACGATTTTTTGTAAGACGACAGTTTTTTCACAAAATACTTGGGAATTGAGAACTGACAAAACTTAGTGCTGCCGTTCACAAATCTTATTACTACAGAATTTTTACTAGAAAAATATTAAAGTGTCACAAATTTTCAGTAAAATGTGGCTTTCAGAATACCTCGGCCAGGCAGGGTAGGGTCGCGCACCACCTTGCAGGTGGTAGTGGATCCGATGAGTTAAATGTTTTTCGAAAATCCTATATTGGATATTATTTTAACATACACTTCAGGAAATTAAATATATCATTCAGCAGAAAATCTTAGAAATATGTTTTATCTGCGAGTTTAAAAAACGGACTATAAATCGTTTTACTTCACCGACTTACGGTATAAAACTGGATTCCGCATTAGCGATCATGGTCGACATTATTAAAAATAGCACGCCGAAAACTTTGACCATGGTTCGATAGTAGGATGGCGTTAAACTTATCATCATGACTGAAAATTGATCCAAATCTTTGCAAGTAGAAAGAAACTGCACTGCGGCTGAAATTTCCAAGTTGCCTCATTTGCATATGAGTGAAGCTAGATTGAACATCAAGTACTATGTAGGTAGCTAATTTTCTAGTGAGATTTGTTAGCGTATGGCGCAGAAAAAAGAAAGTTTACGACTTGAATAGGATCAAAATGACATACAATCCGAAAAAGCGTTATTTACTGTAACTAATTTGCATAAAAACTAATCGCAAGAGACTTCAAAAATCGAGAATGCATATTACGTTGCGTTGTTGATCTATGTCAAGATTAGCATCTTATTTTCGCGGAAAACCAATTATGGGAAATTTTCCTTCTGGTGAGTAGATGGTTTATTATCATCACCATCATCATCTTCGCGGAAAAAATGATCGCATGCCGTGAGCAGTTTTTGCTACCGGACACTCACTTTCCACGATGTCAAAGCCTATAAAATCACTTTCTCCTTGTTGTAGTATAGATATGCATATATTCACACTTGGTTATAAAACAGTAATTAGAATCCCGTTTGGTCGACACATTACATATGCGTTTATATCCTGTATACATGATTCAGGAAAACCTGAACCTAATACAGAGCGATAAGAACAGATTCTTGGACAAATATCCAACAAATGAAAAAGAGAGAAATAGTAATATAGTCCTAGAAAATTAATTAGCGCATATGGCGTGAATTGACCTGAATGTGATTATTTGAGAAACCATAAGTAATCTGACATAAGATCAAATAATGAGAAGTAAATAATGAGAATATATAAGCTGCCAGTTAGTCTTACAGTAATTTTTAAAAGACGCCAATGTGTTCACTGATGTGATGACCCACGTGATGATTTACTTTCAGTGTCGAATTGGAACGTTCATATTTGGGTCTTCAGCTGCGAACTGTAATAAAACCTACAACATGCAAGTACCTTTCCAGCTCATCTATATTATAGTCTATTTAATTTAAAATGATAGACGCAGCGAAAACCAAAAAAGTAGCTTCAATTTGTTACGCAATTTTTACTTAGTGAAAAGTTTATACTGTAGGAAAGCGCTAAATGTCATCATGAGAATGGGAAAGGCCAAGGTCATTACAAAACATGATTATCTACTTTCGATTTGGACAGAACTGCATTGATACCTAAATGCTATTCATGGAAGTGTGACCAATGACCACGTTATTGAAGGAAATTTTCAGCAGCTCTGTTTGTCGCTCACTGACGAAAAAGTTTTTATCATTTATCAAGATACTAAGCTTACTAGTTTTTTCCACATCAAATCTACATTCATGGATTCCCTGTATCGATCATTTCAAAGTGAATGGAGTATAATTCGTAGGGATTTACCTTTTTCGTATCGGTTCTTCATCGTTTCAACCAACAAAATTGTACTGACTATATTCAGCAGTCGAATATTATCAAGGAAGTAATTACTAAGATTTCAAGTCCACAAACTTGTAAATGTAGTAAAAATAGCAGAGATATTACATGGCCGTAAAAAATAAACAAAAGCTGGGAACAAAAATACCCCTACAAGGTCAAGTATGAAAATGTATTTTCCCGGCGTAAGGTGTGATTATCCCGAGAAAAGATTAACCAAATGGCCGGACAAGGAATCCGTGAACTGCGAGATACATTGATCCTGCAGTTTTCCGTCGCTAAACTTTATTTACTCTAAAATTTGCCTAAAAGTTGCGGCCAGCTGGTCTCGAAACGACTGGTACAATTCTCCTGAAACATGCATTTGGTAGAAATTTGGTACAACTCACTGTGGCCAGAAAGCTAACTTTTACTTAGCAAACGCATCTCATTACATTTTCAACCCGTAAGTATTATAACATCCCCCGAATTCGGAGCAGTTATCGTAGGGTTCTATGAACAGTGTAACATTTGTTAGGAAGATCTATCGATTGAATGTATTTACATGCGCTAATCTTCTTTGGTTGCTGAGATCAGGTGTACGCTAACTTACCATTATTCCTGAGATTTATGTAAATTTCAGGTCTACTTGGAAAAACATTGAGGTTGCTCAAGGCTCTCGAATGCACTGTAAAAAGTATAAGTTTAGACTCTCCAAAGAGAACCCACAGAAAAAGGCAAGACTCTTTTAAATATTCCATCAACCTTTGGATGCCCTATAAGTGCAAAATGGTTGTTCATTAGCAAAAACGTGCGTAAAAGAAGCATATCAAACCAGGCTCAGTTTCCGTCGCGCCTGACGACTTTCTGGCTCACGCATATGAGTGTTAGCCTTAATCTGTTTTGAATTTCGAGGAGGACGGAAACCTTAGCCGGTTTCTCATAATATGGATTCTTGGAGTCTTACTGGAAAAACTTTCTAATCAAACAAGGAACTTTGAACATGAAGCAAAACAGATTGAAAGACATTATTTGGAAAAATAAACTTTCTCCTAAAGAAATGCCAAACGATATACGCACTTTGATTTCTTATTATGTAATGAAAAAGGAGATCCATCAGTTAATTAGAAGGAAGAAAATGTTCAAATTGCAGATAAAATTTAACTCAAGTCTCCTGTTTTTGGCTGTGAATGTAGACAAATTAATATTGTTTCTGTTTGATCTATGTTGCACTTGTCACAGTAAATCAGTTCGTGGGTAAAAACAAAAAAAAATCGTGATTGTTTATCTACAACGTACAAAACTATTGCGTTTAGGCCTGCATTTGTCATAAAATCTTATTGATAAAGTTCAAATTCGACCACAAATGAGATGAGATTTTAATTAGCCTGGTACTTTCTGGAATCTGAAATATCTTTTACTTAATATATACTCCACTTGATGTTTTTTTTGAGAAGATAAATGCGTTAACACAAACGGAACCAAAAGATGCACTCGTAAAAAAGTGATTGTCTTGTATCTGATTGTTCAATCTTCAAAATTTAACAAAATCGAATAATCTCATGACATGGGATACCGTTTGATGTATTTATATAATAAATTACATTGATATACAGTATTGAACTTGTTCTTCTTCATATTAGAATTACCACGATTTTTATTTTCAGCTAAACGAAATATATTCAATAGTCAGTTTGCAAGGATTTATTGACTTTGAAAGACATGTTTTTGTGCCGTAACGGGCATGTTCAAGAAATTTTTATACCAATTTCATTCAATGCGATCTGTTGGAATTTTATCATCTCAGTGCTTTGATCCTGGAGAGCACGCTAATGTTTCAACGCAATTCCTTTCAAAAATGTTATCGAAGATGACCCCCAGAGCTTGTTTTCCTTCATTCCAGGGTCATATGATGCCATTTCACTATCAATCGATTCCGGACAACTGCATTCTGAGCATGTTCTGCGCGAACAGCAGTGAACCAAGAAAGAGTTTATCACGCATCTTCCAATCACCATTTTTTTCCTCAAATGAAGTCTTTTGAGGAAAAAAATTTTGAAATGAGGAAAAAAATTTTGGGTATGGTTCTCATTGTGGAAAAAATTTTGGGGAACTCTAAACCGAAAAGATGCGTTTTAGTGGACTTTAAAAGGTCAAAATCTCAAAATTTTCCGGCGCGAAGCGCCGGTCATGGGTATAATTATAACTATATTCTATCAGGCGCGGCCGTTAGCATATCTACTTCGACTTACTAATTAATGCTCAACAGTTTCTATCAATCAAGTTAGCTCGTTTCATTTTCTAATCGTTTACAGTCAATTATGTCGCCAAAAATAGAGATTTTTCATCAGGTCTCTCAATTTTTTCTTTCGATGATTGTAATTTTTTTAACGTTTGCAATCTGAACTTTTGCGTTTACTGAAGGTGGAAATTGAAGAGATTACTCTAGAACGCGATTTTAAAACATTTGTTCACGAATTATCTGTTGGGGAGATTTATTTTTCAGCGTTTTAGAATACAAAAACCCGAAAATTTTTCCGGCGCTTCTCGCCGGAATGGGGAGCAAATTACACTTCATCAGTCTGATTTTAATTTATTTCCCAACGTTATGAAGGTTCATTTTCCGGCGTTTTAGAAAGTAAAAATCCAAAAATTTTTCCGGCGCTTCGCGCCGCAACAAGAACTAAATAAAATTAGATGATTCTAATCGGTATCACAGAAATGTTGATAGCGGATAAATTCATGAGAACTCTACCGTTTACTTGCTTTATCCGCTCCTATAGAACACCAATATAATCTTGATGAGCTCATTTTGACTAACATAACCAGAATTTTCTCAATTTTTTTCCTCATTTTTGCAGGTTTCTGACTACAAATACAACAAAATGCTTGGGTATGCTCCTAAAATGCACAAAAAAGCATCCGTAGCCACATTATAAGCATTTTTAAAAATGTGGAAAATTTTTGGAAAATGAGGAAAAAAATTTTGGGTATGGTTCTCATGTGGAAAAAATCTTCGAGGACAAAAAACGGTGCTTCCAATTTGGTTTAAGCATTTCAATTATGAATGGCAAAGCATGTACCGGTTGGAGAATGATATAAAATACTAGATCTGGGGCCGGTTTCACTAAAATGGTTTAAGCTCGAGCTCGAAATTATCTCGACCACAAAACATAAAACCTCGGTTTCAGCGGTTTCACTAACGTCGAGATCATCCCTAGCTCGAGATTGTCTCGACGTCGGGATTATCTCGAGCTCGGGTTTAAACCCTGGCCCAAGATGTTGGGTTTCACTAACATTTTTCATTTAATCCTGACCCCGACGTCGGTTTCAGCCACACACAAAAGTAAACTTTCCTATCGAGCCGGTTTAAGTCCGAACTTTTTTGGTTTTTTATTATCGTTGATTGTTAAAAATGATTTTTTTGCGTTAATGATTGATAAATCGACATATTAAACGTGAAGGAAATTTTCAGGATAGGACGAATCACTTAGATTTTATGAATGATGTAGAACTATAAGATCGTTACTTTTGTCAACATGATTCCAACGTATAAATGATGAAAGAATCTATAAAAGTAAGTGGAAAAGTACAACGAATATTTCAAACTTTGGAGCTGAGATGACTACCATCACTTGGTTACTTTTTTAAAGTTTCCGGATTCTTCCAGCAATAAGTTACTCTTACTTTGCGGTTGAATCGTTGCAGTTTGGAGTGATCAGCATCCTAGCAAGTTTTAGGTTTATTTCTCCTTATTTAATAAATAATTTGTTCTGATTTTGCATTTTTCACGTTGTTTTTTGCACTTCTTTTGTTGTTACGTTTTGAAGTAACAGGACACAGGATTTTTTTAAAGACTAAATTCATTGAACTGAATTGTATTTCAGATTGAATCAACAATGTGCACCTCTTGCTAAATAATCGAAGATCTCAACTTCAAAAAGCTCTCAACTGCAGTTTTCTAGTCAAAAAAGAGTTTTCGAACAAAATGGTACCACACTAGAATAATGTATCCGACATTTCTTTTCTGGGAGTATCCCATTGATAGGAAAGATCTACGTAACGTGAGACAACAAAAGTATATTGAACTGTTGAATCACTGCTAAAAATGACATTTGGATAAACTACAAAAAAGACAATAACTCAACCAACAATAAAACAACAAATTGACCAATTGAAAAATAAAAAACATGTCTGATAGCTGAACCACCAAAAAATTTCATACTCTGCTAAATCAACTTTGAAAATAGGGATATAATGATAGAAAAATCAGAAAAAACCACATCAATTCGGTCTGGTGATGTGAAAAAAGGTCTGGAGTCATGACTGTTAATAAAAAATGCATCAGTTTCCGACAATAACTCGAGTTTCAATCTTTTGTTTCTCACCTGCATGATGTACAATTGCTCACAGTTCATGGTTTCGAAGAAATCTCAACAGGAATCAGGGGCACGATAAAAGCTGCAGAAGTTATGAAGTCAACAAGATTGATTAGTGTACGTGAGAAAACCGTAAAAATTCATTCTTCATTCTTCAAATGTTCACGGCCAGCATGTGTATATTTTGTAACTGCTTTAGGATCAAATGCTTGTCATAGCCTTTCAGCTGCAATAATATTTTGAGTTATCGCCTCAAAATTTGAGCCTAAGAATTACGAGTTACCGTAAACCATAGCTTTTTTGATGTCCATTCCAAATCAATTGTAACAGACGGTAGATTTAAGCTGATTCCTACCTTACTGTACACATGCTTCGCCTTTGATGAAAACTGAATGAACTTTTCTAGCATGTTTTAACGAATTCAGTACTGATCATGGGGCCGGTTGCAGTAAACGAGATAATGGAGAACTTTTTATATATCTTGTGGGCAAAAAAGTCCGCGATCCCGAGCTCAGGATCATACTGTTTATTGGTACCCGGTCCTGTAGTAAAACTTCAGTTGTGAAATGGCGAATTTGTGTTTTATAGAAGTTAGAGGTGCAATAACAAAGATGCAGTGAAACACGGCTAGGTAAATACTGCAACAGTTTCATACTATTCGGGTTGAAGTGTTCGTCACATTGAATTACCGAAAATCGATTTATTATTGAAACTGCAAAATTACTATGGAACACAGTTCTATCGCCATCTCAAATCTCGTCCATCTCAAATTGGCGCCCATTATAACTCGGCGTCCGTCCCAACTTGGCGTCCAGTGTTGAAAAAAAATCCTCACTTGGCGTCTGTCCTAACTTGACGTCCATCCCCAACTTGGCGTCCAATGCATTATAAAATCGAAGTTAAATTGATTCTTACATTTTTTCATTTTTTCGAGCTTCAAATTTCCGATCTATATCTGTTCTTTGTTTTTAATTTTATTACGTATTATCCTTCTTTTCCTCCTCTGAGACCCTTTATTTAGGTAGCCCTATCCATAATTTGCGTACTAACTGAGTACATTCAAATTATTTTACTTCTACGCCATTGGCTAATCGTTTTTTCTGCTTTTTCTTATACAAATAAATATGATCGGGAGTGACTCTGCTTTCATACAAGTATTACCTTGCAAGGAAATAAAGTTTGCCTTTCAAAATCACCGATGTTTTACAGAACACTGCAATAGACAAACTTTACTTAGCCCCAAATTCGATTGGAAATTTTTACGTAAAGTCTGTTAGATTTTGAGAACGCTGAAGTTTTCAAAATTCTGGGAAGATGTGAGTTTGCATGCAAAAATGAAATGTTTCTCTGTGAAACTATGTGCTTCCTTCATTGGAAGCCTTTTCTGTACACAGAAAAATGTGAGTAAAATTTACCTAAATCCAAAAAGTCCTAAACTGTAATGATTGTATTACTCGCAAGTGCATCGTTTCCAATAGTCAATAAAAGGTGAATTTGATTAAGCACATGAGCCTATTTTGATCCAAGTCATATAATACGCCAGGTTAAGACGGACGCCAAGTTAGGGCAGACACCAAGTTAGACGCATAGTTAGGATGGACGCCAAGTTTAAATAGTTTCTGTTGCACTTTATACAACAACTTGAAGACTAGCACATTTCTAAATTTATTAGTACTAATGATTTTTGTTAAAATTAACGTTAATGAAAAATCCCCCATGTACATGTATAATTTTGAATATACCAAAAAAATGAACTGATAGTTTAGAAATGAAAATACAGATAGAAGATTGATGCAGTTAAATTTTTTTGGTTCAAATTTTAACTTTATGCTAAGCGGTGAAAAGTGATTGATATTTGATCTAAATAAGGCGAACATCTTTGAACGGTTTATTCGATAACTAGATATCTCGACTTTTTATGCCTGTATTGCGACTTTCACAAATGCCGTAGTATTTTCATACGGGCAGTTTTCCAACACTCTTTGAAAAATTGCTACATAACTAATAGTAATAACAACCAATTTTTATGATTCGTTTTTTATGCAGAAATATCCTAACGTCCGCCTAATAAAACCCAATAAATAAGTAATCCAGGCAGTGGAGCGTGGAATCACAAACATTCTAATTAATGTGAAAGTTCGAAGTATCATTGTTTCTGTTTTTCTTCTTATACGCAACGGGATACTGTAACCGGATCATCTAGAACACGTCAAGAAATGAACCAAAAAGGTAATTCTTTAGTCTATTTTTTCCAAATAGCGCAACAACCAGGTTCATTATCTGCTCTTCAATTCCTACGGATTATTTTGCTTTCCGAAGCTCTCCTCACGGAAGAAGCATGTACATGATTACCGAATTTTATATTTTAGTATGCATAACATCAGAATAATAGATTGTGAGATAATTTGGCTCGTATTTGAAAAGTATAATGAAAGTTCTTCAAATTATTTTTGAGACACGTTGACACTTACAAAATTCCATTTTTTCAAAATTAGAAAGAGTAGAAAAGTCGTCTTGTATTCATTCCCATTTTTCCATATGTAATACCAAGTTGATAGCAAGAAACTTAATCTCCGATGAATTATGCGTGCTAACAGGTGTACGAGTATCGAAAGATGGGTCAAATCAAGTGCTTCGTTTAAACATAGAACCACATCCATACATTAAAAATCGTATCACGAAGTGCAGCTTTTTAACACCACTAGCAACTAACATTATTATCTTCTCTATTGTTTTCTTTATTGCTTTTAAGTTTTCTTCTAAAGTTCTTACAAACTAGTTTCACTGACTTCAATAGTAAACTGAGTGAAAAGTTGAGAAAAAAAAGCAAGTTGAAAAAAGTACGATTCGTTTTTCTTAAAATGCTTCTGAATCAAGTGGAATGCAAGTAAAATTTCATATTCTTACGATTTTCTGCCAATCATTATGTCACATGGGACCGAAAATTTGGAAACGTACTCTCCAACAAGTTTTTGAATAAAATGTTCGATAGCAAAGGCCTTGTTTTTTACGGTTTTGACGACATTAATGATTTTTGTTATTTTTCAACATTTTATAAACAGCAGTTATAAATAAAAATTTCTTGTCGCATAATGCCCATAAGAAACCTGAGTTGTAGGATAAGCTACACAAAATACACAAAAAAGTTCGGTAAACGATAAATTACAGTCATTATTTAGCTCACTTTTCCACCAATTACCAGCCAGTCAAAATGACAGAAGGTGATTCGCACGGTAGAGTATCAAAGCAGCCCCACGCTGCGAGATTACAGTCATTTCTCTAAAAAATACCGCGGCATGGATTCTGCTAGCAAAGTTTAAGTTCTATTATGAGTATCATGCAGAGATTTAACAATATTCGCTAGCTGAGGGATAAAAGATGCAAAAGCTTTCAACTGGCCAATTTCGCTGTCTTCGAAACTTCAGGAAAGTGAACTATGGGGACACTTGAAAAGAAAATACAAGATAATGTGATAAGATGCGGTTGAAGGCTTCAAACTGCGTGGGCAATTATGAAAAATGATAATTACAGGAAGCAAAAATCTGCCCCAGAAAGTGATTTCTGAAATCACATATTGTTGTATTTTTGATAACTCATTAAGATAAGAAGAACGTTACACTATAACTTTTCTCCATGATCTCCTATTCAGACCGAAATTGGTGACAATTCAAACATCGAACAGGAACATTTAGTCCATTTTTATATGAAATGTTCGTAGATTTGAAATGGCCAAAACAAATATTGTTTTCTGAAATTTTTACACAAAGCTTTTACCGTAGTATTTTTCACTTTAAATCATTCAAGTCATGAGACTGGACGACTGAAAAATTCAGTTACTATACTCCATTCATCATAGGTGGCGCAGTAGCGTCAACTTATAATATACTTGGCCCCCAAATTTCATGTCCCACCCATCCGAGAGCCAAAACGGTAAGAGCTAGAACCTTCGGGTTTTTTCATAATTTCGGGCATATGGACAAACTATGGGGTGCCTTTTGTCATTTCGCCTCTATCTGCAAGTGGTGCTCGGTGGGGCCCCAAAACATGCAAAAAACGCACTTTTTAAGGCCTCCCAGTTCCACCATGCCCAGGAATGGGTGTGTCATATCCAAGCTCCATACTTGGGCCTAAGCATCTTGGGGATGCAATCTCAAATGCGATTTTTCATTTTTTAAAAATATGGCCTCAATTCAATCAAATGGTGGTCCAAAGTCCCGGAAAACGCCAAATTCCCCTATTTTGTTATGTAATACTTACGGCTTCAAAAAAATAATTTTTTGCAGCATAATGCACTACTAATTTTTTGCAGTTTCAATTGAACTGGTAGCCGTATTGAGATTTTTGGGCTGCAAGAGTTTTCGACCATTGGGAATTCGATGGACACGGTCACTTAACACGAAAAATTATCCCAGGTGTAAACAAGCGTATTTACGTGATTTTTCAGTGCAGGGAGTTTTCGACCGCGCGGGAATTCAATAGATGTGGTCACTTTACACAAAAAATTATCCCTGGTGTAAACAAACGTATTGCCGTAATTATTTTCTGGTGGGGGGGATTTTCGACCACGGGGGAATTCAAGGAATGCGATAATTTTGCACAAAAAATTATCTCGAGTGTAAACAAGCGTATTTCCGTGATTTTCTTGTGCAGGGGATTTTCGACCACAATGAATTCCATGAATGTGATCACTTTACACAAAAAATTATCCCGTGAGTAAACAGGCGTATTTTCGAGATTTTTCAGTGGAAGGGGTTTTCGACTGCAGAGAATTCAATGGATGCATCATTTCACACAAAAAAACTATATGGGGCGTAAAGGAACATATTTTTGTGATTTTTTGTGGAAGGGGTTTTCGATCACGAGGAATTTAATGAATGTGATCACTTTACACAAAAAATCATACTGAGTGTAAACAAATGTATTTCTGCGATTTTTGAGGTTGAGGGATCCTAGACCATGAGGAATTCAATAGATATGGTCACTTTTCAGTCTGTCTACAACGTTTTTTAAGTTCTATGCGGTTTATATATCTTTTAGTTTTACCGAAAGCGAGAATTCGAGCTTGAAGATTGTTTTTTATTGTTTTTTTTGACGTAAAGATGACCAAATTTAAAACTTCAATGTTCTTCTACGAAGGTTTTCGTGCACGGTTGAGGCCCACTGAAAAGAGGTGAACTAGTTTATTAGAAAATGCCCCTATGGGGCAGAAAAAAGAAGAATATACTTGCTTCGATAGTTTCCATGCTAGAAATGAACTGGACTAGATTTTTGAGAACTTGGGTCAAAGTTGAAAAAAATCCACTTTCTTTATATTGGATTTTCATTCCATGCCTGTGAAAAAGTATATTCTGCGGCTGAGTGCTGCAACACACTTTCCAACCAAACATGTGCATCTCTAAAATTTTTAGGAGAGTACAGGGGTGGACCTTGGTTTTTTGGCGTTTTTTGAGACAAAAAATTCAAAAAAAGTTGACCAAAAAATTTTTTGCATAACAAATTTTGCAGTTTCAAAACCCTTGTGGAAGTTTGTACCCCCATGTCCCCTGTCACACATGTTTGCTTCCAACTGTGTTAAACAATTTTACTGAATTTGGTGTCAACAAAAGGAATCAACTGTGGTAAAGTGGCACATAAAATCCCACTCAGCTATTTTAGAAAAAAAGCTACAGTAGAGTCTTCTAAGAGCTAAATCGATTGTGCAAGATACGTTTATTCACTCATTTTATATATAACATATCGTATAGAATTCACTCCAAAAGTTCTACTGATTCCAAACTACAAACAAATTTATTCTTTTCTATTTAACTATTGAACAAAATAGCATCATTCACAGTTTTTGGATTTAAACTGAAATTGCAGAAAGAGCGCTTTATTCGGGATTGCAGACGGGAAGCAATTTCACCCATCCCTGTCGCTCCCGTCCTGCTTTCAAAAAAGTGGGAGTGCCAGTAGAGGCGGGGAGAACCGGATACGGGATTTGGCGCATACCCCTAATATACGCACGGCTGAATCCCATTTGCAGATCGGTGCCCAATGACTGTAACCAAGGCACAGTTGCACTAAAGGATCTGAGCTCGAGTTCAAGGTAATATCGAACATAAAGGCGACTCGGTATAATTTGAATGTCATCAGGATTATAACGAGCTCAATGTCGAGATTATCTCAAGCTCGAGCTGTCGGGTTGCACTAACATTTTCGCATAATTTTCTTATCTCTAAAGCAAATAAATATTTATTTGAAAATGGGTTGTAAACCTACAGTATTATGATTCGCAAGACAACGAATTTACACAATTTGAAACACATTCGAAAAATTAATTGCTGGTAAACAGCAAAATTTCTGTTGACGGCGATTTTTGGGAGACTGGCGAACATTATTTGAGTAAAATTAGCTAAAGCATAGTTTCAAATAAGTTTAAAGTGGCATTAATCGTATTAGAAATTTAAATTCCCGTGTTTTAAACTCGAGAAAACAATACCTGTGAATCAAGAATACGGTGAGTTTACAACCAGGTCCTCGGAAACGAAGTATAGTATTTTGCTCAGTGAAATATGGGACAAGGAGAAACATATTCATCTTTTGGCACTTCCTAGTATTAGAGAATGGTTATTCTGTATAGTTTTTGTCAATTATAGCACTTTTTTGTACAAGCCTGTAATGAATTTTATACATGCAGTTAGAGGCATCACGTGTGTTCTATCATGAAAACGAAGTATGTATTTTACATACAGTAATCATGTAGATCGTAAAAATTGCTACAAGACAAGTGAATTTCATGAGCAGAGGCTTAAAACGTTTTGTCTTTTAAAAAACTGGGCGCGTATATGTTTCTCAGAAAATGGAAAGTTTTTTTCAGTTAGAATTTTGCTGAAATGAAATGATGGGGAGGCCTAATATCGAACTTTTAAGCCAGTGAAACAAGCAGAAAAGAAAAACATATTCTCCTTCTTGCTATTTCCTGGCATTTTCAGATAAATATCGTACTTTCAAGCTCCTGCAAGGAAGGTGTAAAAAGTTCTTTGCTGAAAAAGTGTATTTTCGAAGTATAGTACGAACGCCACTAAAATGTGGCAAATTTTACATTTTTTTGGCATATATCATTTATGCAAATTTTTAGCGTACGTTGAGATATTTCGAAAAACAAAAATTAGCACCACGGACAACAAAATACGCTCTTTGCAACGGCTCTACTTAAAATCGATGAATCGAAAAAATTTTTTGTAAACAACATTTATGCAAATTTCAAACGCACTATGCGTTTTTACAAAAAAAAATATCAAAACTGGGGGGGTAGAAAAAGAAGCTCGGTTCAATGGTGCAACAAAAGATCTGAAAATCGCAAAAAATTTTTTAAATGGACATTTTTGCTTTGTTTACACTTTCTTTACACTGCACATACTAGATGTTAAGGTCGTATACTCTGGACATTTCACTCAGCTATCGAACAAAAAAAAAGAATTAGCTTTCTAGGACTTATACAACTCGAGATATTTGTGCGGTCATCTACCCCAACTTGGCCAAATTTGCATATTTTCTATGATAATTAAGTTTACACTGCAAATTTTCAAACTGCCAGTCAGTATCATGTACAACTCATGGAGCTGCATCCAACGGAACAAGAATTGTCTAGAAAGACTAAATATTCGCAAAGTTATTACTGGTCGGAGTTTTGAGATTTTTTTTTACACTTAAATAAGGTCGCATTTGCATATTTCGAAAAAATTTCGTAGTGGTCCCGAGATATGACCCTACTGAAGATATTAATACCACAATCGAGCTAACCGGTTAGAATAATCGTTAGTTATGAAAAGGTGGCAAAACAGTACTCTAGTTTGTCTCATGACTTTAGCTACAGTATGTCTACAGTATTCTAAGTAATACCACATTGTAGCCCGCATCGAGTTCTATGTTGTTGCCAAATTTCAGCTTTGGATGTCTCATAGTTTTTCAGAAATCTTGCCTTAAACGTGAAAATTGGCGTGCCCAAAACGAAACATATTTAGTCTAGCACTAACGTGCTAGCTACGATAAAAATTTCTGCGATTCCCAAACTCGAACTTAAACCTCAGTATTACTTAATCCTGAAGTGAGTGTTGTTTGTGCGTTGGAAGAGAATAATTTGGACATTAGCTCAACATCAGGATCATCAATTTAATCCCGATGTTGAGATTATCCTGATGTTGGGTTAGTGTAACCAATCCCAGGTTTCTTTATAGTTCTGAAAATGACTATAATATTCCTCCCTCACTATTTTCCAGCTAGTGTGAGAGGCAGGTGATTTGAAATAGTCGGGAGTTAGAATGCTATTGGTTTACCATTTTTTTACATTTGAAATCATGTGCATATAATTTTCATACAGAAAAATTTTACTGTAGTTGATGCCAGGGGAAGGACAAAATGCACGACGCTGCAGAATATACTTTTTCACAGACATGGAAAATTTTTTTGAGAAAGAATGAAAATCCAATATAAAGAAAGTCGATTTTTCCAACTTTAACCCAAGTTCTCAAAAATCTAATCCACTTGTTTTTCTAGCGTGGAAACTATCGAAGCAAGTATATTCTTCTTTTTTCTGCCCCATTGGGGCATTTCCTGATAAACTACTTTTGAAATAATCGATGTAGCAGGTGGACCTTCGGGAAATGCAGCCTTATTGGAGATCAGAAAAATTTCGGAATGATTGAAAAGAGTAGTCATCAAAGACCCTATATCACGAAGGAAAAATTTACTGATTAGAGTCAATGAGCATTCCATAATTTTGCGCAAAAGTTTGGCTGCGATCCCGCTGCATTTATTATTTAAAAATGAATGGAGTACAGTACATGTTTGTGGTTTACCAGAAAATGGAGAAAATATAATATTCTACTTGCCTCCTGAATTTGGTTTGCACGTATGTGCAGATGCTGTTGGACATCCTACAAATGTACACAATAGGACACGGGCAAGAATTGTATGACATGTAATGATTGGGGGGGGAAAGCTTCTAAGTGTTGAGAGTGGCCAAAGCAGTCACCTCAACTACGAATTGTTGCAAAGAGAGATCGCCTTTCCCGTTTCTCGGTTGTGTAACAACCAGATTTTGTGAAGCACTTTACTTTAACCAAACGGTCGATACGGCGGACAAAAGGGGGGCGCGGGGCGTGTAATACAGGGGGATATGGTTAACAATAATCGATGGCTGCTTCGAGACGTCGATACGACAACGATGAACGCGGCGAGTACTACAATGGCTTAACTGCTTCCGAATAAAAGGGATGCTCGCTTGCAACACAAAAACGCTTGCAAATAAATGGGGCGCGGGGTCGAAAAATTGAAAGTTATAACAATAATAAAATCATGCTTTGCTTCTCTTTAAATACGACGTTTTTGGCCACTCCCTGGGCGTTGCAGGAGGTCGTGCTTCTGTCCATCTTCTTCCGCCAATCGTCGCTTCTGGCTTTGCTTTTGTTAGTGCGGACGGTAGCTGCAAGGTCCCGGGTTCAAGTCCCGGACCGAGCCTAACTTTTACTGAAGTCCTGAGTAGCGGGAGCAGGTTGCCTCAACATAAGGTGCTTAGCAGACCCATCTCGCACTTCGATGTGGAACAATTCCAGACGGGTGGCCCTTGCGGACGTTGCTATCGTTTTCACGATAACAGATTTTACCATGCACATGTGGAAGTTTGGGGAAATCTAAACCCCCAGCAGGTTTTGATTGAACCCCAGCAAATTCTTGCTGACCTCCTGCAGATTCTGCTCACCAGCATTGATCAAAAAGATGATGAAGGAAAATGAAAAATAACAGGAGAGAAAGACGTCATAAGAATGAAAATGATGCAAATGAAAATGATGATGTATAGTTTAATGGTTTTTCTGATCAAAGCATATATGACTTCAAAGGTGTAACATAAAACTTTAAAGCCCCCACGGCCAATTTTTTCACATATTTAAACAATTTGGACGTAAGAATTCACTGGTTAAACGTTAGAAAAAAGTTCTTTTGGTGACCAAGAAATGAAGAAAATCTATCCCACGCATCCCCTCCCCTGCGTCCTGGCTGACCCTCAGCAGAATTTCCATGCGGTTCCGAGCACGTTGTGCAGGTTAGAACGGACTTTGATAACGAGATAACGTTTCCAAGTGTAAATTTTTGGATTGCACAAGCTATAGTGCATTCAATAGCCATAGTATAAACTTGAGTCATGAGTTCAGGAACCTTAGTAACCAAATCATAGTGCTTTTCACAAAACGTGTGATTTCAGCTAATCGCTTATTCCCATGTATTTACTACGACTTATGGGATGTTACTGCAGATTATTATATAACTCCGCTCGAAAATATGGAACCGTCATTGCTAGGGAAGATGCAAATAGAGTTCGATAGGCTACAGTGATGTGAGTAATATTACACCAATCTTTTCTTCTAATAAACCATATTCGCGACATTATTCGCATAAGTATGATCGGCGACAGCTAGTACGTCAAAATGCTTACCTTATGTACATGATACTGCGGAAATGATACAGTAATATTCAATAAGGAATGAACTTTCTGAATAGAGCCATGCCCTTTAGTAGAGCTCAATAATTTCAGATAATATAGTCCATTCTTTATAAAATTCTTGTAAACAGAACAATGAAAAAAGCAAGTATTGCCCTTAATCGTTTACGCAAAGCTTTTACTGTAGGAATCTTTTGCCCAAAAAATTGTGGTTGAGTTGACTCACAAATTTTTAGTCCTATGCGACATATGGCTTAGAACAAAATATCAAAAATATCAAATAGTACTTGCTTTCAACTAAGAGTCAATTTCTGTAAGGACCACCTTGAGTAAGGATAACTCAAAATGTTGTTTTTCCTCGTTTGGAGATATGCTGTACAAATTTTTAAGCTGATTTCGAATCTGATTAGCATTTTGCACAAAAAATTTTTCTATTGAGCTTTCGCGTTATAAAGTGCTCAAAATTCGCATATGCGAATAATTTCATATTACCACTTGTATTCTTTCTCACAGTTGTGAAGATTTTCAAGTGCGATTTTTTAAAATCAGTAACAGATTGGACACGCTTTTGGAAACATATAAACAACTATCTCTCCGAATGTTAGTTCTAGTACAGTGTTTTAAAAAATTCGAAAAAATTAAATTTTTACTTTAGGTTAAATGCTACAACTCGAGATTGGTACATTGAAATCTAACCCTATTTCACCATAACATGTGCCATCCATGTGCCTATAGTCTGTTTTTTATTAAATGCTTCCAAATAGAAGAGTGACACAAATCAGTACTGTCGTCAAAATTGTTTACACAGAGCTCTTGACGTAAAATTTTTTACTCGAAAAATTGCTAAAGATGAGGCATGTATGCTGACAAATTTCCAGTCCTACACTGTTTGTCAGAAAATCGTGAGAATCTGAAATACTACTTGCTTTCAACTTTCATTATTTAGCGGCATGTCACGTGCCGCTCAATTCTCCAACGTCACGTGATTCCGATCATGCCGACATTTTGTTATTTGTTTCATGTTTCGTTTATTACTCGATCATGCTTTTGTTTATTTCATTTTTACACATGCATTTTATGTTCGTTTTTATATTTTTCATGCATTTCTATGTTTCGTTTTGT
Organism: Romanomermis culicivorax; assembly: GCA_963922205.1. Lineage (NCBI taxonomy): Eukaryota > Metazoa > Nematoda > Enoplea > Mermithida > Mermithidae > Romanomermis > Romanomermis culicivorax. The sequence goes on along the minus strand of CAWUHX010000028.1, from coordinate 86,935 downwards.
TGTATTTTTATTTTCTTTACAAACGCAGGCTACAGTAGGCCCTTTAGCTAAAAACTTCCGCCAGTCGTGCTCCACGAGCACATGGCTATTTTTGGTGCGCGCCATGCACCTCTTATCATCAAAATTAGCGTCGTTTTTGTTACGCAAAAACGACTAGCTAAGAAGTTTTAGCTAAAGACGTTCATATGCTTAGCATAGGCACTGCAGTCGGCCTCAGTGCTAAACGCATGTAAACGAAAAAATGTCTATGTGCTCATAGGCATCTTCTGCATCGCGTCTAGCTGCAGAAGTTAGCTTGAGCGCCGAGAAACTCCGCCCAAGCTGCAGCTGTAGCCAAACATGTCCTTAAAAGGACATGTTTCTTTAGTTTTTCACTCATTATTGGCTCATTCTTGGGTTCACCAAGCTTTCGTCCGGTTGTAACTCCGCGTCTGCCACCCTTCATCAAATTTGCATAATTTATTATACACCTGTGCGTCCGCCGCCTTATTACCAATAAATTTGCATAAATTTACCAGTGTTCACTGCGTCCGCCGCTTACCGTCTACAGTACCGGCTGCCCATCAGTGCCAGGTGTCCGACCGCCCCCGGTTCGTGAAGAAAACGTTGGAGTTTCGCCTCCCGCTCGCCGCCACTCGCTGCCACTCGCCGCCGCTCGCCGCTAGGACGTTTGTGGATCGCATCCCCGCCCCAGTGCCAGAAGACCGAAAGTGTCCAGGGACTTGCCGCCCGTTTCGTTGAATCGCTTGAGAAACAGGACTAGGTGAGTCTTCTCAGGGGATTATTGTTATTTGTGGGGTATTTGTTGGGAAATCCTTCCTGAGTCGGTTTCCCAAGGTTTCCACAGATAAGTAGGGCCTCCACCTCTCAGGTTCGGGCAAAAAGGGGCCGGCTGGTTCATAATCGGGCCCCACAAACTAGGTCATTTTACGGGTGACCCTGTCCCCACTCTCACTGAGTAGGACTCGGGGATTGTTGCACCTAGCCTGGCAGCGTTGTCCATTACCCTACAGCAAGACCCCAAGGACAACATTAGAGAACCAACTATAGACCTCTCTATAGCCACCATTTGCCAGGTTAGGCCCCAACGCCATTTAGGGAAGCCTGGGGAAAATGCCAGTATCCATCAGGAGTCACAGCCTATTACTCACTGTAATAGGATCAATCTGATATGGTTCACCATCAATGTGACGTCTAAAACACGGTATTACCTGATGAGATACCCAAACCTCCCCAGCTCTCCCAAATCCACATGTCATACACGTGACATGGATGGCGCAATATGTGACATGGCGAAGGCTGGAAAATCGACCTTAAGTCTGGCACTCGCCCTTAAGGGTAAAATCTTCACCCTTGGGTCGGAACTACCCCCAGGTCGGGTCACTTCCCATTTTAAGTCGGACAAGCCCCCTTAAAATCGGGTACTAGCCATCCAATAAGTCGGAGACCCCCCAGATTCGGGTTTACTGCCTAATGGGTCGGGAATGTCCCTTATTTCGGATTACCGCTACTGTAGGTCGGCAACCTCCCCTCAAGTCGGGTGTTATTACTGTAAGTCGGAAATTTTTCTTGTGCCATCGAGAGTTATTACTGTAGGTCGGGAATTTATCCCTTAACATCAAGTTTAATTACTGTAAGACGGGATTTGCCCTTACAAGTGATATAAATGTGATCTACATGTGTAAATAATCATCTCATGCGTGTGTATTGCCCCTATGAGTAATAAATTCCCCCTGAGTCGAGTTCAATGCCCCAGAGTTGAGTAATATATCGAGTATTCTGTATTTCTCCTCTGATTAATTCTGTATATTCTGCATCCTTAATCTGTGTTGTAAACTACCTTATTCAGTTTTTCTTTTCCTTTTCTTTTCCCCCCTCTCTAATCCTGGGTGGTATACTGGAGCCCTCCGAGTAGGTGCCGTTACAGTACGCCTGTGCCCCTTCCCGCACTGTAACTACAGTATACCCATACGCGGGTACTGGTATCACAGCTGTAGGGGTTGACGGCCTCTCCTGACTGTCAGTGGTCCATGACCCCATGATACCGTACACCCTCCACGTATGATTCTGGACGTCATACGTGGCTGTGATCTGTTAATTGTGTACAGTATTTTTTTTACACCTACTGGTTACACATTTAACACGCGTATGTCCAAATCTCGTATTTCCTGTTTTGGTTATTTTTCCCTCCATTTCTTTTTTTCTCGGTCATCTGAGCGGTGTCAAAAAAAAAAAAAAAAAAATTTCTGTTTTCTGATGCCACTGCTACAGTATGACACCCTTACATAAGTTTCTCTCTTCTTCATTTCTACTTACTGTAAGGTCTGCTCTCTTCTATTCTCGGGTTGTTGCATCTAGACCATAGACTTTACGGGTCATGTTCGTTGACGTCAGCAACGACAACGTTACGGGTTGTTGTTGTGTGGTTCAGCCTCATGGATGCAACCACTGACGTCTGCAACAGCCGCTTCACTTGCTGTTTGTTGCTTTACGGGGTGGGTAGCCCTCCGGGTTCTACTCCTGACGTCAGCAACAGACATTATGTGTTGTTGCTTAAGTTAACACTCCTGCAGTAATGACTTCTGACGTCTGCAACAGCTGAAGCTAATGTTGTTGTAACGGGTCCGGCTGGTTCTCTGCACCCCATCTGTGACGTCAGCAGTGGTGACGCACCGTGTCACTATTCGAAGATGTGCAGGTCTTACGGGTGCCACATCTGACGTCTGCAACAACTGCATCTCATGTCATTGACTTAAGGTATTAGACCCTCGGTTCCACCTTTTGACGTCAGCAACGGCACCATCACGTGTTGCTGTATACCGATAGTTGCCTTCAGGGCCCTATTGCTGACGTCAGCAATGACAATGTATCATGTTCTCGCAGCAGGAATTGAGGTTACATGATCCTATTTCTGATGTCTGCAATGGTAACATCACGTGCTACTGCAGGGGTTTTGTTGGCCTTAGGCACTCACCCCTGGCGTCTGCAACTGCGACATGATATTTGAATACTCTTATCCCAGGCACCTGCAGTTAGCACCAAGGTCATGTGTTGGTTCATACCCCTACCTTTTGACGTCAGCACCAGGTTACTGTCGGTCCTATGAGTATTCCACTTGAGTTGTAGGTGGTCGCTGGTGCATGGTCCTATCACCTACCTCTCTTGTCAAAGGGGACTGGTGCCTGGGAAACATCAGTCCACATACATACACCACCTGAGATGCTCTCTAGTCTGCGTACTGATCAGGTTGTCCGCCCGGGTAGCGGCACTGTTGATCAGCACGTGGCTGTTTTCAAGCTTTAACTGCAGGTTTGAACGAGTTACACTCGGCCTCAGCTGGGTTGGTTGTTTGACTCATGTAGAGGGTAGGCATTTGCAGTCTGTACTGCCTGTGTCTGACGTCTGCAAGGGTTTAACAATCTTCTTGTAAATTTCTTATCTAAATTCACTCATTCTCTTTCATCTCATCGAGCTGTCATACATAGATCTTCTTTAGTGTCCCCGCTGTAGTGGTTCCCAAGGGACCGCGGCACAGCCTCCGGTTGGGCCTAGAGTGTATAGGACCCCCTGTCATATTTTATTCACTTGAACGCCTTCGTTAACTGGCTTAACGATGCCCGCGCTAGAGTCGCCACTGACCCAGAGTCCGCCTCCGCGGTCCACCCCTGTTAGTCATGTAAAGTAATGGGCACCGTTGAGTCCGCCTCAGCGAAGGTATTGAGTACGCCTCGATACATACCTGCGTCCGCCTCAGTTATTTTACACTCATATTCACCCAGGGACACCTTGTACCCGTGATCCCTTAGATGTTTTCGGGTGCGCCCTCAAAACATCCAGAGTAATTCATTTTAACTGACTGAGTGTGTCAGAATAGCACCCTTGGTACCCGTGCTCCTTCTCTCTTCCACTGTGTGACCTGCGAGCCTCATTTCATCTCAGTGATCGGCAACCCGGCCACCAGCTGTATATAATACTCCTGGAGAGTGTCTGTTCTGTTCGGAATGCGGGCTCCCGTTTCGGACACGGCTGTAAGTTACTTGCGAATGTCGTCCAACACGGAACCTCCTGTATAGTCCATCTCACTATGCAGAGATCGCAATCGCTCCTGGCGAGTGAGGCCCGTTGCGTAACTGTGCGACCCCTTTGCGTAACTGGGTTTGTAAATTAGTTTTGTCCCTATTTATTGCTCCCTTTTAAGTTCACTTTCAGTTGTCCACATCCTTTTCACTTTATGCCACTTTATGCGCTACTCCTGGTGAGTAGGATCTTGCCGGCTACGAGTCCGCCTCGCCCCAAGGTTTGTAAACTAGTACAGCGGTCGAACCTCCAGGAAAAATCCCTCCTGAGCGGGTTCATCCGTCATCTTATTTCTCGGCAGGAAAACCGCCTTTTCTCTCCTTATATCTTTAATCTTCTGTCCTTCTTGGCTACTCCGATTGCCGGGTCCAGGCCCCAATTCTACATCTTTGGTAGGGATCGATTCCCCCATAACTCAGGCCATGCCTCTGTCCATCACGGGCGACCAGATAAATTCCCTTCTGCGTCACCCTGGTGTACTCTGATCTTGCATCTTATAATCCTATTCCATTCTAGCTCCCTTTTCGTGGTCGCTAGTCTTAAGCTAAACCAAGTTTACGTCACAAACGCCGTCGCACACGTGTTTTCCGAATTCATGCGCTCTTTCGCCGCGAATTCAAAAGTAGTACTCACTTTCATTTTACACAATAGAGACACCCCGTCGTTCCTGCCGTCTCAGAACCCAGCCTGTACAGACCAGTGAGCCGCTCTCTATTCAATTTGACTTAATTGCTTCACGGGCAAGGACGTCTGTTCTAACCACCTTACGGGAAAACGAACCCTCGGACATGAAATCGGAAACTGATCTCCCTTCACAGATCGAGAACAAGGTCCAAGCAGCATTTGAGAATGCTCTTGGGCCCCTCAACCAAAAGTTAGAGGCCATGAATGGTCGGAGGCACCCTCCCCTGTCCAGCTTTATGGCCCCTCCCACCTTCTCCGGTGCTTTTGGTGAGTCTATCACTGATTTTATGTCGCATCTTACTCGTTTCTTTACACTCCAGGGTGTAAGCGAAACGGATCATGCGTATAAAATCGCCTTTCTGGAGTCATGCCTCACGGGTCCTGCTCTTGCCTCCTACCGGGACTTCAGCAGCAGCACTCCAATACCTACCCGCTACGAAGAGTTTACCGCTTTTCTACGGAGAGATTTTCGGGTAGGGCGAGACTCTGATCTGCATCAGCAGCTGATCCAAGATCGACTGCAGAAGCCGACAGAGTCCGCGATAGTCTACCTTGAGCACCTTAAGAGACTATCCAGGGTAGCGTATCCAGATCTCGCGATGGATGTCCGAGATTCTATCATCAAACCTATCTTTCTGCGAGGATTGAAACCGGTCCTCCGAGATAGTATCAAGTTTAGGGAGTTTACGACTCTTGAAGAGACACTCAAGGCAGCCTGTTACGCAGAATCCCAAATCTTTCGGGACGAGATCCGGTACACTGCTCCATCTAACGCCGTTTTCTCTTCAGAACCTAAACACGCCGGATATAATCCCGATATGCTTAACAGAAGCGCAAACGGTCATCAGAGCAACGCTCCAACGTCGTCATCCTCCGCCAATGAGGTTCGCCGCTTGAAACAGGAAATGGCCAGGCTCACGGCCCACGTAGCGAAGCTCACGGCCCAGCAACGTGCACCAGCGCCAATCCAACAGATGCCGCCTCCACAGCCGTCGACACCAAATCAGTCCGCCGGGTGACGCTCGTCGGGAGCACACCTTCAAACGTGCTCCTTCCACAGACTGTGTACACATAGCGATGCTGACTGCCGGGCCCAGCGTCCCACCGGTAACGCTCCCAGTAACAACACCGCTAACGGAGGTCGCTGTTATTTTTGCCGTACACGTGCCCACCCCACGGACCGATGTGACAGGCCATGCCCTCATTGTCGTCAAGTGCGAGTGCACCGATCAACTGCCTGTCCGCAGCACAATCCGGCAAACACGGGTGAGAATGATTACCAAAATACTGGTTATTCTTCCCAGGGGACAAATGTGTATCACCAGAGAAATGGTTATCCCCCTCCTAACGGGATGGGAAACCAATATCGGCAGCTCATACGTCGCAACAATGCCGTTGGGGCTACCGATATCCCTCCTCATCCAGATCCTCTTGACCTGGATGATGAGGCACTTGCTGAACACCTGACAGATCCTTCACAACAGTGTTATCCTGTCTGCGTAATCAGTATTGGATTTTCAGTGGTCCAAGCAGCCCAGGTACCCGTACCGATAAATGTATCGGACATACTGCTACCACCACCACCACCAAGGTATGCGATGCCGGTCACTCTGGACCCTTCGACGACACCGCAGTTTGTTGGCCACGCTAACATCCTCGCATCGTATCGCATCCCCAAAACCACGAATGCCGAGCCAACTCCAGCCGCAAACACGACGTCTCCAGCGCCACCGGCCCGCATCATCCCTCCAGGACCACCGCCTTCGATCCCCACGGATTCGGCTATGGAAGTCCTCGACCAGGTCGAGCCCATGAATTTGTCAGGTATACTACCTTCTTCTTCAGGTGATCCTAGAGTAGGAACCAGAAATCTATCCCAGTCCATGACTCTATCGATTTCTTGTTCACAGCGCCATCGCCCGTCCAAGACGCGATGTTGGCCATCTGGTCAGTTGACCTGGCCAAGAAATACCCGCATTTGCCGCGGACTCTGCTCAACGAGCCATCGCATGTCGAAGCACTCACGGCCGCCGACATGGTGCTCGCGGCACCTGTATCAATGCGACTCTTACGACCCGACGTCGCCCGACGGGCACTCGAGTTCATTGCCAATGGGACTATCACAATCTCGCCCGTCGAGAAGTTCTTATTGGATGGAGAGCCATCCTCGCCTTTGGTCGATGCCGTCCGCCGAGCAGTCGAACAGGCCAGTCGGATCCTCCTGCCTGCTGTCGCCGCTACATCACCGACAGCAGCGCCACCTGTTGCGGCGACATCGCCAACAAAAATGGACATTACCATTTCCTCGCCCCCGGCCAAGGAACCCGCAAATGATCCTACACTGCCGGCAACAGCCCAAACCATACTGTTGGCACCAGCCCAAAGTCCACTGTCCGCACCAGCCCAAAACACATCGTCGGCAACAGCCCAAGCCAAATCGCCGGAGCAGCCCGAGAGACATCTCCGACCGCTGCGACCAAGTCGCCCGTCGTCGAACACATGGCCGTCGACGAGACCTTACGTCCAGTTAACGAAGATGTCAGCATCGTTGAGGAATCTCCGTTCCCAACGGCAGTCGCCCCACGGTCGCCAAAAATCGGTATCCTCCGGGAAATCCACCCGTGTGGTGGATTGGTTCTCGATTTCCCCAGCCAGGAACCCATCTCGTCCGACAGCGACGAAGAAGAAATCTGACACTGCCCCTCAGGCCAGATTTGTGAAAATGAGTGAACACTTACAAATTACGTTTGTACAGTTGTTTTTGATAATAAAATTGACCTTGGTAGCATCACTGTTTCTAGGGGTGAGTTTGTCAGCACCGGCGGCTCAGTATCAATTTTGCGGTCTCTCAAGAAGCGGACATCCACTTGAGTTACCCCAGCGTGTAGAGTGTAAACCACCGCAATCTTCATGGAGCCCGCGGCGCATGAATGTTACGGTGTATGTCCCTAGCTCAGACCCGATTACAACCACAGCGTGGAAATGCACATTGCGCTCCCGCAAAGTCTGCACCAACACTGGTTTCTTCGGCTCTAGGGGCATTACTGCAGATGTCATCACCACTCAGCACTTAGCGCCTGCGGCATGCACGCTAGCACATCGCACTAAGATGTTTGGTTCACAAAAACTTGTCGGCGTTCGCCCTGGCTTTTATAGCACAAACCAAACATTGGAAGTGATGTACGAATGGTGCTGCAGCGACGTCTGCAAGACAGTGACTAACCTCTTCATCGAGGAGGGACAAGTCGCTTCGTGGGACGGCACTACGGCCCTAAGCACCTTAGGCGATGTAGGTGGATGCAGTCCCACTGCAGGCCAGTGCACTACTCTAGACGGGGTCATTGTCTGGCCTGCACAAAACTTCACGGCGCGGTGTCATAATCACCCCAAGGGAAATTACACTGCGTCCATGTCAGGGAACCAGGTCATCATGGATGATCTACAGGTTGCCCTCAAGATCCCGGGAAACTCCCGTGTCTTCCAACTGTGCCCAGAACTACGTTCCACCACAGTCCGGACGGATCAGGGTCTTCTCCTTCGCATCCACGGGAGATACAATTTGACCCAAAACTTGTTCAGAATGGCAAAGGACACCCGTCCCGATCCTGTCAATGCCAAACTGAACTATCTGGCTCAGCAGATCAAGGAGTCGGAAATTAACGGTTTCGGGTTCACGTGGCTTGAGCTCTGCTCTCACGCTCAACGCTATCTTGATCTGACTTGGCAGTTGCTTCGCTTCGACCCTACCTTGGGTGCCCGGGCATTCCTCCAGAGGAATGACCTGACGGCGGAATTCACAGGCGATGCACTAACAATATGGCCGTGTCAGAAGGTCAATGCCACCTACGTTTACCACTCGTACCGGGTGGGAAACGTTTGCTACAAGTACTTACCCGTACAGGTTGGCGGTACCATCTACTTCGCCACCCCCGGTGGTCCAGATCTCATTAAATCTAGCCCAATTGTGCCGTGTCATCACCACTTTACAGGGATTTTCCGAAATCGCTCGGGCTGGTTTACTGAGTCTGGCATGGTCCATGTGAGCCACATCCCACTGGAACTCTTCTGGAAGCAGCGTTTCAACATCACTCACTTCGAGGCACCGGCGCTCTTCCACGACCAGTTGGGGATGACCCCTTCAAACTTTGCCTTCTTTAAATAGTACGTTTACAAGACTGAGCAAATTGAAGCGGTACTCAACCGGCTGGTAAACTTTACCGCTGGTCTATCCCTGCAACCAGACGCCATTTACCAGGCCTTTGCAGGGGTAGGAACCAACATCAAGGCCTCTCTAGAAGGTGTCCGTTTGGCAGCAAACCATGTTATTACGGGTCAACAACACACCCTCGCCCAGGGCTTGCATGCTGTCCTGAGCGGGCCGGTCCAGTTGATCTTTAACATCCTAATTACCCTGAGTGTGCTGATCGGTGTCGGATACCTTGCCTATCTTGGTGTATCTTATTATCTCAGCTACCGTCTGCGGAGCAAACAGGTCAGGTTTGTTAGCCGTTTCTCCCCGTTGGGTCTTTACCGCAAAGTCCAACGCTGGATCGGTTTTCACTAGGTGCAAAACGATGTGCCTTCCCAGCTTGACCGAATCACACTGTGTTTCGTCGTGCTGCTGGACACCAAGGAAACTCCTGCTTTCCTTGACACGGGTTGCCCCCGCACTATCATTAGCCAATGTCTTCATAAGGCCTTGGCTAAAGAAAGTCCGAAGGCGGTCATGGCGTTCCAGCAACATCACGACTTTAACCCATTGATGAGCATCAATGGTAAAGCTGTTCATACCATCCTTTCAGGACCATATGAAATCATGTTGCCCGGAAACCGCCAGCCGAACACACGGATCGATATACATCTCCATGTGTGCAAGACTACGTCTCCCTTCTGGGCACCTGTTGACCTCATACTCGGACTGGACTTCTTAGAACAGTTCAAGAACATTATGTTTGACTACCAACGTAATGTTTGTCGGCTGGACACGGTAGAATTACCCCTCCTGCTGACCACACCGGAGATTGACCAGATCGACCCCTGGTGGGAGAACACCCGTGCTCTCTCACGAAACTCACACAGGTCGGGATCACGATCGCGGTCCAGGGCTTCATCCATCTCTCGGCCACACTCACGGGCCTCCTCAGTTGCCTCATCACGTGGGTCAACCAGGGGATCCCGGGCCTCTTCTAGACGGGCAAGTCGTCATCTGTCCACCTTGCACGGGTCAGGTTGCCCTCGACCTCCGCCTGGAAACTCTCCAGTCACGCTAGAGAAAGGCCGATACCGTGAGCCAAGTGATTCAGATGCTCCGGCATCACCCGTGCCAAACGCGCCACCGCTATCGGACACCGAGATTGAATCGCTAGGAGCTACTCAGAGCCCAAGGGACCACTCAGACCACGTACTCACGGTACAGGATGAGTCCACCCTTCTCAATGACCCGGACCCCTCCGTCGGATACGCTCTAGTAGGTCTACTACGTCGTACGGGACTGCCGATTCCAAAGCGGTCCGGTAAGACCAAACACACTAGTGGTGCCACCACACTTGATTCCGGTCATGTGGTCTCTGCTTTTTACCCAAATTATATTCGGACACCCCATATCAAAGTTCTCCTCAACAACTGGGTAGAAGCAAAGGCACTGGTCGACACAGGAGCTGTTTTCTCACTCCTGGACCACAAGTAGCGGCCCAGCTGCCCAACTTGTCACTTTCACCAACCAGGGCTCGCCCTATCGCAGCCAATGGGTCCCCGATCCCACTGCTAGGAGCAGCCTACATCACGGTCACAGTGGCTGATGTCTCTGAACGGATTCAGGTCCAAATACAGGAGAACTGTTCAGCTGAACTGGTCCTTGGAACAAACTTCCTCGGCCGGTTCAATTGTGTCAGCTTGAACTGGGAGAAATCCTTCATCCAGTTCAAAGAAAGTAGAATCCCCTGTGACGGTCTCATCCACAGCCCACCTTCTGCCCGCGGCGCCTTGCCCCTGAAGGACTTGGTAATTCTGGAGCCTCGCTCCCTGACACGATTCACTGTACCTGTTCCGCCAATCTATACCAATGTACCTGAGGTGGCCTTCTTTCCGAAGCACCTCACCGGGTCTCAGAGACATGTATATTTTGCTGGAAGCGTGAGTAGCATGACCAACGGTCACATACCACTTCAAGTAGTTAACCCGAATACTCATTCCGTGGTTCTCTACCCACACATGACCATCGGTCATGTGCAAATGCATAGTGAGCCCTCACGGGAATCACCGGTCGCCTCAGACACCGTCCTCGATCGTCAGTGGGTCGAGGCCAATGCTGTAATCTCACCGGACATCTCCCCTCGGGACCGGGCAGCCTTACTCGATCTGCTGGTTGCATACACCGACCTTTATGCTCTTGATGAAAAGGACACAGGTTCCACTGATCTCGTCCAGCACGAAATCAGCACGGGTGATGCCCGCCCAGTCCGCCGTTTCCCTTACCAGTCCTCACCTAAGGAAAAGGATCTCATCATGCAGGAGGTCAAGGCGCTCCAGGAGAAAGGTATTATTCGGCGGAGCACGTCTCCGTGGGCTACAAATACTGTCCTGGTGTGTAAGAAAAACGGTTCTCACCGTATGTGTGTTGACTTTCGTGGTCTTAACGAGGTCACGAAAAAGGATGTCTACCCTCTCCCACGGATAGATGACATCCTCGACACACTCAAGGGTATGAAGTACTTCACTACCCTTGACCAGGCTAACGCTTATTGGTCAATCCCGATTGCCGAGGCGGATAAAGAAAAGACGGCATTTAATACGCCTATTGGACTTTACGAATTCAATTATTTGCCTTTCGGTTTATGCAACGCACCAGGGACATTTCAACGCCTTATGGACCTCCTCCTTACTGGAATCCAATGGCGCACGGTTCTGACCTATCTCGACGACATTTTGGTGTTCGGGAACTCTCACACCCAAATGCTTGAGCACCTGGCAGATGTGTTCGCCCGTCTTCGCCGGGGTGGAATGAAGCTCAGACTGAGCAAGTGCAAATTCTCGCACTCAGAGGTAGAGTACCTAGGCTATCGCATCTCACAGAGCGGCCTAGAACCTGACCAAGCCAAGCTGGCCGCCGTCCAAAACCTACCCATTCCACAAAACGCCAAAGACATCAAGTCCTTCCTAGGCCTCGTGTCTTACTACAGGCGTTTCATCCCTGGTTGTGCCCGGCTCAGCGAGCCACTCACCAAGCTCTTACGGAAGGAAACTACTTTCCAGTGGTCAAAACCTCAGCAGGAGGCGTTCGATGAACTCCGCCGCCTGCTGACCAACCCTCCTATCCTGCGCCATCCGGACTTTTCGAAATCCTTTATCCTTCAAACTGATGCAAGTATTTCGGGGATAGGAGCGGTTCTCAGCCAGTTAGACGAACATGGATACGACCATCCTGTCGCGTATGCCAGCCGAGGGTTAACAGCGGCTGAGAAAAACTATTCCATTACAGAACTGGAAACTCTCGCTGTTGTCCATTTCGTCAAGCACTTTCGACCATACCTCTTCCAGCACGAGGTGGTCGTTCAGACTGACCATACCGCAGTCAAAGCAGTGTTGGAGAAGCCTAACCCCTCTGCTCGGATCGCTCGGTGGGGACTCGCGCTCGCCGAATTCAAACTGACAATTCGGCCGCGAAAAAATCAGTCTAATGGTAATGCTGATGCATTATCACGCCTGCCGGATCCTAACTCCCTCACTGGTCAGAGTATTGATGATACTCCCCTCTAGAGACCTGAGGGGCATGTTATGATGATCACCGATGGTGCGCAGCACCTGGCGAGATCAAGAACCTTGACCGATGGTGTGCAGCACCTGGCGCGTTCAAGTAATTCAGCACCGATCACTGTTGGCGCGGAGCGCCCGGTACGATCAGAGTCTTATGCCGTGATATCGGTTGGTGCGCAGCACCCCGACCTTTTCACTGCTCAGCTGGAGGATCCGGAGTTAGCCGACATCATTTGCTCCCTTAAGCCTCTGGGCGACCAGAATGATGTATGCGGCTACCATCTGTTGGATAACGTTCTTCAGAAATGGACAGGCGAGTCCAACAAGATGGTCATACCCCGATCCATGGTTACTACCATTATCCGGGCTCATCATGATGACATCTTAGCGGGACACTTTGGTGCTAAACGTACTGCGGGGCTCATTGCTCGCAGATACCACTGGCCTTCCCTCAGTCGGGATGTCAAGTCCTTCTGTCAGCGGTGTGATCTTTGCCAACAGAATAAGCCCGCTCGACAGAAAACCACTGCGACCCTGAAACCTATCACCATCACGGGACCATTTCATCGGGTAGGTGTCGACTGTATGGGACCAATGACCACTAGCGAAGCTGGCAACCGTTTCATCGTAGTCTTCATCGACTACTTTACGAAATGGGTCGAGGCTTTTGCTACTCCGGACATCACTGCGCACACCATAGCCCGACTGTTTGTAACGCAAATTGTCTGCCGGCACGGGGCACCGCAGATTCTTCAGTCAGATCGTGGCACTGATTTCACATCAAAACTGATGACTGAGGTCACTGCGATCTGCGCAACGAAGAAGATCCACTCTACCGCCTATCATCCGATGACCAACGGCGAGGTGGAAAGAGCTAATCAGACGCTAGCCACACGGCTACGTATGTATGTTCATCAAGGACATACCGATTGGGATGAACACCTACCATACGCTGTGTTTGCCGTCAATATCAGCATGAATGAGTCAACAGGGTACTCGCCCTTTGAACTCATGTACGGGCGCACACCCATGCTCCCTGTTGATGCCGCGCTCTCATTCAACCCTCCGGCCCATATCATTAATGTTTCCTCATATGATATGGAGGTCAAACGTCATTTCACGAATGCGTTAACCTTAATCCAGAGTCGGATTGAGAAAGCACAGGAGGCCTATGCACGGTCGTACGACCGGAAGGCACATGATGTCTCGTACAAAGTAGGGGATCAGGTGCTCAAACTGCGCACCTCCAGCAAACGTGGACTCACTCCTAAATTGCTGCCCATCTATGATGGGCCCTACCTTGTAACAAGTGTGGCATACCCCAATGTCACACTTCGTCTCGAGATGGATCAGGAAGACACTGTACATGTCAACCAGCTTCGACTTTATGTGTCCCCTGAACGATCAAGTGAAGCAGAGGATACACCTCCCACTTCACAGGCAACAGATTCGGCACCCTTATTGTATCCTTCAATAAGCCGGGACTTTACAACGAATTTGATTGACCCACATCTTGATGCAGAGGTCCCCGACCCTTAATTCAAGATGCATTCTCTTCATTGTCCCTGCTTACGGACGAGGACGTCCTTTTTCGAAGGACCGCCGTGCCCCTCACGAAGTATCCACTCTTGTCCATGCTGGATCTTAGTGGATAGAAGAGAATGTCCAGCAACCAAAGCGTCACGCCTTAGGCGCATCCTCACGCGATAGCCTACACTTCACTGGGTGCATCCCCTGCGATAACCCGATAATCTGTTCCTCACTGGGTGCATCCTCTGCGATAACCCGGTAATCTGTTCCTCACTGGGCGCATCCTCTGGGATAGCCTACATCCTGCCCTGAAAATTTTTCTTTTCTGTGTTCTAGACTTTCGCACAGGATATTCAATGTCTGCAACTTCACGCATCAACAACGCCCGGTTACCATACCGTCGAACGAATTACGATCAAAGAAGGCTCCATCCGCCGACAACCCAACGGACCTATTCGACAACCCGCCGTCACACCTTGGAACGACCTACGACCACGGACATGCCGCACAAACCTCACTACTAACCACTGCAAGGACGAGGACGCCCTTTTTCGAAGGACCGCCGTGTCACGTGCCGCTCAATTCTCCAACGTCACGTGATTCCGATCATGCCGACATTTTGTTATTTGTTTCATGTTTCGTTTATTACTCGATCATGCTTTTGTTTATTTCATTTTTACACATGCATTTTACATTCGTTTTTATATTTTTCATGCATTTCTATGTTTCGTTTTGTTGTATTTTTATTTTCTTTACAAACGGGGGCTACAGTAGGCCCTTTAGCTAAAAACTTCCGCCAGTCGTGCTCCACGAGCACATGGCTATTTTTGGTGCGCTCCATGCACCTCTTATCATCAAAATTAGCGTCGTTTTTGTTACGCAAAAACGACTAGCTAAGAAGTTTTAGCTAAAGACGTTCATATGCTTAGCATAGGCACTGCAGTCGGCCTCAGTGCTAAACGCATGTGAACGAAAAAATGTCTATGTGCTCATAGGCATCTTCTGCATCGCGTCTAGCTGCAGAAGTTAGCTTGAGCGCCGAGAAACTCCGCCCAAGCTGCAGCTGTAGCCAAACATGTCCTTAAAAGGACATGTTTCTTTAGTTTTTCGCTCATTATTGGCTCATTCTTGGGTTCACCAAGCTTTCGTCCGGTTGTAACTCCGCGTCTGCCGCCCTTCGTCAAATTTGCATAATTTATTATACACCTGTGCGTCCGCCGCCTTATTACCAATAAATTTGCATAAATTTACCAGTGTTCACTGCGTCCGCCGCTTACCGTCTACAGTACCCGCTGCCCATCAGTGCCAGGTGTCCGACCGCCCCCGGTTCGTGAAGAAAACGTTGGAGTTTCGCCTCCCGCTCGCCGCCGCTCGCCGCCACTCGCCGCCGCTCGCCGCTAGGACGTTTGTGGATTGCATCCCCGCCCCAGTGCCAGAAGACCGAAAGTGTCCAGGGACTTGCCGCCCGTTTCGTCGAATCGCTTGAGAAACAGGACTAGGTGAGTCTTCTCAGGGGATTATTGTTATTTGTGGGGTATTTGTTGGGAAATCCTTCCTGAGTCGGTTTCCCAAGGTTTCCACAGATAAGTAGGGCCTCCACCTCTCAGGTTCGGGCAAAAAGGGGCTGGCTGGTTCATAATCGGGCCCCACAAACTAGGTCATTTTACGGGTGACCCTGTTCCCACTCTCACTGAGTAGGACTCGGGGATTGTTGCACCTAGCCTGGCAGCGTTGTTCATTACCCTACAGCAAGACCCCAAGGACAACATTAGAGAACCAACTATAGACCTCTCTATAGCCACCATTTGCCAGGTTAGGCCCCAACGCCATTTAGGGAAGCCTGGGGAAAATGCCAGTATCCATCAGGAGTCACAGCCTATTACTCACTGTAATAGGATCAATCTGATATGGTTCACCATCAATGTGACGTCTAAAACACGGTATTACCTGATGAGATACCCAAACCTCCCCAGCTCTCCCAAATCCACATGTCATACACGTGACATGGATGGCGCAATATGTGACAAGCATTTCAAGAAAAACAGAGTATAACTTCATGCATCCAGCGACCAATTTTGGCATATGTAAACTGTACCCCAATTTTACATGTCATTTATTTAACTTATTTTGCTTCAAATTATCATTTATGTCTCGATCAATTCTCCACAGTGTTTCATTAATTTTTTTGAACGATAGCACTTTAACGCATCTTTCAATAGGTTATTCCGGTGGTTTTATTGACTTTTAATCCACCGCTACATGAGATGAAATTTAAAAAATTGAACTGTTATTCTTGAGATATCTTCACTTCGAACTTTACAACTCGGGATTAGTCGTATAAAATGTAATCCTACTCGACCACATGTGCCATCCATGTGCCTAACTGCATGCAAAAATTTGTAACTACACGATAAAACCAGTTTTACATATCATTTATAAATTGCACGTTTTTGCTCCAAATTATCATTTATGTCCCAGTCGATTTTCGACAATGTTTAGTGAATTTTTTTAACGATATTATTTTGATTTAGCCTTCGGAGGGTTGATCCAGTTGTTTTTGGAGTTTTAGTTCCACTGAAACATGCAATACAATTTTGAAAATTGACATTTTTACAATATTAATGAATTTTCGTGTTTGACACAACAACTCGTTATTTAGTAGAATAAAATCAAACCTCGTATTCACACCACGTCTAATATCCATATATATTTTGTATGATAAACATCTGAATCATATGGTCACAATTATTTCAGTCACTTATTCAGTTTTTATGATTTTGTCGACTATCAAGCTAACATTAATGTATAACTTATTTTTCGATTACATTGATGAAAATTTCTGGGGTACATTTTTGAAGCATAAATTCATTTAGAAAACAAGCATTTCATGAGTTCTACCGACACATGATCGATTTTATAGCTCCAAGTCACATCAAAGAGGCTGATGAAGTCATGTACCTAATCAAATATATTCCTCTGATCGCATGACTCATTTAGAAGGATGTTTCTTGTAAAGGAACACTGGTTTAACTTCCCTGGCATAAGGTTATACAAGAAGTTTCTTCTATTAATCATGCTCATATGTTTTTTGAAGTTTTACCCAAAACTGTACTTTTCACAGGACAGAAGAGTGATGGAGCATGACAGATCTTAATTCCGATTATGAACCATCAATCATGGTCCTGATGGACTACTCAATTTTTCGTTACTCAATTTTTTGTTCTCAATTTTTTATTCAGAATGTCCTAGTGCAGCATACAGCACAGAAATCGTAAGTTGCAATTTGTTTGAAAATTTTTTTCGGTAAGTTGTATGCTGCCAGCGATCCAAAAAAATCTGGAATGAAAGATCCATCAGTTTTCGATCTATTATAATGTGACAGTCGAGCTTCTCACTATATGATTGATAAAAGAGGTCTCCTCTATAAACTAGTGGCAGGAAAATTCAATCGATGTGCTTCTACAGGAAACATTACTTCTAAATCATACATGTAATTGGGGGGGGGGAAGTGCTATGGGAACCCCCCCCCCCCCCGCCAGAAATCGTCGACCATATGGCTAGCCATTGGGCGACCCCTCCCCCAGGATTTTCCAATCCTATGGCTAGCCATATGGTAGCTCTAGGGACCCCCATAGTTTTAGTCGGAAAAATACTGAAAAATGTCATTTTTTCATGAAAAATGTCAAATTTTGAACAAAAAATGGTCAAAAACGTCAATTTTCTCGGCGCTTCGCGCCATAAGTACATATTTTATCATTTTTTAGACAAAAATTACTACTTTTTAAACCGTTTTTTCGGACATTTTTCATAAAAAAATCGAATTTTTTTCCCTTCAGGGACCCCTCCCCCCAAAATTTTGGGAATTACTGACCCCCGGCCCCAAAAATTGCTCCAACCCCCCCAGACCTCGGAGCTCCGTTACATGTATGTTCTAAATGTGTCACGGCCATGCGATCAGAGGAACATATCTCAGAAGGTACATAACTTCAACAGCCCCTTTGATGTTAGTTGAAGCTATAACACGATCACGAAATTTCTAAACGAATTTATGCTTCAAAAATGTATCCTGAAATTTTTCATCAATGTTTGTCTCAGTCGACAAAATCTTCAAAAGTGAATAGTGACTGAAATAACTTTGATCGTAGGATTCAGATCTTTATCATGCGAATCATATATGTATATTAGATGTGCTGTGAATATGAGGTTCGATTTTATCCTACCAAATGCCGAGTTTTTATGTAAGACATAAAAATTTATTAATTGTAAAAATGTCATTTTCCATCATTTTCTTGCATGTTGCAGTGGAACTAAAAGTCCAAAAACAACAACTGGATCAATCCTTTGAAGGCCACATAAAAATACTATCGTTTAAAAAAAATTCTGTGAAACATTGTTGAAAGTCGACTGAGACATAAATGATAATTTTGAGCAAAAACGTTCAACGACATGTAAAATTGGAGTTTGATTAACATTTGCCAAAATTGGTCACTTGGTTTTTATGGAGTAGCTTTGAAGTTAGCACTGCATGGTACATGTAATAAGGAAATAGGGTTAGATTTCATTCTACCAATATCGAGTTGGCAGAACTTAAAATGAAAATTTAACAAAGATAAGAATTTAATTTTTTCGATTTATTTTAAACACTGAATTAGAACTGACATTCGAAGTGACGATTGCCTATATGTTTCCAAAAGCGTGTTTAATCTGCTATTGATCAAAAAAATTCGCACTTGAAAATCTTCAAAATTGTGAAAAATACAACAATATGGAATTATTCGCTTATGCAAATTTTGAACACTTTACACCGCGATAGCTCGATGAAGAAAACTTTTTGTGGAAAATGATTACCAGATTCGAATTGTACATGTCTTCCAACGAGGAAAAACACAATTTTGACTTATCCACATTGTTCTAAATCCAGGTGATTCTTACAGATTGACTCTTAAGTTTACAACCATAAACAAACAAAAAACAGACTGTAGACAGCTTACACGAGAAACACTTTTGACGTCAGAATGTAAAATTTCAAAATAAATGGAGTATAAGAAGAAAAAGAAAAAACAGAGGCAGGAATGCAAAAGTA
The DNA here is from genome assembly GCA_963922205.1 of Romanomermis culicivorax. Classification (NCBI taxonomy): domain Eukaryota; kingdom Metazoa; phylum Nematoda; class Enoplea; order Mermithida; family Mermithidae; genus Romanomermis; species Romanomermis culicivorax. The sequence goes on along the minus strand of CAWUHX010000028.1, from coordinate 67,809 downwards.
AAAATGATTGCAGAAAAGGAAAAAGACATTTTGTTACTGAACATGTAGGAAGTGATGCTATAGTAAGCATATGCATAAATTTGAACAAATAAAAAATAGCTAATTATAGATTTTTCTTGAAATACTTGAGTGGAAAACAAGTACTATTCCCCATTTTTAAGATTTTCAGCTGAACAGTAGTGGCACATAGCGCCGAAAACCTGTGAGCGTGCTCAACTAACCTGTAGCTATTTTTTTCAATAAAAAATTTTATAGTCAAAAGTTTTTATAAACGATTTCAATAAAAGTGATTTCTTGACAATCTTTGTCAATTTTCACTTTACAAGCATTTCATAAAAAACGGGTAAAGCAGCAAGATAGAGAAGGCATGAGATGAATAAACAATGTAGTGAAAACAGAAGAAAAAATTAAACAAAAGAAATCACGTTTGATGCCGAAATGGCGACGCCTAAACGTCCCTTTCCGTGCGGTTTCGATCATCCGTAATCACCGTAGGAGTATAGTCCAAGTGTCGTGAAGCGATTGCAGACCTAAGACAAACATTACCTAAGTCGCTCGCTCGCTATGGTTTATCGAATTCTCCACATACTCTCATGTACGATTTCATAATTTACACTTTGAGACCTTCTCACAATAAAATCATTGTCAGAAATGCCATCGGCATATTAGACTGTTTTCTACGGTTTCTCAATTCAAATCATGATGACCTTTTAATTGAATTAAAAATAAATTTCTGAAACCGACATGTTAATTGATCTTCTTTTACGATTCTGATCCACAGCGCCCTAAGAAGCAATACGAATTTTGCTTTTTTTCAGAATTGAAATGGGTTTCAATCGAATTGCGGTAGTTTAAACCACTATAGGTCGATTGAATTTATTTTTTTATAGTTTTCAAAATGTGTCTTAAATGCATGCTTCCACTACAAAGTGAAATAAAACTGACGGAATAATGAACGGATTTTGTCTGAAAAACTCCACTAGAGATTATAACAACTGTTGAAAACCCTTGAATACAACCGTCTTGCATTGTCTCACCGAGTGCTTATGGGCCGCTTCATGAGCTAAAAACCCACGTCGCGCTGGTCTGCTAACGTTTATCAGACTATGCTCCAAGCCTCGGGCAACTGCGTCTGTAAATTTGGTAAAATTTGAAGTTGACGGATTGCTTCGAAAATAATCTCCATGTTTGCTTGACCACAATTTTAACAATTTTCCGATATTGGACTACAAGGAGCAGTCTCTTTGAAGTAGTAAGAACTTCAGTCGTTTTATCTTTGAACCATTTTCCAGTGTATAGAGTCTCTTGGCCCTGTTTGATTTTGACGTGCTTATTTTGGAGAATGTTTCCCATTCTCCACCTGCGGCTTTCTATGCTACATGATTAGTTAGCCGATAGTCAGTCTCTGGGAATTTGATATTTTGAGGCAGATCTCGTCAGTCCGGCTAAAAGAAAACTTTGCTCTGTTTCATTTAATGTACGATAATCTTGATTTGACCGTTTATCGTTATTCGACTTATAACTTATCGGGTAGACAGTTTTGATATTCAGATCAAATCCGTCATGCCAATTTCTAACCATAATTTTTGAATCTAGTTTTTACCAAGGTCCCATTATTCTCTTCTTAACTGCATACTTCGTTAGAAAAGCCGTCGGAGACTCATGAATTTGAAAATAAAGTTAATTCTATTTTTAGTCTTTCATCATTAAATTTAGAACATGCAACATAGTAGGAAAGTTTCAAATTTCGGACAGACTTCGCATAGAGAAAATTGCGTTTGATTTGTCGTTTAGTGACCTAGTTGTTGGAGTTTTTATTTCTTTGACCCAGGGTTTCCCAAGGACTGAGTGAAGGGTTTTTTGCATCGCATTTCCCCTTGCTCGTTTATTTATCTTCTGCATTGTGACTAGAAACGTTAAAAATGCGATGCAGCAAAATTGAGTGAATATGTATGTCTGTGTTATGTATATGTGATGCCTAGTACATTTTGTGCGTTGAAGTATAGGACGCCTCGGTGTTGTTTTGCACGGTCGGTCGCCGGCGCAAACCAGTGGTGCCAGGAACGTGGTGGCACCACGCTCCGCGCTCTTTTGAAACATTCTTTCGATAAACAAAAAAAAGCTCAAAAACAACCCATAAGCTGCAATTTTTATGGATAACAGGGGAAAGAGGGAGGGGAGAAAAAACGGCCGAGGCAGACGCCCCGTCCTTTTACGAAGCGGCGTGGCCTAGCGCAGGCCCGCACTGAGCACTGCCCCAGATTGAGCTACGATGTGTAGCATACTTTGTTGCATATTGCGGTAGAGCAGGAGGAAAGCAACATTCTTATTAATCTTGAAAACCGCCACCGTCTGACTTGTTTGTTGCCTTACGCGTGTAGGTTCATTTTGGAAGGAAGTGTTACATCATTCTGATCCGTTCAAAATATTTTGATCATTTTGAATTTCAAGTTACCTCTCAGACGCTTTGTTCGTGGTATTCTAATAATATTGATTCGTATGCTCCCTATCCAACATCTGACCAACGGTCTGATGAATATTCTACAAAAATATTCTTCGTGTAGAGTATGTGGCAATTTAATCGGAAAATTCATCTTCCTGCCCTTACGAGCTCTCCGAGACCTAATTTTATCAGCTAAACGTTTCATCATCCTTGTGAACCTTATCATTGTGATGTCAAACGATCAATGGTCATTTACTGTATTCTATGCAGTATTACTAGCGTTGTCTCATTGACCACACCTCCTCATCGAGTTTACTTTTTGGGAAATGCATTTTATCATGCTGGTTTATCTGAAAATTTCTGGACACTCCTTGAACTCGGTTGAAGTTTATTTCAACATTATGCGACTCCCTTTGTTTCACTGATTTTCGGTTTCGTATAAGTGAGCCACTAAATAATTGTGTCTATTGAATAGTGCGCCGTTCTTTGCTGACCGCATGGTCTGACCAAGGAGACATTTGTTGGCCGCATTTTGTGAATCAGAGGTTGTAACCGATATAATCGCGAGCTCGAGATGATCCCGAATTTTTTTCATACCTTTTGTGTTCAAAAAAGTTCGCGATTATCTCGAGATCGGGACCATCTTGTTTATTGAAACCGGCCCCTGATATCCAGAGTGATAGTAGTGGGCACGTACTCATCCCGAAATAATGCAGAAATGTCTATTTCCGGTCACTCAATCATTCGAACTTTTTGACATGGATAATTGAAACAATAGTGTCGATCAGAAATGTTTGAAAACTAATATTTAAACTGATGAATTATATTTCCATAGGTTTACTTCAACAAAAATTGTAGTGGTATGTCTTCTACAAATTGAAATCCTGGCTACGCCACTGAATTAGTAAATAAGATTTCTTCAGGTTTTTGGATATCGTCACAAACATCAAAAAGTAGTAAGGTTTGTGTACAATTTTCAGTTCCTTTTGACAAAATCGTATGGTTAGATCGAGACAAAAAAATTAGCCGTGTACCATTAGGTCGACTGTCCTGGTGAGCCGACCGTCCCAGTATGTCGACCATCCTAGTAAGTCGACTGTTCTAGTAAGTCGACCATCCCAGTAGGTCGATTGCACTGCAATTTAGTATGTCTTTTTTACATAAGCCTATGCCTGGGCCCTGAAAGCAATTCGATCTCGTGAAGTTGAATCATTATACTATCGTGGAATTTTAGCTAGTCTGGTATCGATTTTATCAGTATAACCGACTTCGAGAGACGGTCGACCGAGTATGAACTTATGTCTAAAAAAAGATGCTTATATCATTGATCGACTTACTGGGATGGTCGATATACTGTGATGATACCAAAATATGCTAGGAGATGTGTGAGCTGTAGATGATCCATTAGAATATCAAGCTATATCGTTCAGATTTAAATTTTCTGTAAACGATTCTCCACTAAACTCGCGTAATCATCGAACTATCATCAATAGTTCTTTAAAGCTCGGCTAATGTCAAGTGCTCATTATGTAACACGTTTTCTACTACAGTTGGACATGAACGCTACCATTGATCACTAGCTCAGCCATGGACTCTAGTGATAATCTGCAGGTTACTGTGAAAAAAGTTACATCTTCTAGACGTTGCCTACCAAAATTTTGTCGTTTTTCTCTCGAAATAATAATATAGTTTACATTGCTGAAATCATTGTTTCCAAAAGTGACCTACTTATATTTATCGCAGACCGTGCACCTCACAATTGTCGCCTATGCCCGCATATTCACTTCCTTTTCTTATTGTATGTACGTTTATTTTCACATTAACATTATTACTAGCGGCCGACCGAGTTGAAAATCAACACGAGATTATGGCCGGATTTACCAAAGTTTTTAGGCAGGTGAGTCCAGCTCGAAAAGTAGTTTTGTATACTGAATTACTTTAGAATTAAAAATTACAGTGATTATTCCATACCGATGTTGCATCGTATAGTTTTTGCGCTGTTCGTTTATCGGATTTCACCCTACAGTCAACTTGTTTGCCCAGCTGGTCACCATTTTCTACCTCAGCTCATTATCTGCTGATTAGTTGTTTGAGATACGGTAATCAGCGTTTCTTTTCAATCCAGATTTTCTGGAATTCCACGGAACAGAATCTGGCAGAACCGTTCAATTAAAATCTGAAATTTATGATAGGTGGGTAGCGATGTTTAGCACACAATGAAAGGGATATCATTCAGCCAATTCTGAGTGCTGGTCACTGGCTACAGTAAATTTATTTCATTCGAGCGTGATTCACAAATTTATCTCGTGATTGTGGTTTAATGTAACATATTCATCTTTTATGGCGTCAAAAGCAGGGATTTCATGACTGATAGCATCGAATGATATCAGGTTTGCCTTTCGATTGTACAGACTGATATGATCAAGACTCAAATGAATTCTAAGTGCAATTGTTAGCTATAGTAATTTTTATCCATGATTTGATAGATTATATCGTATATAAATACATTCTGATTCAAATATAATATAGTACAAATATGCATAATACCCGTTTACCATATACCACCTTGTTGGATCACATTTTTGGCTTTCTACAGTAATATTTTTTCTTGTTGGCCAGTTGTATGTAGCTTTTTTTACTAACGCAGTAGATTTGATCAATTTCACATGTCAAAACAACTTTTTTCCTGCAGCTATGTAACTCTGCTTCCAACTTAACGTGAAAAACTATTACGCTATATTTTACTGGGTAATAGGCTATAGCATGTGTTTTTTCCAAACAAAATATGCAAATGGACGCTAGCTACAGTATCCAAAGTACTTTTCGCTCGTGCTACCACCACCACACATTGCCCCATGTTTTATATGTTTTATCTTGTTTTTGTTTAATCGTTTATTGGAATTCAATTCCATGCATAATCCGACGAATAATTACCTTTCCTGATTAGATTGACAAACATTAGCAAAATAATGTTATATGATTGCTGCTTTCAATTTTTGAATGTCAAATTTTTGAATATTTTGTCGAGTAGTGGATGTGAAAGGCAAAAAGAGAAGATAAAGTAGGCACGAAAACACAATATTCTAAATGGAATTTTTTATACTTTTTGCCTGATTAGTATTGGTGCTTTCCTGCTTTAATGGCAAAGTTTCAGTGAAATACAGGTTGTTTTTGTGTTCATTAATGCACAGCACGAAATGGTGTCGAGAGGCAAGTTACGTTAATAAGTAGCATTCTTTGACTGTAGATTAGCTAGCCACGAACATCAATCAACACGCTGTTTTCTCACGTTAGATTGAATTCACGAACGACCAGAATGTCTCAAATTGTTGACCTATCAAAATTCATATCTGACAGTTCATACAGCTGATCAGTTTTTGGTTACAGTGCTTTTCGCTATCTTGTGGTAAGAAACAGAATCATGCAGCTGAATTTTGACATTTTTAGCTGGATTCGGGCATACTAGGGTTGAAAGAGAATTGTGATGTTCTCCAGAAACTACCCTTCCTCGCAAAACCATGATTATCTCTGCTCAAGTGAACAAATGATAAACTGTCTAACTGCGAAGTAACTGACAATCATAAACAATATCTTGACTTTTCATCCATTGATTTGAAAATAGAAACTAAGTTGATGTATAAAGATGTATAAACCAGTTGAATTTTGCGTCGAGATGATTTCTCCGAATTTAACTATTATGATCTCATTATTAATCGGTTATAAATAGGTATTTTTGTTTATAAACTTTTACTAATTAGCGGAAAAAACCAGTTACTTAACACGGGGTCTCCTGAGCTCAGACTCTCGTCGGAATATCATTATAGCAGAATACTGCAAGCAAGGATAATATGCGTACGGTCATTGATCACTAAAATACATCACTCACAAGATGATTTGGATTTTCGTTTATCTGCCAAAAAAATTCACAGCGAAATTCTGGGGATCAAGGTCCCTAAAATGCTCTACGTCGATGTGTGGTTTGATCGTTGCCAGTATAGTACTATGGTATGTCGTGAATTGTAGTGATCATACAACGGACAGTTCTCAGCCTTCGAATCTCATTTTAAACATATGTTAGACAAGGGGAACGGAGTTGCCCAATATCTCGAGATCAATGCCCACGAATAATAATCCTTTATCATAGAGGGTTTGTAAAATGGAAAATGACTCCAAGTGCTGACTACAAAATCGCTTACACAACATTTCTGCTATAAATTATTTTATTCACAATTAGCTATCAGGAGTCATTATCAGACATTTATTTTCGTTAGTTGGCGCATTTTCTTGACGCGGTGACACCTTTTGCGGTTGACAGAATGAAAATTTTCAGATGCTCATCTGTTCGTATCTGCATTGGATTTAGGAGCAAGAATTTTGTTGGAAATTGTTTTTAATCAGACACTTGTAGATTGAAAAATGAGAAAAATTAGAGTGGTCGACAAAATCGCTATATAACGCTTGTATTATGAAGTTCTTCATTCAAAATATTCGTAGAGGTTAGCCGAGTATATCCACACGTTTTGACATATAGTTTGGCAGAAAATCGTAAAAATAGTAGCGAGTGATATCACTTAAAATAAAAAGCGACAGTTTCTTTTCGAAAATGCTATCTGGCTTTAGAATATCTCGAAAACAGGTCTTGTCAAATAGCAGGTGCATATAGAAAAACATTTGTTTAAATTTGATTCATTAGAAATTTGATGTTTGACATTAGTGTATTCAGAAAATTAAATATGGTCAAAAATATCCAGTTCCTATTCAAACTTGTCCTCGCTAGTACGCCGAAATGTTGAAACACTTTCTCATTGGATACAGTAATGTTTCGTATTCAATCAAGTTGAATTGTTGGCAGAAGTCCAGTGCACGTATCGTCATGTTCAAAAAATTGTTCTTTTCCAGATTTTTTCAATGTCGCAAAGTTCATCTTCACTATTTTTTGTGTTCTCTCATTAATGCGAAATATAGTTTCGGCAACAGTTCCATTTTGGTCTGCCTATCATTCTACATTTCCATGTAAAAACGTATCTGGCGTTGAACCAAATGTTTCTCTCGGTATCATGATCGTCTCGTGGATATTTTGGATTGCCTGTTGATTAATGAACACCGGGTAACTGTCTATTTTTAGATTATTTCGAAACAGTGTACTCTATCACTATGGAAAATTCGCATCAGTCAAAAGGGGTATGTTAGTTGGCGCGTTTTCTGTCTCGTACCACTCTGTTGCAACCTCCGAGCCAGTCCTCCTCGGTGTCGGATCCAGACGGTAAATCAACTGAAAAAAATACCCGACAAGCTGATAAAGTATCATTGAGGAAATTTCATTTTCAAAGTCCGTAGTCTAGTTGTATTCTTCTTTGTTTTCAATTTTTACTTTTTGCTCGTCTCGAAATCGAGCCAAATTGGATAGAAACTAGGCCGGGACCAAGAGCCAGACGACGAAAAAATGGGCGGGTGGACGATCGGTCGGTCTGGATATTCTAGGAATATGATTTTCGAGAGACTAGAAAAAAACAAAACATACTACGACGCACTAGAAACGAACTGAACCAATAGGCACGGTTCACATATATATATAATTATGCATATATAGAAGGTATACTATAACGTCGCCATTTCGGGGTATACTATAGCCATGTTTATTTTCCCTTTACTATATGTCGTTCCAGACATTTCAGCGAAGGAGAAAAAACGCGGGTATCCCAAGCGCCACAACAACAACATAAAAAATGAGGCGGACGAGTCAGGTTTTCCAAACGGTACCCAGTCACTGCCAGCCTATATATCTATCGTCTATTAGTCTATCTTGTTGACTTGACTCTTGGGCTAGAGAAAGGGGTACGTTTTATTAGTCCGTTTTCCGCCGTTGTGTATAATATTCACTTAATCACATATTCTCGATGTAAAGTTGGGCATACTTATCCAAAGACACTTTACAAGCTTCTGTAAAGTTATGCATCCTTATTGAATCACAATTTTCATTTTTGTGAGCCGTACATTCTTATCCGATAATTTTAATGTAAAGCGACGTCGCCTACAGCGCATTTTCTCCCTATTTACATATTAATATAGCAACACCATGTAAACATATCCCATTCTTTGTGAAATTTTCACATCTCGCGAAATTTCTCGGCCTTTTGATATGTTAAACTACGTTGGCAGGCAACAACACCACCGCCATTGAAGGAGAAAAATTTTTCTTTGGTCAACGGACCGTTACCATCGGTGGCCCAGCGGGGAGCGAGTCGTCGTAAAGCCCCTGCCGCCGACCCATTGTCCAGGGACAAATGTTGCCTTATTATTTGAAAAGCCGGTCACGAACCGGTGATTTCGCCGGCTAATTGTTGGCTGTGTGGAATATGAATGATGATGTTCAACATAATATTATACACTAACAATTTACTGTGCTTATTGAAATATGGCATAATTCATACGGATAGTACGGTCGGAAAGGTGAGATTTTACATTGTGGTATCATCACAAGTTTGAGATGTGAAAAGTTAATATTGCAAAGTCGTGCGAATCATACAACTCGCAGGCAGGTTTCGACTCACGATATGAAATTCCGTTAGTCGGTGAAGTGAGACTCACAAAAAACTCCTTGTAACGACTACGTGAGCTTCTTACGGTATCATCAAATTATACACCGTCGCGACGCCCCTACAAACATTTTTCTCATTGAATCATATTTTTTTCACATGCATAGAAGAAACTTATTTAGCATTTTTATTTTTATTACCTACATCATTTTGTTGCTTGAATGTATTTTTCCAACAATTTTTTTATCTTTCTTTCTTCCTTGGCAAAACTTCCAAAAGGCTTCCATCCATATTGCGTCTCTCATAAAATTGGCTGTCGTTTATTTAACCGGGGCACGGTTTGTCTTAGCTACAGTATGACGTACGGAGTCCCGCCCAGCGTTTTTTTCTTCTACGTCAATCGTTAAAAATGTATATTTTCTGGAATGCAGGGTCGTTTGTTGTATACGGCCTGTAGTATCTCTTTCATGTGCGTGATAACTTGGCTATGGTTCAGGGTAGCTATGAGAAGCAGCAGAGAATTCTAGTTTTTCTCCATCAGTTTCCTCTCATATCAAACGAGGGTAAATGGTTTTTATTCACTCATTAATGCAATATTTTTTACGTCCCTCTCAATGTGATTAGGGAATATGGGCGGCGGGCATGGAGGGCTGATTAACTTTTTTGTGCTCGGATCTGCAGGCTGCTAGGCTCTCTTGTGAAATCCTTACAGTATTTATGTCAGAGCTGCAAGTAGCACTACGTCACTTTCGCTTTTTTCCCTTCCTCGTGCTTAAAATTCCGATCTCGAGGCGTTTCTCACGAGCATTCGATCAAAGGATAGGACTCAATACTCGGTCGGTCTTACTGTTGACGCGCGAATTTGTATATTCTCCAATTTTAGAACCGTTCATATACTGAATACCACACACAAACACACAATATGACCGAATTCGCCAGTTCAGTTTTATTTATGGAAGGATTGAATAGAAATTCAATGAGTTCATTGACCAATACGACGACGTCGACCGACGTGGACGGTCGATCGTCGTCGTCTTCGTTGTCTCGATCCTCTTACAAGGAATCGTCCGTGAAAGGCTCGCCCGCCGTAGTTTCAGACATGGCCGATGGTTTGTTTTCGCGTGAGAGAGCAAAAAAATCGATAAACAAAAAAACAAGTTTTCTGTAGCGTTTGTTTACTTAAGGGCGACAAAATTGATACAAAAATTTGTGATGTTCGATTCCTATAAATATAAGAATTGCTGACAAACATGAACCGGGATACTTGGGGGTTTTAAACCACAGTAAACTTTGTTCCATACGATCAAATGATCCTTGGACAGCGAACTGGTTTTTCACAGTAAATCTGCCACAATTTTAGGAACATTTTTGTCAGTTTTATACTCTTTACTTGGCCCATTTTCTAATGACATCGCCGTATTGTTATTTCATAAGTTGTAGTATGTTTCATGGCAGCTCACGTTCATCTGCTAGGTGCTGCGGTCAAGGTCTGTGTTGATCGTTAGTGTACGAATGAGACAAGCAAGTTGCACTTATTTGGAGATTTTCACTTTTGAAATAAGAACAGTCTGAATAATGCTCTGTAGTGTGGCACTATTCAGCAATGAAACTTAAACTTCAGTATGGATCACTTCTGACATAATAAGATGATCCATGTTTCACTTGTTTCAATTTAGTCTAGATTTTCATTTTTGTGGCAGTATTTCGGTTCAAATCATGTCGAAATGTCTATTTTAAAAACTGTGGCACCAATTGAAGTTCACTCAAGCTGCACAACTGTTTGGACGACTTCAATAGCAGAACTCTAGCATATTCACGAACAATGATTCACTTCCAATTGTAGATAACCCGCATGAACAGTTTAGGCTCTGAAGATCAATACCTGGTGTCAGCGAAAACGTTTTCACATTTAGAGAATTCTTGAAAACCTGCCTGGCATCAACTCATTCAGGATCGGTCAGCAAGCCACAACTAGTAATATCTAGGAATGTGATCTTCAGAATGTAACGCCATTTTCGAGTAATTCATGACATTTACGATCTGAAACATTATTCTCGCTAATTCTGCATACATAATATTGTCTTCCCTTTTTCAGCTAGGTCTATGAGCAACGACTTGACCAAAATGATCTTGGACACTAGACTTCAACAAGAGAAACCGTTCGGAACCTCGGCTGCAGCTGCCGTCGCGGCTGCAGCCGCCGTACAATTGGCCGCATCGACGTCGCGGCACAATAGCGGCAGCAGTAACAGCCAAGGGAGCGTCATCGGCGTAGGGGCCATGGTTGCGTCCAACATTTTTGGCAAAACGTACCATTGCCAACGGTGTTTGAACCACGGAGTCGAAGTTCCACGCAAAGGCCACAAGAGACATTGCAAGTACGCCGTTTGCGAATGCCCGAATTGCGATCTGGTCGATCAGCGGCGCAAACTCAACAAGGCGATAAACAGCGAACGGGAGAAAAACGGATCGCCAACGGGCAACGAGAAATTGGATGGAATTTCGAAAAGTAAGTAGCTGCTGTAGGGACTTTGGTGCTTTGTAGGCCAAGGAGTGAGTTGGAAGCTTTAGAAAGAATTTACAAATTCTATTCAGCCTTTGCTCACATATCTGAATAGTTTTGAAACACTTGTCTAAATTTGATTCTGATCCCTAATCCCAGTATGTTATATTACACCATTTGTATAGCCATAAAATCCTGCGAGAAATATAAATTTCGAATTCTCATCGAACGATCACAGCTTTACTGATGCTGTCGAATAGATCTCGACAAGATCTGTTGATTATTATGTAATTTGCAGGTTTTTAACGCATAGATTATCACATCTCTACCAAGTCAGAAAAAGTATGTGGCTTGACCTTAAGGATCACAAACCTGCCAAGAAGAAATTCGGATGGCATTGTTCTACATAAAAACATGATGACTTTGTGAGTGATAAGCAACTATTCTTTTGTTTCGAAAAAAACTTTCATTTCAAAATTATTCTGACTTGTACTTTTCTTTTTTTGCGAACCCTTCTTTTATTTCATGTTCTTATCAGTTGTGGACTGTAATGAAATTATCGAGAAACCAGTGTACATTACATATCACGAGTGTAGTGTTCATTTTCTAAAAATATCAATGTCACCATGCTGAATTTGCGATATCAGCTCATAGCCGTTTCCCTGTTTTCTAAGAAGTCAAGACATATGTGATGATGATCAGATAGCAACATTTTAACTGTACATGAACCATGGTTCTTTTACAGCTTCTCAAATCATTTTTTAAATATACGAGGAGAGGTTCGCACTAAACATGATTCAGTTAGTAAAGCTGCTATCCAAAACTTGACACCATGACTATGCTACAATTTTAAAACTTTGAGCTTTGAAAAAGCTGAAAAGTTCACGTTCGCCGCAGACGCTGAAACGTGGATTTCGAGGAATGATCATTTCACACGTATTCATAAATTTAGCTACCGTCCAAAATTAGGAACATACGTCGTCAGATTAGCACCAGGAACAATGAATGTTTATCCGGGTAACAAAGCCTGAATCCAATAAAGCCGTAGACAAACGTGACTTTTGAAGAGACAGAGAGACGGCATGTACTTGTTTACGTTTTACAATGTTTAAGCTGAAGGAAATCTCTAGGACACAAACTATCCCCACAAGACTAAAAAGAATAAACAACAAACATGGAAAGTTCCAATGTGCTTGCTTCGCTATTCTGACGACTTGACATATTCTTTGGTTTTAGAAAAGTGATAGTGCTTCCTGAATGCGTGAAAATTTTTCGATTCAAAAATTTATGACAAACTTTGGAGAAAAGAAGGGCGCTCGAAAATCCCTCTTAGTGGTCCATTACATGGTAGAACATCTATCAAAAAGGCGTTCCTTGATTTATATTCGCTTTAAGCAAAAATTACGCTGAGCGAGGGTTCAGTTTTTACTTTGACGAAAAAAGTTGCCAATCTTTTTTCTATCTTGGTACGGCAGACGAAGAGAAATGCATGATTCCGGGCAATTAATTTTTGAAACGAATGGAGAGGAAAAAATTTTTCCGTTATCGGTGCTACAGTAAACCCGGAAAAAAGTGTTTCACGTCATAAACCGGACCGCCCAATTTCGAGATGATACACTACAAAAACCGCTGATCGTCAAAAAATGGCCATAAACACGATTGTTTCATCATAAGCATATTACAAGTTTAGAATCGAAAAATGGAGAGAATTGTATCTGTCGACTTTCTTCGAATATCATTCTCATGATTTACCTTCATTTTTCAAGCAGAAAATAATTCGAATTTTTCTGGAATGCTTGAGCTGGACAAATGGTACAAGAACTTCTTTGCAGTATATGGCCACATAAACGCGACTACTCTGTTTCTTGAACATATATCCTAATATCATGAACCTTTGGCGTCTATAATTATCAATGTGCTTCTTTACATCTCTTACTATGATGTTCAATTTGGAGAAGATTATATGAGAAGGCCGCACATGCAAATCCTGAAACGATATGCATTCAAAAACAGCGTATGTGTAATGTTTCTAAGACTATTTTTTGCGTGCTAAAATTTTCATGGAATTTTTTGCCATGTTTGATTTTGGACACATAAAAACTGCATTTGGCGCAAAATCTTTCATATCCTGACGAACTTATATTTAATTATTCGCGTTCCTAAACTTTCAACCAAAATTCTAAACTAGGCATTTGGTTTCATGTCCCGTGAACATTACTATGATACCTACAATGTATAGACTAAAACTCTTCTTTTTGTATTAACTTCTGCACTTTACGACAAGACAATGCACAAGGAATTCGATGTAATTTTTTATAATTATACAATTTTTGTATATATATGAAACAGAAGACTTCTTCATTTTGCATTTTCGTGAAATCATAGATTTCTTTTGATTTCTCGATAATAAGTCAAAGGAGATTGAGCTAAAACCTGATGCGCAGGTGGAAAATTTTATTTGCGTGGTTTGAATGATTTGTTGCTGAATATCTGTTAGTCCACTCATGGGTAAACGCCGGAATCATCACGTTTTTCCGAGGGATTTCAAAAACTCTAACCCCAACCCAAGCTTTATGTGTCCTCTTTTCTTCACTCCGCTTTCCAAACTAATTCGATTTGTTTGTCATGCTCACGAGAATTCTGAAAGTCGCAATTTTGCGTACCAAACAACTATTAAGGAAGAGAAGTTCTTCATCGCTAAATTTACGACGCACTATTTTTTGTTTGATCGTTTTTTTCGTAACGTCACACGATAAAGTTACCTTGGGAATGAGCGCAGCAGATTCAGCATTTTTGGAGAAGATAAGTTTAGACCAAAAAAACGCCATCGGTACACACACCCAGGACGTTGCATTCCCAGTTTTTTGCGACTTGGCCGGGCGCCAAACGAAAAATATCACATGGACGCTCATGAAAAAGCTGCCTCTAATTAGTTACAGTAAGAATGGGCGGGTATACTGTATCCCTGCGTGTTTCATTTACGTGCCAGCAGGAAAAACTAGGCCCGAAGGTACCTTCATGTTACGTAATGAAACGCGAATCAATGTCTTTTTTTGCAAGAGCGAGCGCGCGACAGATATGGAAACTAGTTTTGAAGGATTAGTCGCCGTGGCATACGCGACGAATATTTTTTATGCAAATTTCCTCCTGGAAATTATCCATGGGAGCAAATTTCTCAACGCACGATAAGCGGAAAAACGAGAAGGGTTTTCTCGTAAAAATGACGTCAGTTGGTCGAGTTTCAAAAAAAGCAGACCGGACGGCGAAAATAGGATTTTTTGTCCTAAAATATTTCTTCCCTCAAATTCAGTACGAAAAGAGTTGTTGGTAAATTGCTAGGTAAAAAGACGAAAAGCCGACTACTAGGAAGAAAGAACTCTACCGTCCCACGCCGGCTATTTTTGAACACTGTAGTTTTTGTGCGGGATCTACAAAAACGGCCTTTTTTCGGGAAATTGCGCCAAATTGCATGGAACACTCCAAAAAATTGGAACGTTTTTTTGCATTTTATACAATCATCAATCTAGTGTCAATCAAGGACAAAATTCCTATGCTAATGATCTCATCTAGTGAACTATGAAATTAGTTTTTTCGTAGTTCGATGAACAATTCCTTAGGTTGAAAATCAAAAGCTTAGAATTGACAAACGGTTTCCTCTGCTAGAATGTGCGTAAATATTTAACAAAATACCACTCATCATTACAGTGGCTGAGCTGATAATATTCCGTTTTTCTCGACACTACACGAGTTGCTCACATTTTTATTCACGTCATTTTTTTCGTGAGACCATTTTTCTATGTGAAAATTATTTTATTTTGAATTGATATTATCAAATGAAATTACAATAGTCAAAATTGAAAGAAGCTAATCTTTAAGAAAAAGGTCAACTACCGGATGCTGTTTCTAGAATTTATTGATTCTTGATTTTATGGCCCTTGTCATTGAAGAAATGTAACAAGAGATTGAAGAAATGTGGAAAGTTCACATTATAAAATGGAGTCCAACATGTCAATCTACACCATGACTGCATATCTGTTTTCATTTTCCATTGCTGAACTGAATATCAGACGAAGTTTTGTGCGGCACTGTAGATCGAACTCCCTTACGAGATCAATTCTATGAATTCCAATGAAGCACAAAAAAGCGTTAACAAATATTATGAGCCATTAACCTTTGGGGTCGAATTATATACAATCAGAACCATTTACGTGAATAAACCTCATGTCAGCGGCATTGTTCTTTCGCATCAGCCATAATTTATGCACGCCCCGACAGTTGCTTCGAGATGTGCGCAAAAGATATCCAATTACTGTTCAGATTGTGAGTATTAAAGAATTAAAGTTGAGACTTCCTGACCTGTAAAAATTTTCTAGGGCACTCGACCACTCATCTATAGTCTATTCTGAAACGACAGGGAATCGATGAAAGTAAATTCGATACGGAAAAAATTATTGGCTTATTACTGTAGTCTATGACAGAAATTTTTTTGATCTACAAACTGCAAAGTCAAAATTTCAAAAAAAAACGCATTTTTCTCTCCTTGTTTTTTTCAAATCAAAAATATGTTTCCTTGATTTTTGGGCTTCATTTAACGTGAATAAACTTGACTTTTTTACGACAATATAAAGCTTGCCACTCCATAAAAATTTCATGTCAGGTCAGGCTAATCATTCAAAAGTAAATGGGTATGTATGGTTTGCATCAAGTTCACGGCTTCACAGGGTTTCTTTTCGTCTACAAATAACTACTATAATTTATCCATATTACAGTGGGCTCTTTTTAGTAAAAACAAGGAACCCAAAATGCGCTAGATGCAGCGTCCATTCGAACAACGCCGAGCCGCCGCCCTTGAAAGGCCACAAAAATAGCTGCCCTTACAAAAATTGCGACTGTAAAAAAGTATAATTTCTGTGCATTCTAATTTTCATATCATTCCCACGACGTATTACTCATAAGTACTTTTTTCTAGTGTGCTTTAGTCAATAGTCGCCGTTTCATCATGGCCAAACAGATACACCTTAGGCGGACGCAAAAATCTAAACCGGGTCAAAGGATAAACGGCTGTGGTGAAAATAAACGGGAGTCTACGGCGGCAACGACGGGACGTTCGTTTTTGAACCATTCTAGGCACCATCAAAATTTAGCGGAAAGGTGTTCCGCAGGATCGAAGACGTCTTCTAGCCCTGGTGAGTCTTCTAGCCCCCTCCGGATGTCATATTCCCCGTTATGCTTATCAAAAGTTGGTTGCAAAATTAAACCACACGTCCTTACAATAAGCGAACCATTGTGGAAACAGAAATTGTGCGTTACGTGAGCATGTCCTTTTAGAATCACCAGTGTGACCACAACAAATGAGATTTACAAATGTTTGCAATTACACATATCATTTTATTCATCAAATCCTCTCAAACATTCTTTTTTCTTGATATCTACTGCAGTAATCATTGGAAAGCATGTAAACTAAATCTCTATAGTAAGCCTGTGGAATACTGGAAACATGCAGTAATTTTGGACAACTAATGAAGGATTATTAATCTTGCCAGGGGAGTACGTCGATAAAAAATATGGTGTGCAAGTTTCTGAATTGCGGCTAAAATTTAGTTTTGACACGTGAAGTTTGTAGAAAATCATAGCACAGAAAATAAAAACATGTATTTCAAAGACGATGTATGGCATTGACTTTGTAAATTCTGTACAAAATCAAAGCTAGGTCTTACGACATGTATTTATCATTTTAGAGTTCATCTCCTCCAAAAATATAAGTGAAAGATTTAATTTCTAATGATCGACACAAACACACTCTACATAGCTCAAACCAACCAGTATCGTTCCACATCTCGCTTCGGATGATCAGTGTAACGTTTCTCGGGTTGCCGCTATGACATGTTCCATTTCATACTTTACATGCAGAGCCTTACTGTTAGTGGTACGGACCTATTTAAAAAACGTTATAAAATGCAATGCATGCTAACTTGAACAATCTTACCCACCCTTCATATCCTACTGTATGGAGTAACCAGAGCATATTCTAAGACATCTACAGTATGTCTTCAACAATTTTCATGACCCACGTGCTTATTGTACTTTTTTGCTTTCAATTTACTGCTCTCTCTCTCGACATAAAAACCAGTCGTATTCTGCGTGCCCTGTGGGAGGCGTGTAAATTTCGTTTTCATGAACCCCCTGAAGAGAAATTCTTCTTTTTTTTCTCGGAGCAATTTTTCGTGTTAAACTTTGATAACCTTCTATGCAACCACCGGCGCGCAATTAAGCGGTGCATTGTAAAAAATCCAATCTAATCCGAGTGCACGCGAACAGTATTTCCTCTACAGTATACCGCCGAAAAATCTCCCCACTTTTTCGTCTTCCTTTCTGTAACTAAGAATCACGAATGCATAGTGTGCCGTCAGTGAGAAAAACACTCCATTAGAAGCGCAAATTTTTTCTACGAAAGGCTCCCGGTCAAATGTCTGTATGCAAATGCATCTGCGTAAGAAAAAGTGATGATAAAACCCATTGCTCATGCACATGTTTGACAATAATTGGGCTCTGTACGTAAATTCGAGTAATTTTTCAGATTTGATTAGGAACGGCAAAAAATGGCAAAAAAACTCTAACTGAAAAAATGTGTGAGAGCAGTGCCTCGTGCAGTGTTTTTTGCCGCTAATTATATTTTTGCATTATGCATGTCGAATGTCCAGATCATTCTCATTATTTGACCCTTTCGTGATCATTTTCTTGACAAAAAATGTGCATACTGTGCCTATTTTACTGTAATAAGTTTCTAGTGTATATCACAGTGTGAAGATATCATCTGTTCCAAAAATAATGAATGGAATTTATGTACCTAGACATTTTACCTTACAGTAATCCTCTTGCCCCTGAAATGATGTTTTTGTCTCTCATGCAATGTACAAGATATAAGGTTTTTTACAACTGATTATATTTCGCTAATTAGGTTTTTGAACGAGTAGGCTATTCGAGTAGGTAAGAAGAAAAAAATTCGAATGATCATTCTTCATTTTTTGCGCCAAGAGAAATTTTAGTTTCTGTTTTACGATTGTCGGAAGAGAAACAAAAAAAAATGATAATTTTCTCTAGAAAAAATGCTGGCAAAGATAAGGTGATGGCTCGCCGCATATCAATCATCCTGATACATATTGCAACGGAATAAAGGTAAGATGAAAGGCCAGTTTACAGTAGGAAAAAATATCAAAGTTGAATATTCGGTCAGAAATGATTTGCCAAAAAAGTGACGAGTCGCAAGCTTATAATTTGCATTGTCAAGGTTTACTATATGGGACAAAAGTTAATACACAACTTGTCACTAATAACTCCAAGTAAGAAATTAAATTCGTCAAGTGATTCTGCTGAACTGTGATTCGAAAACTCGATTCTATGAATTATAGAATTCTGTCTTGAACATTTCAAACTCTACATTGTAGTGATTTAGGTATCTAAAAATTTGATTTTCAAGCATAAATGCTAAGTTCAATTTTTTAAAGAATAACATAGAAGGGAAAAGTGTTTCTGGACTTCTGGACTGCTGCTCTCGCTGTGGTGTAATTGCATCTCAACTCAAATTGCTCTCAATAGCTGTTGTACTAGCAGATGTCCTGACATACTCCGGTTTTTATACGTTGTATCCCATTGAATAACAGCACATTGAAATTGCGGACATGATTTGTCAGAAATCGTTATTTTTGACATTTCTGATTTGTTACATTAACAATACTTCTGAAAAAATGAATAGCTGACCTGGCTGTACAGGTCCTTTTCTGACCGCCATATGGAGTGAGTGGAGGTGGAGCAATGAATGCACGCTTGCAGAAAAGAAGTCATTAGTTCTGAATGTTTTATACTCTGAGTGGTCAGTTAAACTCGAAGTAATTTCATTGTTATACATTATCACGTTGAAGTACACCGGATAGTAATCAACAAGTCGGACAATAGGATTGCTGTTGCACGTCACATAAGGTCAGTAGCCAATCAGTTTATTTCATATATTTACATTTACAACGGAAGTTTGAACATCTTTATACCAACCTGTTTAAAGTAATGGATAATTCTGTAAAATCTGTGAAAGTTTGATTCTGTGCTGAAATATGGTACTGTTTTTTGTCAAAAAGCTACAAAATTCAATCAAGTTATGGAAATTTGATGATGTTCCACCGACTTGGTGTGTTTTTGCAAAGCGTCGCATCTTTCTGCCGAGTAGTCATCCAAATACGAGTTACATACTATAAATTTTTGGTCGATGTCTTTGGATTACACTTATACAACAGTATCAAAGTTTGTGTCTTCTGTTTTCAATCATGTACTTACAATATTATTCAGGATTGCCAGAATATGGGCATGATCAAAATAGCGTCTTCAAATGACAAATCAAATTGTGGTGTTGGTCTCAAAAAAAATTATGACTTTTCAGTGCTTCATTTGCTGAGTGAGACATTTTAAACGAACTTGTATTTGAATGCATCGTTTTTTACAAGCAGCAGATGGCATCAAGTGATTTTTCCCTTTTCTGTCATCTTACCAAATTATTTTGTCGATCAATTGTCCTAAACTGGTTCAATTTTTATATTCTTTCTTCGAGATCCGTTTCGCTGAGTGACGCTCAAAAGATTAATTTTCTTCTATTCGGGGCATCTATGCCAGAAATGGCGTTGTTACAATGGGATGTTGCAGCCATTGTTTGCTCCAGCTCCAATACTCCTGATAACCAGAATGGGGATGTTCTATTCTTCTTCTCATTCACATTGGCCTGCAATTGGATACGTTCCCGGTATTTTTGTTTTTTATCTTTCTCCGTCCTTCTTTCATTTTCCATCGATTTCTTACTGTGGTTTAGTTTATTATTAGGTGCTACGATGATGATGGTTTTCTGCACGCCGGCTAAAGGTGGACACACGTAAACATCAAACGAAACATATTCACCGAATTCATTAGCATATCAAAAAAGAGGGCTAAATCGATTTGGCTCGAAAAAGGGTCAAAAAAGTTTCATTTTCTAGTCAAAGCGTGGCTTTTTATGTTGAGCTAATTTTCCGCGTCTCGCAGCGTTTAAGAGGAGAAATATTGTGAGAAAAACAGATACAGTAGGGTCAACACTTCTATAATCCTATCCAGAAAGTCATGAACAAAAAGCGCAAGTTATAAGTCATTGAAATCTTTGCAACAAAGCACAGTTTTTTTCTGCACAGTGCAGAATTTTTAGGCTTCGTGCAGAATTTTTTTTGGTGATTTCTGCACTGGTGCAGAATTTTTTAAGTCGTGTGTTTGATCACATCGGATACAGAAAGGATGCATTTTGGTGCATTTAAGATGGTCATAATTCCAACATTTTCCGGCGCTCCGCGCCGGTTATAACTTTAATATTATTCATTTCCTAGCTCAGGTGCAGCTCCTAGCATGTCTACCTCCACTTATCATTTAATCTTTAATAGTTTTCATCATCTTAAACGTATTATCTCACGTTTTAATTGGTAATCTTCAATATTTTATCTTGATATTTAATGAAGACTCACATTTTTTCCTTGACACATTTTTTGAGAAAGATCAATACGTCATGTCTGTGAACTTTTTGAAACGATTATTCCTTTCTTAACGTAAAATCAATCGAAAAGCTTCATGGAAGTAGTTTTCGGAAATTTCTACTCTTCTTGCTCATACTTTTTCGGCCAAGCTCATGAGAGTTTGCGAATAAATTACTGGTTTTAAAATTTTTCAAATATAAATTCTAGAAATTACGACTTTTAAACACAAAACCCGAATCTAATTCTTGAAATAAATGTTTGGTAAATTGATTTTCCAGCGTCGCAGAATGTCAATACCCAAAAAAATTTTTCCGCGCTTCGCGCCGGAAACATATATATCTTTTTTGGGCTGTCACTTGTCATCATAGAGGACTTGACCATCAATTTCTCACGTAATTCAAAGTCATTATGTTCTTGGATAGTTTGCTGGAAAATTTTTTCCGCAATGCTTGTAGATTAGACATCGATCAAACTCAAAAATTTCAAATGTTTCCTCAATTTTAATGAATTAAAGGCTCTTAAAACAGCAAAACGTTTGAAAAAGCTCAAAAATACATAAATAAAGCGTCTAAGAGTATTTTTTAGCGAAAAACGACTTCGGGAAAATGGGGAAACAAACTTTGACCCCTTCCTCCATTTCGGCAAAAGGCTCGGCGGAAAAAACAGTGGTAACAGGAGAAAGCTGCAGTGCAGAAACTTTTTTTTGACTTTTCTGCACTAAGCAGAAAGCCGTTGTGCAGAAAAAACACTGCAACAAAGCATTCTAACGAGTTAGAGTAACAGAGCATTATTCAAATGATCTATCATAATTCGTGAATTTTACACTTTTATATGCACACGAAGTGAAAAAAGCATCATTCTGTGAAAATCACTTTGCTGCTGCCAAGCACCTGCATAAAAACACTTCTACGGTATTTTTTACTTGTCCACATTAAGGTCTTTGGACCCAAAAGTTTTTGAAGAGACATTATAGCAGTGCCCGTTGTAAGCCACGACTGGATCAAAAACGAAGTACAGAAATCTAAGGCTGCTGTCATAGTAGGCCGTCAATCTTTCACTAAACACATAGCGGTATTTAAGTTATCTACTCTTTTTCAACGTCACCTAGTAGAAGAAACAAAATCTTAATAAAGAAAATGACAAAGTTTTTTGAATTCCAGCCCGGACTACGTTCCAATGATTTTTTCTTCCGGTTTCTAGCCGAACACTGATTAGGAAAAATAAAAAATGATCCATCCATCCGTAGAGATTAAAAGAAAAATTTCCACATAGTGTAATTTGACGTCACATACACTCGAGAAAATGATCGGATAAGGAAGAAAATAGTCGCTTTTAACGAAAATAAAAATAATTCTAAATCTTGCAAAATGTTCAGAAAAGTTGATGTATATATTTGGTATGATTTGTCGAATTCTTCCGATTGACTGTTTTGGATCAAATGTACGCCTGTAAATCTTTAGGATACTTACTGGATGTTTCATATGATATCAAATAGCACAAGGCATTGCAGTTCAACGAAAGATTCTAGCAAAGTACATAATTTTCGTACAGGAAAGTATAGCAGATATTTTATAGCGTAAAGCATAATGTAAAATTTAAAACTGCTCCTAAAATTTGCATGACGGGCACTAAAGTGAGACAGGGGCCAAAGTAAGGCCGGCGCCAGAGTGAGCGCCAAAGTAAGATTGGCGCCAAGTTGCGACACAATCCTTTAAAACATTGGAAAATAGAACACAAAAAAAATTGCACAATTGATCAATCAAAGAAATTTCGGTAGGAAAATAGTTAGGGAACTTTGAGAAACTCAAAGCCACAATTCGTGGAAAAAATTAGAAAATTTCGTCAACGAACTGAAAATTTCGTCAGCGAAATCTTGTCAACGGAATTTTCTTCGGGAAACCCCCAAAAAAATTTCGTCAACGAAGTTCGGAAATTTCGTCAACGAACTGTCAATTTCGCTGACCAATTAAGTTCGGGAGCTTCGAGAAACCGGCCCCTGACTTCAGTTCTTTCATTTGTCATTTGTATTGAAGTTTTCCATCTTGTACACCTTCCCAATTGGGTTTATTACAATCATTCTTTTTCTGTACTGTTGTTATTTGGTTCTTTACTATTAATTTGCATTCTTTGTTTCTATTTCTTTATTTGGTTTTATCAATAATTTCTTTCTACTTGTTCGATATCGTCAAGTCATGACGGTGCCGAAGTAATACGGTACCTAAATTATAAAATTAAACTCAAGCCCGTCATCATTGAGTAATGTTGATTTAATCGTTCGGGTCCACTAGCAGTATTCGCACTAAAATTTAAATAAATGTTATTAATAAGGGAAAGTATTTTTCATCTCAGTAACTGGCAGGTAATGCGTTTGATAGATCGTTGTACAGTACAATTATTGCCGGTAGGAAAAACATACATTCATCTTTGACGCATAAATTTCAAAGCCTCAGTGAAATTTGAAAACCTACAATTCAAAAATGATGCAAAACACATCATCATCACATGAGAATATTTTTGATGAGCCATTAAATGCAATTTTCTATACGTGTGTGTTTGTTCCGATTCCTCAGATTAGGATCGCAGGTCTGCCATCAGCTAAATAATTAATTACCGCATGATTTGTGCGGATGGAGTTTTATTCATTTCGTGATTATGTAAATTCCTGCGTCATCTGCTAAGCAAAAAATTTCTGTGCACTGTAGAGCGAAGCTACACATTTGTCACGTGACAAGAAAAAATTCTACGTTCTGTTCAGATATTTTGAAATCGCACGATGTTACCAACGATCTGCCGTCGTTCATGCCGCACTATCTGCTGAATCCGTTGAACGGCATTTTGCACCATGCGCAACCGCCGCCAGCTCATCTGTCACAAATGAATGCTACGGCGCTGCCGCCGCCGCATTCCCTTTACGAGTACCTTTTAGGACAACTGCATCAACGGCATCGGGCGGCGACGACCGTCGCTGCTGCAGCAGAACTGACGTCCGATTCGCCGCCGACATCTACCGGCACCGGGTCGCCGCCGATGAACACGTTTTTTGGCGGCAACGCGGCCGCTTTCCTGGCCGCCCAGAGGAGTCTACTGCAAGGTCCGAAGTTGCCATTGAAGGGGGCCCAGGTGAGAATATTGCCGATAAATGTACCTATAGTATATTTATTATTTATTGCTTCTAATTGAAAAATTACAAATTTCAGAGTTGTTGTCAAAATTTTTTATAAATTGCTAAAGTTGGTTTAGTATGTTCATAAATTTCTTGTGCTGGAAAACCTAAAATTATAAAACGGTACTTTCTTCCAACTTTTATTATTTAAACGCATTTCAAGAAAAATAGGCTATAATACATACTGCCTCTGGAACTTTTTCATTTCATCCGAAGTGAATTCTTAAACTTGAAACTCATCAATATTTAAAATATTAAAAATGATTTTTCTGCATTAAAGCTAAAGGATTGAATCTCTGTGGTTCAACCATATTTACGCTACATCGTGTGTCATTACTTTAAGAAACTCGATTATTGTTTCTTTCTTTTTCTATACTTATGATAGCGTGTTAAACCAACATCACTCTGTCGTTTTTGATCCATACTATTACCATGAAGTCTAGTACAGTCGTCAAAATCATTTTGAAAACCTTCTAAAAATTTTCTGCTTGAACAAAAAGATTGTTTGTGTGGGCTTATAAGTTTTGAGTCTTATATGCGACATGGTTTGACAGAAAATCATAAATATATAAAATAATACTTGCTTTCCAGTTTTCCTATCTAGGAACATTTCAAACAAATATTGAGCATATTGAAATACGGATATATTACTAATTTTATAGAACTAAACTCTGTTGTCTAAGAAAGTTCTATTGTACCAGTTTTGTCACGGAAACCACAATATATGATCATATCATACTTATGTGTTTTCCGTCGATTATGTACTAATATTCGCGGATCACGCTCTAAATTTTTATTGTATATTTTGAAAAACGTTGTAGTGTTAGTATTTTAAGTGATATTGAGACTGAAAGTAGTGTACAAATATGATCAGGTTTTTCAAATTTCTATCGTACGAATTTCCCTGCTATACTGTATAGGGAATGATCAGAGTAAATCTATATTTTTTATCTTTTCTAACCGTAATGAAAGCTGTAAATTCTGCGATCACTCAACTTATCATATGATCGATAGCCCACATTGATCTAATCACGCTGAATAATCATTTTCGCTCGCCAGGTCCTAACTGAAGTTGGTATAAATCTGCCGAAATAAGTTTTTAGTAAGTAAGAAATTCTAATGATCTCTTGCGGTACCAAGTTGTGAGCTCTGAAATTTGAAGAAAACTTAATTCAAGGAAATGATCTGAACATTTTAAATTCTCACAACGGTCTGGTACATAACATATGTCCATGCGCCTTAGTAGTTTTCCATGTAAGTATGCATCAAATGTTCTCATTCCGCTCGTAAGACTGATGTTTCTCCCAGACCATGTGTTCCGAACTCAGTCATTTTGCCAATGGTAGCCTAGCTACGGCTCCCATGCGTCATCAGTCATATATCTCGAAATTCGAATTTCATGATTTCTTGATGCTGCCATTTCAACAGTTTCGCAATAATTTTCTGACTTTTCAATCACATGATGTTATTTTTTCACAGACGAACCTAGTCGACATGGGCGACTCCAACGGCCTTTCTTTCATGACGGGTAGCAGATCTTTAGGTTTGCCGTTGTCGCCTCCGGCGGCAGCTAATTTTTACGAATTTTTCTTCAATGCTATACTAAATACGGGTCATTTATTATCTTCGCCGTCGTCCAGTTTTCAACACCAACATCATCATCATCATCACGCAGGCCTTTCGCCGCAACATTTTGCTGCGGCTGCCGCTGCTGCCGCTGCTGCAACAGCATCGCCTTCCAATCTGAACAACAATTTTAGTCAAATTTTCGATTTTGAACAACAACGGCTGAACGCCGCCGTCGCCGCAAACGCTAACGGTGACGTTGCGGCTGCCTGGCGGAACGTGTTTTTACCGCCGTTCGCGTCTAACTTGCCTGACGCGATGAGACTTTGGTGAGTAAAAATTCGTAATAAGCCTCGTCTTTTGCATGCATGCCTTGTTGTCCCCACTATAGTCCATTTATTTCGAAATAGCAGACGCAGCGACAACCAAAAAAGTAGGTTCAAATTTTCAACGAGTGGAAAACTTTATACCTCATACTGTAGCAAAATCGCGGAATTTATGGATGACGGCGTAGAGGCTAAAATCACAGAAAAAGGAATTCTACTCGTCCTCTTGATCTGAATAGAAATGTGTTACGCTACTATTTTGGCAATTTGAAAACGTTATTATGTTTCCGCGTTGAACTTACTTTCATTGGCTTGCTGCATCTGTCATTTCAAAATAAACTATAGGTTGTTTACGTATTTAGTAATCAAGCCTTGTCCTAATGGGTATCATGTCTGAAACGTTGTTGATCTGAGGGCAACCATTCCAATTTTGTGGTTAAAGCATGATTTACCCTCCAGAGCCCTATGATGTCAATTTAAGGACCAAAGGTATCCAAATCTGAAGCCTCGGGTATCGTTGAGCCATTTTCGAACTATTTACTTCCTGACATTGGTCTGCATACAAGTTCAAATGTCGGATTCATGTGCAATCTCCTCACGGCGAGCATTGATATTTTCATCCTCGTGTGTAACTTCCAAAAATACTCATTTCCCAAAGTACGAATTTAGGAAATTCTGATCCTTGTGAGTACATTTGCATATCCTGTTTTTCTCGCTGTACTTTACACGTCGTCCAACAAGAATTCTGTATGATTAACATGCTCAAGTTGAAAAGCTCGACGTCCTGAACAGTTTTTAAAGGTCAGAAAAGGCCAGAGGTGTCATTAACTTGGTTCAATAAAAATGCGAAATTTTCACAGTTCTGCCAAGTAATCGTTTTTCGAAAGAATTGTCTGAAAATCTAAGATTTAATAGTTCCTACTGTAGTCATTTAAACAGATCAACATTCTTCTTACTTCCAGATGATATCGTCCAAAAATCACTTATCGATCCCGATCATGTGATTGTACAGAAAATATATTTTTTTGTGGATGAACGTGCTGCAAAAGTTGTTCACGTGATTCCCGAAACTTCAAGAATTTCAACGTCAAGCTGTAGTAGATGAAAAGCAAATATTCGCGCGTCTTGTACAACCTCAAAAGGCGGCGTATATTTTTTCTTCACGAAATTTGGTCAACCGTAACTTTTTTCTAGTTCTCTAATCGAAGAAAAGGGTACTTTCGCTTGGTTGGGGCTTATAAGCTGCCGTTTTATGTACTTTTTCGGAAAAATATGTTTTTTTTTCGGGAATAGTCCTTTTAGTCCGTAATTTTTAGATGGAAGCCGAACTGCTCAATTTTTTCTTTACTTTTTTCTATATACCCCGACGACGACGTTTCGAGAAAAACGACGGGGTTACTGTACATTATTGTACAAAAAAGTTTTCGAGTAAGACTGTAACTTTTTACAGTAAGATTAGCCCCGGTTATTCTTTTTTTCGTTTGCGTGTATAATCTGTTATTTTTTTGTAGCCGTTGATTATATATTTTATACGAATTATATATTTTATTGATGATCGTATTCCAAAGCGAATATTTTTATGATGAATTATTGTAGGAATTTTTTAGTCTTTTTTGCGCGCCATATTTTTCCTTTAGCGTACGCACACTGGAGGGTTCATTTCTGCATTTGTTTTTCACACACGCTTTCATGCACACAATTTAAGAACAAAGTTAATAAGCGGGTTACCGCGCGATACAGTAAATCGAAAGCTTACTGTGGCTTGGCGGATCGACGTATGATGTAAAGCTGTACACTTTATAGATATGTGTTATACTTGGCTGAACGTTTTGAACTTCTATGTTTTCTTCTGTACATATTATATTTTTGTTTTTGTATAATTTTTCGGTTAAATCGAATTAAACAACGGCAAAATGGCTCGTTTCGTAATTCCCATGAAAAGATTGTACAAAAACTAGGACATGAACGCCTTAGAATGTTGCATGAGAGGCGTGTCCCCAATATAGTGAAACTCAAAACAGCGATTAACAAAGAAGCAAATCTCGATATAGCGAGTAGTAAAAAGTTCTATTGTCTGTTTTTCTTGAAACGCTTCTTAATAATAGAAGTAGAAAGCACGTAGTATTTCAGATTTTCACGATTTTCTGACAAACAATATATCGTATAGGACTGGAAATTTGTGAGCATACTGACCTCACCTTTAACAATTTTTCGAGTGAAAAATTTTACCATCTAAGCTATATATAACCGATTTTGACGACATTACTGATCCGTGTCACTTTTCTATTTGGAAGCACAAAAATATCTGTCATGACACATTTTTGCAAAACGTTTGAAGAAAATTAAAACAAAAATTATCATGAGGATTCCTGATTAAAATTGCTCTGTATGGAGCTTAATTGCTAAAAAAATTTAAATTAATGAAATCAATAAAATAAAATGGAATGAATGAAACAAGCAAATAGAATGAAATAAATGAAATAAGCAAATTAAATGAAATGAATAAAATAATCGAACGAATAATAAAGAAACGAAAAGTAAAATAATGTAATAAAAGTAGGTAAAAAAATAGGACGGAAGTACACAATGAAAAAATTAATCAAAAAGAACAAAAAGTGGCCCAAAATTAGAAGAATATAAAAGGGAAAGGAAAAAAGGAACAAAAAACATGCATGTAGACATATTAATAATAAAAAACCAGAATAAAAAACTAATGTCGTGAAAACACGTGCTGTAGAGCCATAATTTCAGAAATCTGGCGATTGATGCAAAAATGAATGACAACCAACATCCACCAAATCGAAATGGAGGACTAAACAGGCCATGCGCCATAACGTCCACCCCGCCCAATCTCCATTTTTCCATTCTAAACATAACTTTTTGAAAACTCGTCATTTTGACAATCTGCTCTGAGAACTCGCTGTATTGAGACTTCGCTGTATTGAGAATCACTATATTGAGTCTCGCTATTTTGAGTTTCGCTGTTGTGTGTTTTGCTGGATGGAGGTGAAACCGCATGCGAAACCTCGAAATTTCTAGCACACAAAAGTATAGTAAAGATGATCAGTAAGACAAATGCGAATACTTTCCGTCTCGATTCCTGTAACTGATTGCTCAGATAAAGAATAGACCGAAATATTACTTATGCCAGCCGAAATAGTGCAGAGAAAAAGAAAATATTTCGAGGAACAGGACCCAAACAAACTTGAATTGCTTTTTCAAGACCTGCATCTGTCACGTTAAGTGGAAAAGCTGGGCCCACATTGATATAAAAATGTGGGCTTTACACATTGATGGGAAAACCCATGCCATATTGATAGAAAAACATGGCCGTGCTACAGTGAGTGAGATGCTGTGACCCCGTTGGGAGGCTTTTCTACTTTGGGAACCTAACCCGGCTAGTACTGGTTATAGAAGAAAACTATAGGTACTCTGGTGCAGTTCTGGGGTTACTACTGTAGAATAATGGGCAATGCAGCCAGATTAGGGATGTCATAAACTTCTAGGAATATTCTTATCGTGAGAGAATCACTATTCTGAAACTATTTCTTCATCATGCAGTCGACCATCAGATCAGGGAACAACTTGAAACTAAAAGTGATGCCGAAAAAATTCTCTTTTGTAAGCAGAAAAGTCGACATTTGAAACAAACCCTCTCATATTTATTTTCATCAGTAATGACTGGGTATTTAAAGTTTCATTAAAAAAATTGATTGCAGACAAATATTAATTCTTTAGTCTTTTTGACCATGCACAGCAAAATATGAAATTTTGATATGAAATGTATAGTATGTGATTTAGTTGTAAACCACCCACTATTGACTTTTTTCAAATAGTTTTGTTCCCTTTTGAAATGCTGCTATAATAATATGATTCTTATTTTAAACACATTTTTTCAATTCACTGTAACTATAACAGAAGATTCTTAAAACCGATGAAAATAGAATTTTCTGAAATTCGTTTCAATTTCATCATGTACAAAGAATGTTTGCGGAAATTTTGCAACGTTTGCATACAAAAATAGAAAATTTTATTAAGGGCTGCTAAAAAGACATTCTTCAAGCATACACCAGAAAATTGTTAGTGGCCCCAAATTTTTAGCGGCCCTGGGCGGCCGCCCAGTTTGCCCCCCTTAAGAACGGTCCTGAAAAGAAACGAAACCTCGCTATGCAGTGGATAGTTCATGATGTCTCCTAGTTACCTACAAAAAAAGACAACTTCATGTACTGCCAGGGGTTAAATCTACAAAAAGCTGCTAACAGTTCTGGTCGATGAATTTTGGTTTTCATTTCTTCATCAGCAAAAGTTGACTTTTCTTGAAATTTTATACTTGAGATTAGAGGATGGTAAAGCATTATAAATGGACATAAATAGAAAAATAAAGCACTAAAAGCTGCTGGAGCAAATCAGTTCGAAAAAATTTACTAATTAAAGAAACTAAACCAAACTTTAACTTCTATTTTTTTAAACTTATCGCCCTTGACAATGTGCTTGGGTGATTCTTATAGACATTGACTCTTAAGTGATACTACGGCATTATTTGCAAATGTGAGTTTTGAACACTTTACACCACAACAGTCCAAAAAATTTTTTTCTCCGCGGCCCCAGCTCATATAGAGAACACCCATTGTCGTTTTGCACCAGGTCACCCCCATCAACCATCCGATTGAATACTAGAGCATCGCCCGACCTCCCGAGTTACCTATCCCCAAACTGAGTGGACCATTTACCCGTTCGCCAACCAATATCCAAAGCCACCAGGGACCCCTCGCCCTTTCGTCAAATCGTATTTGAGAAGCAGGACTAGGTAAGTCTTCTCAGGGGATTATTATTGTTGAGGCTGTATTTTGGGGAACCCTTTCTTAAGTCCGTTTTCCCTCGAGTCTTCCCTCAGTTAGAAGGACCCTTGTTCCTCTTAGGTTAGGGCTAAGAGGGGGATTTAGGTTTACAATTGGGTCCCCTATATCAGGTCATTCCTCGAGTAACCTTGTCCATTTTTCATACTGAATGGGACCAGGGATTGCCACCCCTGACCTGGCGGCCTTGTCCATTACTCTAGAGCAGAACCCCAGGACAGCACCAGAGTACCCTATAGGCCTTCCTATAGATAGTACTAGCCGGGTCAGGTTCCTGAACTGAGAACCCTAGTGAGCCACCCAACAGGGTCACAGCATGTCACTCACAGTGACATGGCCGTATTCCCCTATCAATATGGCATGGATTTTCTCCATCAATGTGATCAGCCACATTTCACTTAATGTGACATGGCTCCAGTTTTCAGATAATGTGACATGGTGAGGCTGGCAGGACGCCCCTTGCATGCTTCAGCAAGGGGAGAGATGTTGTGACGGGGACGTCACTCTTCTCAAGGGGGGAATGTCACAATGTGCACACGCTGCCATCGTGCGTTTTCCTCTGAACCCGTAGACTTGATGTTTCACACACAAGTTACGGTCCCACACCTGCAAACTTGTGACGGGCAACGCTGTGACGGGCGCTGTCGCTCAGGCGATGCAGGGCTGTGCAGTTGGTAGTAGCGCACTGCTACTACCCGGTGGGCGGTGACTAACGTTACAGTGCGAAATGCTTATCGGATTTGAAATCAGCGTAAAAAGTTATGCTGTATAACTTCAAACGGCGAGAAACAAAATTTTGACTTATCCACACTCAAGGTGGTCCTTACAGAAATTGACTGGTAAGAATTACAACAACTGTTTATCTCGATACCCAATTTCTGAGCATAAAACGGCTGTTTTATTTACCACCTTCATAATTTGCAAATACTTCAAAACATACCAACTACAGTAATAGATGTTAATCTTGATCTTCCCAGTGAAGAGACATTCTATCCGTAGATTACATTACACCTTACATAGGTTGCATTCATCAAAATTTTTTCGTAGTACCATCGCCGATTTTTCTTCCTTGAATTTTGCGTTGCATCGCATCGCCATAGGTTATAGCTTTCAGAGATTAGCGAGGAATAATGAGGAGACCCAATCAAAACGCATCAGTGGCTGCCGATGGTGCCTCGTCGTCCTATACGCAGGATCAAACGTTCGATTCGAAGTCGCAGGTCGAACTCAATAGGATAGATTTTCAGGAAAAAATCGACCAATTGAAAGTCAAAATGGGAGAATTTGCCCAAAAATTGCGTACTACGTCAAAAATTGTGGAAAATTTCGACGATTTTCGATCGGAATCGATCAACGAGAAAAGCGCCATCAATAGTGTTGCGTCAATGGCAACAGTAAAATTAGTTAAATACGCTTGGATACTCTAAAATCTTGGATACTCTAAATACTCTAAATAAAAAATAATACTTGAATACTAAATAAAAAAATCTTAAAATAAACACTCTACTGCTCTTAGTGGGACATCCACAAAAAAGAGGTATTCTAAATCATATGGCAAACCAGGTAATCGGAATGGTTATCATTCTATATCGCAAGCGAATCCTCGTCATTTTGTTCTAATGTACCCAGAAATCATAAATTTTTTGGTTAGTTTTTTGCTACTTATGCACTTCAGCGATCCCTGGATTTTTTCCGTTTTTTAAACGTGTAAAGCCCGGTTCACACGGCGACATTTCTCCCGACATACATGTTGCGACATGTATGCTTTTTCCAAAAATGTCGCAACATTAAGATGTTCACACGTGCGACATTTAAGGTAACATAATGTGCGACATGTGCTATGACATACGCCGCGACATTTTCCGTCCCAGTATTATTTTTCGATGTCGAAAAGAAAGCCTGTTGCTATTTTTGGTCTTTCCCTACTTTTGGATGATGAGTTTCTTTTGCGCCTGTCACGATTATGCCACCAAGCACACAAATAGTACCAAATGTCCCGCTGTATGTCGGCTAAAATAGCCGGCTTGGCGAAAAAGCAAACTGCATGTCGGGTGTATGTCGCTTATATGTCGGGCTCATGTCGTGCTCGTTCACACCTGACGATTTTAATCGACATACGTATGTCGCGTATATGTCGCAACATGTATGTCGGGTATATGTTGCGCAAAATGTCGCCGTGTGAACCGGCCTTAAGGTACATACAGCATACAGGTATAGGCAACGCAGGCTGGCTACTTTTTTATCGTATAACTCATATAGAGCGTGTACGGTGTAAAGAGAATGCTGTACGTGCATTAGTCAGCATGGTCCATGGACATATTTTCTAAAACGTTCAACGGGACGGGACAGGCGCCACGAGCCCGCCCGTACGGCTTTATAGTTCACGTTGCTTAGGGGCAGATGGTCACCTTGACAGTAACGTCAGTTTACACTATTCACGCACTTTGTGGTCGTTAGGAAAAGATTCAAGGGTCGCTGAAGTGCATAAGTGCCGCTTTTTAAAGTTTCCCCACATGTGTGAAAAAATATGGGTCGTTTCCACCATTCTGGTCAAAAGGTAGGAGAAAAACCCGTGGTTCGGCGAAGCTGCAATAATTCCGATCCATGTGGTAATAAATAACTAAGGTAGAAATTATCAAAAAACACTAGGATTTAATAACGTGGCTGATTGTTTTTTCCTGCAATTGAGTTATGAAATATTCGTTTTTCACGTAAAATAAAACCCTGAAGAATTTTTAGTCCCTAGTTTTTTAGCTTTCCTTAATCTTTTCGTCATTTTCCTCGTCAATTTATCACTAATTGAGGGATCATAACGATAAAATTCTCCTTAAAAACTTCGCGAGGCCTAACCTAACTCGGTTCGGTCCGAACCATGGCTACCGTAGAGTTCAAACCGGACAAATTAAGTTTTCAACATTTTAAAGAAATGAATTTCTTTAATTTTTTGACTCACTTCGTATACTTGAATAAATTCGATTTTCTACGTTTCACGTTAATTAGAAGAGCATTCACGTGATAAATTAAGCAATGGATTGAATTTAATTTCTCTAATTTGATCTTAACGATGTTCCCCGAGGTTTTGGTATATATATTGGAAATTTAAACAACGAAATAATTTTGACATAAAGATCGAATGTTTCTCGTATGGTGCAGTTAAATTACAAAAACAAGGCAGTTGCACATGATATTCGGATGAAGGTTATGACCTAATTTTTTGACCAGGGTGTAAGTTAGAACAACATGTTTTTTTAAAGTCCACCAGCGATGTACTCAGTGAGACTTTCGAAAATTTATCTTTGGCCGATCGATATTTAACGCAGTTGGAAAATTTGTTCGATTTTCTTTGCCGTCAATACGAACGTCATTTGGAGAACGTCAGGCGTAATTTTGCCTCGGTGGACGCCGAATTACGCGTTTGGTTGGACAAATGCCGCGTCGGACCAAAAAGACGGTCATATTTCGAAGCCGTCTGCGAGGTCCAATCGTTCGACGAACAGGCGTTCGCGCGATACGCAGCCGAAATAAGGAAATGGGCGACGTATTACACGTCCAGGTTGGTACAACAATACAATATACCTTCCTTAAAAAGCGCAAGCATGCGTCAAAGTTATAGTTTTCCACTGTTTTGCACTTGATCCGATGCACAAATCTGTATGTATTGCTATCAAAGACTTGCTTCAAAATCTGGAAAATTTGCGATTCACTAACAGCTTTTTTCATGTGCAGTGCAACAGTTAACGCCCTGTCAAACTTCACCGCGCGGCGCCCCGCGGCGCCGCTTGTCCTATTCATACTAGAAAGCGGCGCCGTGCGGTGTCGCCTTCAAAGTCCAACTCAAACGAAATTCTGGAACAACTCATGTGTATGCCTCTTGATCATACATTCCACCATAGAAATTCTGTGGGGACTCAAGCAGTACAGGAGGTGAGATAGAAAATTTTTTCGTCCTTGATAACGAAAAGAAAGGTCTTCTAACACCCAAGCAGTATATTCATCAATCCATATCAGTCAAATGTGAAATTATTTGCTTGGATAGTATTAAATTTTCATGTTACTTCTTTGAATCAAGTATATGCTTCGTCTAGAGAGATTGTTTAACTACGGTATCATTCTCATTCTTATGATGATTTTCTCTTCTCTCTTGATCATCTTCTCGTTCGTCACCTTCTCAATCATTTCTGGGGGGGGGGGGGTCAAATCTGATGAGTATCAATACCCCAAACCTCCCCACTTGCATGTATGCTGTATGTTGATCAGTAATTCTTTCCACATTCTGAAAAATCCATGATTGTCAAATTTTGGCCATGCACTCGAAAATTTTCCCAGTGAGGTTTTTCCTATAATTTTATCCCAGATGTAATACTATTAACTTTTTCAGAAACAGATTTTTAGGAGGATTCAGATTATGTGTAGTTCGTCTTTCATAAAATATTTGTAAATTGAAAAATTGACAAAAAAAATGGACCGCCTTCAAAGATTTCTACACAAACCTTTTACTCATACATGCACATAGGTGGGTAGGTGGGGGTAAATCACCATACCTGAGACCCTGGCCACCCCTCTGGCCGAAAAAAATCGTCAAGCACCTTCCTAAACTTTTTTCAACACAGCTTTTTTGATGATTTTTGTGCATATTTTGTATGAAAAACAGGCTTGCATAACTTTTTTGTTTTTTTGCTCACCCAGCCCCCCTACCCCTCTGGAAAAAAGTCCATGGACCCTCCCCCCTGAAAAATTCTTGCCGTGCATGTCTGCTTTTACTGTAGGATTTTAGACGTGTTAAATTCGTGGGTATTAGTTGACAGACTCAGGAAATTATAGAGGTATAAAATGATACTTGCTTTCCACTTTTTTATTCACAAGCATTTCCAGAAAAAAAGACTATAGGTTGTGTTGCGATTACATAATTTTCAATAAAGATATGAGTGTATTATGAATATGCAAAGTAGGTGTAAACACGTTCCTACAGCAAGAGTACTCACACATTTTGATTGTGTCCTCATTCCCCGAACGTCCATTTCTCTTAATGTCTCGATTGTCCGAATAATTAGTAAAATTCCTGTTACCTCGAACACTGCTCCCTATTCTCCGAATACTAGGTATAGGACGGATCCACTTCGGATCCGAATCCTTAACAGCAGATCCGACCGGATCTAGATCATTACGGATCCTGTATATAGCATGAAAACGTCATGTCATATGAATGAATAATCGTGTATATATGTTCAATTTTTCAATATCAATTTAAATGAATTCATATTTTTTAGCAGTTCGAGTGTTGTTAATCATGAAAATGAGAAGTGGTAGCAAAAGCTCAAAATCTTTAGACTAGGCTTTTTTGAGAGCTTCTATCTGCATGGTGCAGGAACGATTGATTTCATTTTTCTTTTTCGTTTTTTCTTCAAAAATTTTGTGTACCACTTTTCGCACGTAACAAACACCTGATACCAACCTGAAATTAAGATGAATCCTAGAAGGCCTGAATGCCAAAACTCTTCAGCGCTTCGCGTCGAAATCAAGTTCAGTCTCTATATATAACTTTGATTCTCCAACACTTCATTAGCTGGGCTTTAAATCGTTTGGCAAGTAATTTGTCGGTGAATTTTATTTTTGAGCTTAACTCTGTCCATTATTTTATTTCTTTTCAAAATGAAACTTCAATCAGTAGTTTCAGATAATTTTTCTTTATTCAATTGCCTCAAGCGTTTTTACACGATTTCTTAAAAGATCAAATGTAAACATCAAGTATAGTACGAACCCTTTACTAAAACATTTTGTAGTAGTAAGGAACACTATATATTTTTGACCTTTTTGCAGTGCATTCTATGCATGAATGATGTCGAGGGAAACATTTTTAGGATAAATTGATTATTTTCTCTCCCTTGCTTGTGAAAAAATCGCAAAAAACTTCGCACCTTCAGCCTTGCTCAGCGCACAAAAGAGCTTGTTCAAGAAAAAGTAGACCTCCCTTTAGATTGATGTTGAACTCGAATTCGGGTTTCAAATCGAGTCGTAATCGTATTAGCAGGCTATTCAAATGACATGATCGCTTCGTCCGGAAAATCTTTGAGCTCCAGACTAGACTGGTTACTGTTACACACATTAAACAGAATTTTATGTCAAATGTTTCCATAAAGCCATATTAAAAAGTGAAAAATCCTGGGAGTTTTGTCGGCGACAGTCGGCGACTCTGGAATGAATGGGCAATTTGCAGAAGTCCAATTCGGAAGTGAAAAAATCCTAGGATTTTTTCGCCGACAGTCGGCGACTGCACTTCTGAATTGAGTTTAACGACTCATTTTGACCCGAAACTCCAGATATTTTTCGGTTCTATTCCAAAAATCTGCCACATCAGCAAGTGATCTAGAAGTTCCCAGTCAGCTAGTCTTTTTTACTGTGCATCATAATGTGCCTTCTATTTAGATCATCAATTTTCGAAGCTTTGAATGCTTTCGAAGAATCACTAAATGAAAAAGCCGCCCTCGTTGTACAAAGCAGAGATCCCGCTCGCTTGGCCAATCGAGCTTGCATTTTGCTCAAAGAAGAAATCAAAAGACGATGTTTAGAAAAAGAAATAGCATCCAAACGCGAAATTTTAAAAGAAAAAGTGAACCAGTGGCAACAGCGAGATAATGTGAAGTACGAGACAGGAACTTGTGCATCGTTTAGAAATTCTGAAAGTAACGTATTGTCTTGAGTGTAAAATCCTACGATTCATTATCTAAATTTTCTTTTAAATTTGCTCCGTTTCACATGCTTTTTAAAACTCGATTTTTATTTCTAAGGCCCAATTCTGAAGTGTCGCCGATTGAATCCAAGGAATCGGCGACAAAAATCCCAGGATTTTTCACTTCTGAATTAAGCTTTCTGCAAATTGCCAATTCCTTAGAATCACCGACTGTTGCCGACTGTCGCCGATTGTCAGCGACAAAAATCCTAGGCTTTTTCACTTCTGAATAGAGCCTAAATGTCGAAAAAATGATAAGAAAACAGGGACTGGTTCCATCAAATAGACCTATGCTCCAGCTGCACTGCACGTTAATTCTGGGAAAAAGAGAGCTCATCTGCAGCTTAACCTTCTCTTGATTTTCCACACCTTAGCTGCACCTTAACGGCAATGGTTCACTGTAAAAACGAACGGTTGGAACCACAGGAAAAATTTATGTAAGTTTGTAACGCCCGAATTTCACTATAATTTTACTTGCTTCAATTCACTTGATTCCCAAGGTTCTCGAGGTGACACGCGATAAAAGGATATGGAATTTGATACGATAATAATGATAACTGAACGAAAACACAATGTTGCCGACTGCTTACAATAGGCGTCGATGGTAACATATCCGATTTTAGAGACGAATACTCTTAACTAGGCTTTCACACGCGGATTTTAAAACAAATACCAAAACAACTAAACTATTTCACGCTTCCTTCGTCTTTTATACTGCTTCCTGTTGACCACACCCTTGATCCGTGGGGGGTCTGCTTTTCGAAAATCTTCTTCCAACCAATCGTCGCTTCTGGCTTCACACACTTCCGTGTACTGTATGCTTGTCTAACCACGCCTTTATGCTTCCCAACTATATATTCTGTTTTTTATAAAATGCTTCCAAATAGAAAAGTGACCCAAATCAGTACTGTCGTCAAAATCGTTTACATAGAGCTCTTTCTATAAAATTTTTTACTCTAAAAATTGTTACAGGGTAGTTCAGTGTGCTCACAAGTTTCCGGTCCTAAACGATATATTGTTCATCAGCAAATCATGAAAATCTGAAATACTACTTGCTTTTCGCTTTCATTATTTAGAAGCATTTCAAGAAAAACAGACTATAGTATGCTTTACCACGCCTTTTGTGTTATGCTTAGCTTCTCTGTCTATGTGCTTCGAACTTATTGTAGGCTTAGCCACGCCTACGTGCTCAATAATTACATGTGTAGGTGCTTCCCTAATGTAACACGGCTACTGTTCCACTTGAGATTGGTGTCTGAGTTGGGGTTTCTACATTTTATTACGGGACAGGCGTCTTTACGATTTTGGGGGGAGTACTGTACCTATGGGAAGGTGTATTTCGAAGCTGCCGATGTGCAAACTAATTATGGCCAGGTGCCGATGTGCAAACTAATTATGTAAGATCTTTAATTGGGTCAATAACGGTTTCAAAACAGAACACTTCAAGGGAATTTACAGGAATGTCAGCCATCCTTGAGACAATAAATCACGAAATGAATTTATATACAGTAATCGGATATGCATATTGTACATTGTGAATTTACACCGATGCATTAGCACCTATATTACAAGTTGTGGAACATACATGACATTTTCATGTTAATGTCAAAGGTTTTAGTTTTCATGTTAGTTAGACTTTTTTATTTTTTTACCCGTAGAAACCAGTAGCTTTATTTCATGTTGAATCAACATGAAAAATTCATGTTGTTCCAACATGGATTATTAGCAGGTGGATAGACACAGAACAATTCTATGGAGATAAATGAATGCTATATTTACTGTAAGCACAATTCCGGCGCCACGTGCGTTTAGCGGATAAAGGCAGCGTGCCGATTATAACCTCAATTTCTCAGCGACTATGAAAGCTCATAAAATGAAACATACAGAATTAGACACAGCAGAGAATGACGAGCGAAACAGTATCAAATATTTACTGATTTAGGGGAATTCCGCGACGCAGCAAGTGAAGACAAGTGAAAATTCCGCGTTTTTTCAAAAGCAACTTTATGGAAGGAAATTATGGAGTACAGTAAACCAATTTCAGACGTCAGTCGATCAAAAGAGCTATGTTTTGCATGTCAATAAAGTAGGATACTTTCAAACCTCGATAACTTCGTCAAAAACGAATATTACGAGTCACAGAAAGTACTAAATGGAAGGCAAGAAAATTTATTAAATAGAGAGTTTTTTTGTGTTTCGGACATACATACTGAGAAATTCTCAATGATAGCAAAAAAATGATAAATTTTGACCGTTTTTCTATGCTTACCGAATACGAAACGTTCGAATTGAAAAAAAGGCTTCTATAGCGTTGTAGGACAATCAAAAAGACACATTTCTGAACTAAATATGCAACACAGAGCATTTTGGTCGAAAAGTTATCGAGGTTTTTGAACACCTAACTTACCAAACCATGTTTTGTTTACTAGAATTAATACATATTTCTGGTTAATTTGAACACTTCACGATACTTTAAAATATTTCTAAGGAAGTTACTATTGTTCATATAATTTTCTTTTGTTTTTTCTTGACCATGGCTTCCCGAAAACTGCCAAGCAGATCGCATAAAAATGTACTTTGTATCTAATATTCGGGAAACCATGTCAGCGATATGCTGCTGTGCAAAAGTTAGGCAAGCATTTTTGATTATCGGGAGTTGCTTACAGGTATTTCAAAACCATTTACGAGCCATGCCGGCAATCAGTTCCGTCATGACAAGTCATCTGAGTTATATCTTTTTGAAAAATCAAAAGTAAACTCATTGACTTTCGTCCTCAACAGATGATAATGCTGCCCAACACCATAGTTATTCCAAGAAAAACATGCTTTTTATACTGCATTGTACTGTAGTCTGGTTTAGGAGCAACAGTATTGTGGAAAATGGCGATGGAGAAATGATTATCGTGCATGATCCTATAAAAACATATATGATCTAATAAATTTCAGATTCAGATGATCCACTTTCCGAGCAAACATTGGAGAACACAGAAAAGTTGATCTACTCTAACTGTTTGAAATTTTCTTCCCATGCTATCCAGACTCTTTTTTCTTCTTTTCATTTTCAGGAATGGTCAGTCCATCTACCTTTGTCT
Organism: Romanomermis culicivorax; assembly: GCA_963922205.1. Classification (NCBI taxonomy): domain Eukaryota; kingdom Metazoa; phylum Nematoda; class Enoplea; order Mermithida; family Mermithidae; genus Romanomermis; species Romanomermis culicivorax. The sequence goes on along the minus strand of CAWUHX010000028.1, from coordinate 27,061 downwards.
ACTGATGAACTATAAATCTCTCAAGCACGTTTATGGTTATTTTTCATATTTCACTAGAGAAGCACACACAAAATTAAAACATACATCTTGTGAATATCCTCTACTGAATATTTTACTCTCCTGTATAAAATGTTATCAATAGGGTGGACCACGGATTTCACAATCTCCAGAACAATTTAATTTGAAACATAAATAAGATTATGATAAATTTATTGTTTGTATCTGTTTTCTTATTCAGGTGATCCTGGTTATCTTATGGACATGGGTAGGCTAACATTTACTGTGGAAGATCATTAAAGCACCAAGACTTTTTGGGTACTGTATAGTTGTATGGGACTGACGTGTATGAATTGCAAAAAAAGCATCGCGAGATGTGAAATTCATGTGGACAGTTGTACTGAAAGTACAGAGAATGTACCATGATTCATGTTCATCTTCACTGGCCTTGGCCTTTTTTCATGTCCTGACTGCTCATCAGCATGCATCATATCTTCCTTAATATTGATCCAAGAATGCTAAAACCAAGAATTTCCGGTTCAGCGTGATCGATTATGCTATGATTTGACGACACACTAATTTGAAAGTTCCGTATGTATGCGGTTAATTTATGGAAAACATGAAACATCGATTTAAAGTTTCAAAAAATGTACGACTATTCCTCTTTTATATGTTTTACATTAGGGAAGTTATTCCCTGTGCTGAAAGTATTTCATTTAGTTACGGGTCTTGAGCGTAGGTGGCCTGTGGCGATTGGCGAGCAGGCAGTTTTGCACACAGCAACCAAATTTTTTCGGCCAAGTTGCACAGTGCAAGTTGAAGTCTGACTGCCCTTCTATTAGATTACAGGGTTTCGTGTTCATAGATGCCATGCCTGTACTTGGGGGGGGGGGTTGGGGGGGGGACCCCCCCAACTTGGCCAACCCAGTACCCAAAATCATTCCCCCCAACCCCCCCCCCCCCCCAGTTGGGAAAAAATTGAAAAAATTTGCCAAAAAGTGTATGTTTTTGGCCTTTTTTGGGAAAAATTTCCCTACCCCCCCCCAAAATTTCGGATTTACCCCCCCCCCAACTGGTCGGAGGTCTTACAGGTATGGGAGATGCATTTATGCGTTATGAAATGGAAAATAGTGAAAACTTTCTGGCGCGCGCGAAGCGCCCGATTTTAACTATTTTATAACAAACAGTGTTTGGTATTAGTATCAGCTCCACTAATACCCAGTGTTTTTTTGTGCCAAAACAGTTCTTGGCAAAAAAATTTGGGATGGCACAAAAATTTTTGAGCTTTCATGCTAATTGGCACAAATTTTTTGATTGGTCCAGGGCTAAATTTTCGGGATTTTTAGTCATTTCAGGGGTTGAAAACGCACTAATTTTCTTGGCGCTTCAGGTCGAGTCAATAAGTATGATACTGACTAATTTTATTTGTCTCGAATGCGAGCGAATTCCATTGGAATAATATGTTTGTGTTATCGCAACAGACTTTGAGATCTTATCAATGACTGATGAATGAATAGAAATTCTTAACTTCCTATGTTCATTTAGTGTTATTGGGAACTGAATTTTTATTTTCGGTGTTCGATTCAAACAGAAAAATTGACATTTTTGCCACAATTTTTCAACCAAAAATTTACACGGTCTTTGTGGTAAGGTAAAGTGGAGTAACTCTGGTCAATTTCACTTGAAACATCGCCGCATTTTTTCTCTGTAAGATATGCAGATACAACTTGGCACACTAATGTCTAGGAGATCAGTGCATGTTACTGTGAGAGGAAATTGAAATCCAAATAAAATTGAGAAATTTGTGGGTCGACAAAGTTGCCATTTTTTTAATGAAAATTTTCAAATTGAAAAGAATTTGGATTTCACTCATCCGCTGCACTCAAAACTTTCACTAACAATTAAGTGTCTTTAGAGAGTTTCTCTTTTCTGTTTTGTATAAAAAAAACTACCCATTTTCAAGCAGAAACATCCGTCCAAAAGCAGGAAACCTTGATCAGGGTGGGTAACTTTGGTCACATTATATTTTGGCGGGTAACTTTGGTCAAATTAAAATTTTTTGGGCCACACATTTTTCTACTTATAAATAATTCGATCTTACTTCTTTTTCAAACAAATTATTTTATCCTGTATATAATTTTCATCGATTATGTGTGTCACAATATGGTCAAGCATTACAAAAGAAAGCCTGATGCGCGCAAATACCTGACTACTCAACAGAAGATCTCGAAAAGGCCATCGAGGCCGTTCAAAACGAGTCAAAAATTTGAACAGCAGCTCCTGTTTACAATATTCCACATGGAACATTACAAAACAAAGTAAACGCAAGGCATTCGGGAATGATTGTTCGTAAAACGTACCTCACAGCAGCTGAAGAATCGCTACTCATCAAACTGGTCAAATCTGTTGCTGTTGTGGGTGCGCCATTCACAAAAGATTGCCTTATCACAATAATCGACAGTTATCTACATGAAAAAAAGCCGGAAATGTTCAAGGAAAAGAAGACTGAAGGACGTGAGTAGTTTCGTTCATTCTTGAAATGTCATGGAAATGCATTATCTGAAAGAATTCCACAAAATTTGCCAGCCGTCCGGGCAAAAGCATTGACACAATTTGTCGCCAGTAAATGGTTTGACTTATTTGAATCTACCCTAAAAAATTGGCGTTGGATTTGAAACCCGAATGTATATGAAATGTTGATGAGACCCGATTGAGCACAGATGTTGGCCGCAGCAAAGTTTTGTGTGCCAAAGGCATGCAAGACCCTCATCGAATCCTACCTGATGAAGGAGAATCAGTGTTTACCATCATTGGCTGTGGTAATGCTGCTGGAGATAGTGTACCACTTCTAGTAGTCTATGATGGCAAGAATTTGTGCGAGGATTGGTGCTTAGGTGAATTGGATTCGTTTGGCTATGCTTTTACAGAGAATAGATGGATGGGAACTAATTTACTAATTTTTTTGTTATATCTCTTTCATACATGTGTAAGAGCGCTGCAAATTGATCAATAGCAATTAAGCAATCTACAGTGAACAGCGATGCCCTCATAGTCACGCGCACGCCAGACAAACCTGCGCTATCCAATCCTACTGTAGACACTATAACAAGATCCTTTGCCTTACGTCACTGAGCGCCCTTTTTTTCTTTATTTTATACACGTAACAAGAAAGCAATGGAGGAGCTTACCTTCAATGTCTGCATCCTGTTAACACCGCTCATTTCATCACGACTACGCCTACAAAGATTAGAATCTAAAGTCAGGTGATACTATGACATAATATCTTAGTTTTTATACCTTTTCTTTTATATATAAACGTCTGTTTTATATGATGACTTCACTTCATTTTATTTGGCCTTATTATCAATAAATTTAGCTTACCTGCTCTCTGACAAAGTCGTAGGGTCATCCTGTAAAACGTCGTCTACACCGTCTGGACTTGCGAACTATTGGGAGCTGGAAAGAAACGTATTTTCATTACAAGACTAAACTTTTCCTTTTAAATTACCTTAGCATTTTCCTGAGCGTTGCTATCGCCGTCAATCCTTTAACGTTCCTATTGGCGTTTCTGAAGAAAGAGGAATAACTTAAGAACATTTTGAGCATTCAGTCTGATTTGCAGGTTGTCCAACTACAGTAACCTGTATTTACCCTTAACCCAAAAATAGACAACCCTTACACATGTAAGGGAGCCCCGAGGTCTGGGGTGGAGGGTTGGGCAATTTTTTTAGGGCTGGGGGTCATTAATTCCCAAAATTTTGCGTGGAGGGGTCTCTCAAAGGTGCTCAACTCTTGCTCGACTGAAAGAATTGAAAGAAGCAAAAAAGCTAGAAGCACTAATGAGTGTCGCATTTGCCATATTCAATGGAGAATTTACAAGAAAAAGTAAAAAAAAGACTGGGCATGCTGTGATATATGTGATGGGTGGTAACTGTTTGGTGGATGATTTTGATCCCACTGGTGATTTTGTTTGTCAAGTTTGTGTTACTCATAACAATTAATCTTCCTTTAAATTTGGTTAATCTCATGTATTTTGATCTTAAAAACGCGCATTTATCATTGTTTTAGTGTACCTCATGTTTTTGTGTGTCGACCAATGTTACCCACCTGGGTGGGTAACATTGGTCGACACTTAAATTTTTTTTCGTTAATAAATTTTGACCAATTGATATTTTTATTTTCATTCATATTGATATTTTCATGTACCTCTTAACTTGCTGTATCTGAATAGCACAATATTTTTCACATCAGGCACTTTTTTAGGTCAATGGACCAAAGTTACCCACCATAGGGACAGCTGGGAGTAGATTTACGAAAACTTTTTTGCTGTTGATGATATTCATCATTTTCAGCTGAAATTTTGTGACAATAAAGGCCGATAGTTACATTACCTTTTTTCGAAAATTTATTTTGTTACGTTCTATCTGTGGTGAAATATAACGATTTTACTTATGAAAAAAGTAACTTGAACAGAAATTATAATGGCGACCAAAGTTGACCATCATGGTGGATAACATTGGCCAAAAAGTGAGCTCTTTTCAACGATTAATGGTAGGTTAAATCTGCGTGCTACTTATGAGATGATGTATTTAATCGATTTGTCTGACATTTTTGACTTTTGAGTTCCACGAAACATTTTTATGAATTCCCCATGTATAACAAGTTATATGTTGGAGAAGTCGAATTGACTCGATTTTGACCAAAGTTACCCCACTTTACATTAATTCCTTAATTTAATCTTTACATCGTTGTTTAGAAGAAATTCATAGCCGAAAATTGAAGAAACATATAAACTTCCTGACAAATTAAAAAAAATATTGAATTCTCCCGGCTTCCGATTTTTTTCCAAATCATATAAAATGTTTTCTCGATCAGTTTTCCTTATCTCACTGACGTGGCGTATCTGTAAGAGGTCCAATGAGTTGGGCTTGGGGGGTCGAAAAAAGTCGAAAATTTCCCCAAAAAAGGCGCTTTTTCCCAATTTTCCCAAGTTTGGGGGGTAGGGTATAAGGTTGGTCAAGTTAGGGGAGAGGTCCCGCCAACCCCTCCGCCCAATTACAGGTATATGACGTGGTTGGTTAGATAGAATAAGGTAGGTACGATTTTTACGCGAATTAGTGCGGTGAAAGTATCTTTAGTTGTTGTAGAAATACCTGTTAGTGGTACAGGTATGTGTCTATGTACCAAAAAAACACTGATTTATAATTGTCTATATTATTCCAACGCACAATTAGAAAATGGTATTCTAGCTAATGCTTATAGCTTTTAATTATCAACATATTATAGATAAATAATTGATCCTGTGTTGCTTTTTGACGAATTTAACAAAAGGGAAGATGTTTCTCAGTTATTTTCCCAAAATCATTTGGCGATTTAAAAAAGTTTGATTTTTGTTTGATTGAATTATTTTGAGTCGAGGTAGAAATTCTTACTGGCTGAAAAATTTAAATTCTTGGTTGATTTCCTAGTTTTTGAATTGTAGTCTGCCCGACTGAAAATTCATTTCACTGAAAAATTATACCTTCTGTCTAAGAAATAAACGTTGAAAAGATTCATTTTCCCGTGTTCTAGAATATCAAAATCCCAGAAAAACTTTTGTCGCAATGTGCTGAACAAGTTACTCACACCAACCTTTTCATGTTCTCTCCAAAACTCAGAAAATTGGGTTTTGAAAGCCCTAAACTGACACTAATCGATTGAAACCTAGTTTTTGATGTTTTTTCCGATAAAATTAAGTCAATTTATTGATGTTGGAGTGAGCAACCAAAAATATCAGTTCTGATCAATTTTTTAATCTAATATTCCGTGAAGGCCAACAATATGTTGTAATCTAATGTTTGCTTGTTAATCGCTTAGTTCTAAAATTTTGAACCCTGTAATCATACAGACAGTCACACTATGAACTCCAAGTTTGCTCAGCAGTGGGAATCAGCTTTACGCTTTTTCATATAGTTCTCAAAGCTATGTCTTTTACATTGTTGAAGATAGTTAGTTTCTAAATAATTTTAAGTCCCTCAAATTTTCGAAATTTTTCTGGAAATTTAAATTTTTTAAATGTTGTCAATTTTCAAATATCTAGAGTTGCTCAAATATTTTGTATCCTGAGGTTTTAGAAATGTGTATTAAATGTTTGAATTTCTTTGAAAATTTATTGTAGTTTTAAATTTTAAATTTCCTTGAACTTTGACATTTTTCCTCGTTTTTGAATCTGTGCAACTCTGATTTTATAAGTTTTGAGACTTTTTAGAGTATACTAAATTTTCTAGAAATCAAACGAAAGTTTCAAAGTCTTAATTGGTCAACATTCAAAAGGCTCATCAAATTTTTTTTTTAATTTTGAAACTTTTTCAAAAATGTTTCAATTTCTTATCCGATTACATTAATTTTTTCTGCTATCAAAGCTTTTGAATAATTTTTGTGTGCCTAGTTTTTAATTAGATCATTATCTCATTTTTAGCCTAATAATAGTAAAGAGAGTCATTGGAATCCAGATTCCCGTTCAGTCAGTAATGGCATAATTAAAGGGAAGAAATGTGAAATTCACTTTCGACCAGAGTATTCACCCAGTGAAATCGAAGAATAACAGGAGCTTTATCAGCGAAAAGTGTACAGAGAAAGTAAGCAACCAACTTATCCTCATTGTGAGAGAGAATTTAATTTTGCTTTGATTCAGGTCAGCTCACGTGTGTTAAATTGAATCGTTGATGCACAAAATATTTGCATTACGTCATATTGTTGATCCTTTAACTGACAGCAACTGAAACGAAAAACATTTGTACTTCATGTCAAAGCCTCAGTTGTAAGTGTTACTGTTTATTTTCTGAAGTCATTTAAGTTTGACTGAAATATCCAGAGAAGCTGTATCAAAAGTTGCTCATCATGATTATACATCCCATTTATTTTCAGAACAGGGTTAAGTGAAGAATATCCTATTTTTTTCTGACTTATAATTGTGATTTCAACACCTTAAATCTTTTTCTTATTATTTAAGGTTGTCAAGAAATTTTTCTAATCGACTGGAATGCATATAAAGGCAAATTGAATTGAACGATTCAGCAAGCAATGTTTTGTAATATGGTTTGTAATTTCACATTTTATTGTTATCATTGTCTTGAAAAATCAATAAATTCAAACACATATGTTTCATGTTCAATTAACAGGAAAATATGTATAAAAGTGAAAAATTCATGTTGAATCAACATGAAAAATCGATGCTTCACTAACAGGAAATTAAGAAGTTTTTAATGGTATCATGTTCAACTAACATGAAAAAGTCATGTCATTTCAACGTGAGTTTTTTCAAAAGTCCGCAAATGTTGTGCACGTCTTTCCTTAAGAGGCGTAAGAAAAGATATATCTGGTCTGAACTGACCTGTTAGAACTGATCCCTTGGCTAAGCCTCGGTGATAGTGCAACAGTCCAATTCCCCAGACCTACAACAACAAAGATGAACTTAACTCTAAAAAGCAGGGCCTTACCAAGGACCTCCGCAGTCTCCTAGCTGAGACAAGGAATCCCCTCAGGGATAAACTTACTCGGGTATAACCCGTAAGGGGTTTCCCAAAGCTTACCTGGTGTAAGCTGGCGCCTGGGCCTCTGGCCCTCCGCCTTCGTCGATGCGAATAATCTAAATGAACAAACAAATATAGTAAACAATATGTCCGACGAAATATGTAAAAGAATGTGGGTATACCACAGTTTATAATATGTAAAACAAAACGAGTTTGCTGGGAAATTATATTTGGGGACGCCAGCAATATAAACCAAAATATAATAAAAACGAAAATATATTGAACAATGATTTTCATTCACTATCATTTTTGGTCTTTCTTTGGCGCTCCATTTCTATGCAAATGTCTGCGCCGCTGGTCGTCCACTTTGCTCGATTTGCATGGCGATTTCCCCACACGAATTGGCATCAACAGGGTGCCCAACATCCCTCGCGCGTCGAAACCGACCTACGGGAGGTAGAAAAAAAACTTTTGGCCGGGTTACCCTGGCATTAAAAGAATTAATCAAAAAGAAAAAATCTACTATTCCGGCTGACTCCTGATAAACAGTTTGTCTCACTCGGACTCCCGTTTCACAGTCTGTCCTAATCGGACTCCTGTGTCGTTGGACACAATGAATACCAAGGGCTTCGCCGCAATGGCTGGCAAGTGACGCCCATTTTGACCTCGGCGTTGATGGAATAACCTCCTGCCCTAAGGAGTATGACGGTGACGTCAGTGCCGAATGTGGCTGGTTTCGGGCTCGGCCGCTCGGTCTGCATGTTGTGACAATTCGTTGGCTGTGGGTCTAACCGCATGCAAATCGATTTCCCGCGTCTCTATTTTTTCTAAATTAAACTAAAATACGAGATTATATTATGATACAAAAAGACGACGCAGGAATGTACGAGTATCACAAAATTTAAAATGCGCTAAAAATTGAGCAAAAATTGTGGCCAAAAATTTAAAATTAGTTTTACAGTTGCGTTTTTGCACCGATTTTGTCGAAAAAAGAAAATTTTTAGTTGGCCAGCAGCACCCAAAATTTAAATAATATTTTTGGATTTTTTGTTTTTCGATTTGTTTGGATTTTTGTGATTTTATTAGTGTTTTTGGATTTTGTATTTTATGAAATTAATAAAAATATAAATGCGAAAAGATGATTTTTGGGCCAAAATTTGTCTGGCTAATTACTGCTGCTGCCCGCCGCCTCGGTAACCTCCTCGAGGTCTACCTCGATAGTACCCCCTCTGACCTGGTTGGCCTCGGGTCAGACCTCCATCCTGGCCTTGATTACGGCCTTGTTGGCTTCCGCCGCATCTACCAAGCGGCTCGAAGTTCGGATTATGGAACTGGGCCTCCAGGTCTTGACCTTGGTGTTGCCAGGATCCTCGGCCTCTATAGGGTTGCTGAGGGCGCCCTCTGAAGCCTCCTCTGGGTTGACCTTGGTCATACCCCGCTCTAGCCCTATACGGGGCCGGGTTTGAGAACACATCGTCTCTCCCCTGCTGCCTCTGTGTTGCACCACTGCTAGTGGAGCTGCTGCGTTGAGGTTTTTGAGTCCGGAAAGTTGAATTTAAAGATTTTGATGATATTGATTTTGACCGAGAAAGTGGACTTTTGTAAGAAGTGCTAGCAGCCTCACTATACAACCTCTGGCTGGTCGCAGTAGATGATTGTTGTATCGTCCGTGGTTGTTTCTTAGCCGGAGGGAGTCTAGGCACCTTGAACTTACTTGGGCTCTTGGCAGCCGTTCGCTGATATTTATCAGCTTGCGACCTGTCATCGCCCAGTGCCTTCCTCTTAACACCCATCTGGTTTAACCTTTGCAAGCCCATAAAGATATATTGATTAAAGGCTGCAATGTAGACATCCTCTATGCAGTTTCCCTGGGCCTCAACGACTAGTTGTCTGTTCGCAAACGAACACGCCTGGGCATACCACCTACCAATTGCCGTTGGCGTGATCGGTGCGAAATCCAACTGTAGAAAGATCATTAGGGTCACGTACCTAATGGCCGTAAAGACGTCTGAGGCGTCATAGTCCTGAAGCCATCTGGGAATAAGAATTAAAGTGATCCATTCCCAGATTTCCTCAGGGACGCGCTCTCCGTCAAACATAAATCCGCCCTGCATTTCGAACTGTTGGCGGTAGTTTTCATGGATTTCAGCCATGGCATCGTTGACCATTCTATAAATAATGGGCCATTCCTGGCGATCAAAGGCGAAATAATTGGCAACCTCTGCATTTTCAAATGAGATCGGCCCAATTAGGCGCCTTTGTTCCCGTTGCCACTCCCAATAATCAATCAGAGTTTTGGCTAATTGACCAGGAGTGACAAACTGCTGTGGCTCCCTTTCAGGTCTATTAACCACCACATTCAGTTTGACCTTCTTGATCAACTTTTCCTCCGATTCAAGATCGGGCTTTACCAAAACGCTTCCCGCAGGTTTGCTACTTCTTGCGGTATAGCTGGTAGGCACGGATTTACTCTTGCCAGATGACGTACTAACCTCTCCCCCGGTTTTCGATACCATTTGCGTCTGAGTGTACGATGCAGTTGCAGTGGACGCTGTTGTCCTATCCGATTTTGTCTGGCCTTTGGAGGTCTCCATTCGCGTCTGACTCTTGGCAGTCTCCGTCCTCGTCTGACTTTTCGTAGTCTCCGTTTTCGACTTTTGACTCGTCGAATATTCTGGGGTTGTGGTCTCCTCGGCCGTATCGTAGGCGTCGTTTTCAGATCCGGTGGGGGCCGCTCCTTGTTGCTGCTGACCTTGAGCTGCAAGTCTGCGTTGTCTGGCCTTACCTATCCTTTTCCTGCGCCTTACCTTTTCCCTGGCCAAGTGTCGGATAAATTTTTCCGACATCCCTTCAGCTAACATCTGCTGAACCTTATCTGGGGAATAAACTCCAGGAATTCCTTCCTCGGCAATTTTTCCCCTCGTTATCAGCTCTGTTGCTGCAATAGCTGAATCTGAGCTGTCATCGGCTAATGCCTGCTCCTTCAGTTTCCTCTGAATTGCCCTCTGACGCAGGAATTCCTGCTGCGTCAGCCTTTTTTGCTCTTGAATTTTGGCCTGTAGGGCCTCATGCTTCGCTTGTCTATCGTGATCCTTAGGATCTTTGGCCTTCACAGGTATCTCCTGGGATGCCTCTTGCATCTTTTCCAGTCTGACATCAATTCCCCACATTTTTGTCACTGCTTCATCAATTTGAGTCTGGATTTTCTCCTCCTCAACAGCCTGTTTCTAAGTTTTGGCCTCCATCGCATCCTTGTTCTCCGATGTCTGGCCCTCAGATTCCAGAATTTCACCTTCCTCTTCTTCTTCATCAACATCCTCCTCTGAACTGGACTCAGAGTCTGAATTTCGTATCTTCGGCAAAAGCTGCTTTACTTTAGGTGGCAAAACAGCTGGTGCCAGAGGTACCGATTGCATAATAGTGACAACTTGTGGCTCAGGCTCGGCCGGCTGCTGTACCTGAGTTACCTGAGTCGGCTGTGCCACCGCTGGTTGTGTTGGCGGCAGCACCACAACTACTACCAAAGCTGCTTGCATAGCATCGGTGTCCAAAGCTGGTTGTTTTGCTTTGACTACCGGCGCTGGCGCTTGCGGCTGGGTTTTAACTTGTCCTGTCCCTCTGGCTTGCGCCGTTTGGGAAGTTGAGGGACGATTTAATGGTACTTTTGATACCAACTCACCGGCTGGGGTATAGCTTAGTGTATACCCAGGCATCTCTGAAGCAATCGTTCTCTCCCGGAAGCTTTTGCTGACAAACTCCGGTCTGAGCTCGAGCGGATTTCTCCGTGCATACGTAATCGGATAATCGGTCGGCGATGTGTCTTCCATCATCGGATACCGCAGTCCCGGCGTCAAAGTCTCGAAGCCTACATAGTAAAAAGTTAAGTAAAAGTAAGGGTTTACCTTGTAGGCTCCGTCCTTCAATAGCGATTTGTCGTCGTCGATTTGCAATATTTCTTCGGCTTCTCGAAATCGTAAGGGGACAAATCCGAACCGATTTTGCCACGCGTATACCCCTTTTTTAGATGGAAAGCGGGGTTCCGACGGCGGTAGCATTGCTGCTATCTCTAAATAATAAGCCAGGCAGTCGCCTGACTTCCAGGACATTCCCTTTATCATCTCCTGTCCTTCTCTAGTATAACTATTTAAAAAGTTATAGTTCAGCAGAGCGCTAGTTTCGTAATCGCACTCCGCTCTCGAGTGAGGCCATGTCAAATGATAGGCCAATGGCATGAATTTACAGATGACCTCTAACTCCGCAAAGTTTCGCTCATCTAACATACCTGAAATTTTGGCCAAATTTGGCGTATAAAAATTGGTCTTATAGGCGTGTCTATGACCTTCAATACCCACTGGGTAGTGGTTATTCGCTGAAAACACTTCTTCAGGAATTTGATCGGGCTTTCCGGCCTGTTGCCAGTATAGCTTGGCGTTTTCATATAACGTCAAAGAAATCTTACCGTCTAAATCCCAATAGGTTCCACCTGACTTGAGATTTTCCAAGATATCCTTTGCAATGTTAACCCAGTCTGGTATCTGAACGTCCTGGATTTCGTCGGGATCACTGTCTTCAGTGTATCCGTCGTCCTTCATCGGTTTGTTATCTCTGGGAAGCAGTGGGTAGAAACCACTTGGCAGTTGAACTCCCTGAGGACGCACGGGATTACACTCCGTGGGTGCGGTATAATAACCAGTGTTATTTCCCTGCATTTGTACGGCCCAACGGTTATACATTTCACATTTCATCATGTGATAGACCATGTTTGGCTGTACCTGATCAGTTTCCATGACTGGGGTGCCTAGCCCCATTTTTCTATTCACGTTGCCTGGAATCATTAAGTATTGTTGGTAAAAATGTAGGGCAACAGTATTGATCTGTTTGGGATCAACCTTGTCATGATCGCAAATCTGCATTTGCATGAGCAGCTGATCGGCCATGCCATAGTGAATCGCCACAAACATGACCAATAAAGAGTAATATGCGTCTAGAGCAGCGTACCTAAGCTCTTCCGGCAATATACCTCTTTTGGCAAACTGATCACGGTTCGCCTTTAATGAAAAGTCATACTGATAAGGGCCCACGTCTATTAAATAGAATTCCGTGAACAGTCCCTTTAACCGGAAGGTTTCGGGACAGATACCTGTCTGAAAACATTTTTTCTCCAGGTTAACCCCTACCATGGTTAGGGCAAAACGGTCTAAATCGAAGTACCGACCTTTGGTCTTCCTTAGATGTTCCGGTAAGGGCACAGTTTTATCTCTGTCCTTATTGTCTCGCCCTGCACCACATACGTTATAGATACTTACCAAATCCTCCAATACCGAGTATCCGGCAAACAGCATGTCGGAATTCAAAAAGTCGTGGAGGCTGGTCCATTCTTTGAGTATCATTGACCTCGTATCAATAACGTACGTTTGACCGTTGGTCAGCGTGAAGCTTACATATCGGGCAAATTGTTTTTGCATTGGATTGTCGACCTCTCTCGTTTTAAACAAGGCGGTGACCTTATCCTGTTGGACTTTTTTGACATCGAATCCACAAACTGGCTGTCCTCTGAAGATTGAAACTTCTCGGATGAAGTGGAGTACCTGGCTGACTTTCCCAATGTCTACCATTCTTGGTTCCTTGGGATTAGCTGGCCAGTACCCAAATGTGGCTTTGAACCACTGATCCAGTTCATGGATTCGCACGGCCCTCTTGACGTTATAATCTAAACATAAGATACTATTAATTTTAGTGTTTATTCCCCTTTTTTCAGCATATTTTCGGGTCTATACTACACCAGCACCACAACACCAAGCGGGTTAAGTTTCGCAGAAAATAAATTTAGTGCAGGTTGTTAGGTGAGCCACTGATATACAAACATTGAGCTGGTAGGCAACTAACACCTTACCAAATCTTACCCTTGCTACCTCTATATGTTGGGGAGGGTAGACCTGATCCGATTGTCCACCACTTGATCGGACACCAATCTCTGACCAGCTGCTTGAGCGACCAACTACGCTCCATTTATGGCGCTGTATTTACAATTTTTATAGCGCTCGAAATTGATAATTTTTAATGATTTAGATATCGAAAAAGTGATATAATTTGATTTGATTTGAAAATAAATAATTTTTGATAAATTTTAAATGATAAAAACTTTGAACGGGCTGAACCCAAGGTTCTAGGTTTCCCTTGAATCGTATAGCTCTCGGTGGTATCAGGTATATTTCCAAATTGGAAATTCCCTGCTTGGCTTCGAGCTTCCGCTTCTCAGTACTCCCATTTTTGGTTCCCTCTAAGTTCTAACCTCGTCTGCCCTTTGGGGCACTGAGCTGGTCTTCCAGTGACTTCTGGGCATTACCTGCGGTTTCTAAGAATATTTGATAAAAATAAGTTCGAAACTTACCGTCAATAAAGAAAAAACGATTATCTTGGCGGTGCTGGGCCCTGCCAAATTTGACGTGGCGCTCTGTGTGCAACCACTCGCCCGACGGAGCTTGTTGGCCGTTCCGCGCGCCTTTTCCCATTTCTTTTCACTTCGAAATGTTTTTCTTTTTCGAATAATAAATTTGTCAAAATTTAAAATTTTTTGAAACGCTGAAAAAGTTTAATATAGCAGTTCTGCTAATTTCCTTTTTATCGCGATTCGGGGAATATTTTACTTCTTCCTTCCGATGGAAGTTTAGAATTCAGATAAGCGGGACAGCTATAACTTGATTTTGAAAAAATGAAAAATTTGAAAGTTTAATTTTTTGGAAAAAATATCGGAAATATTTTGGGTTGTCACTTTGGTCTAAAATTCCGAAGAATTTTTCCCGAAGTCTGATATAAATACGAAAAATTTACAAAATTAATACGAATAATACATAAACGTGATAAATATTACAAAATAATACATTTTTAATTAAAATTAGTACCTACACGCGCGAGATATGTACACAATTAAAAAAAAAATTCAGCGCGAGATCGCGCATAGATTCGCCTTGAGCGAATTTCCAAATGATTTCATTTGGTTTGGCGCTCCAGTCGTAACTGTTTGTGCCATATTGGAAATTGACGTATTTTTGTCACGTGGTGCGTCCTGATTGGCTCGCGCTATTCGTGGCAAGACCCTAGTGGTCTCGTAACGAAAATGTTTCAACCTGCTGATTGAAACAGTTTGGCGATTTAGCGGGTTGTCCCAATGTACAATGGTGACAACATTCTCCGCTTCTCGCGAAATGTCCGTAACTATGAACGGACCGGACCATGGTAGTCCTAATTTTTTCTGCTTGTCTACTTTGAGCAGAACCCAATCATTCTTCTTGAACCCATTTTGTTTCGATTTCTTATAGAAGTATTTCTTCGATTTTTCGGCAGCACTCTGGATATTTTTGGCAATATCCTCGTAAAGGTTGACTAAATGATTGGTCAACACAAATTCCTATGCCTCTGCATTGCTGTCGGGCATTACAATATCATATGCTTTCGATAAGTTTAACCCGAAGGTTGCCTCATGACCTCTAAGCAATGAGAATGGGGATTGCCCCGTGGCTGCATGTGGTGTGGCATTATAAGCAAACACCACAGCTCTCAAGTATCTTGGCCAATTATCTTTTTCCACAATGGCCACCTTTCTGAGCTGTTTTATGAGTGTCTGATTGAACCTTTCTACCATGCCATTTCCTTGTAGATGGTAGGCTCTTGTATAAATTTTTTGACACTCCAGTAACTTGCATATCTCTTTCATCAGATCTGAGGTAAAACAACCTCCTCTATCGCTGAGTAGTCTCCGTGGAGTCCCGTGTCTAAATACAATTGATTGTAGAAAAGTATCTACAACGGTGCTAGCTGACTGATCCGGGATCAGTTCAGCTTCAACCCACTTTGTAAAATAGTCCTGAAAGACTATGACATACGGTCTCTTCTCACTAAGTGGAGAAATACCCATGATATCCACTGATACTATGTCAAAAGGACCTTGTGGAATAATTGGTATCAGTGGAGGAATTTCCGTGTTTCCCTGATTAGCCATTTGACATACTGGACAAAATTTAATCCAGTGCCTGACATCCTTTTCAATTCCAGGCCACCAGAACCGTTTTTTAATCATAGAAAGTGTCCGTTTGAACCCCTGATAAGTCATCATTACGGCACCGTGGTACTGGTGCAAAGTATTGTCCTTAAGGCAGGATGGGACGACCACCTGATCATCCGATCCCTGTCCGGCTTCGTGGTATAACACTTCATTCTGGATATAAAATCCACTGTGATACTTGGTTGTCCCATTTGGACCCAATCTATCAAAGTATGGTTGTAATACCTCATCCTTTCTCTGCAAGAGGGCCATGAGATCATCTCTAATTAGCCCTTTTGGCAACTCATTTTCCTTGGGATCTGCCAAAGTAAACTCCTGTTCTTTTTCTGGGCATAACCAGGTAACTGTTTTTTCCTTACTTTTTTCCTGGTTTCCCCTACTTACTTTTTCTTTACCCTGATTGCCATCAGGCTGTATTTGAGCCTGATTACTCTTCTCCGCTTCTTTCGCCATGCTCCTTGTAGTTACGGCATTTACCAAGTCTGCAGGCGAGGTTGATTCTGGATCACCCTCAGAATCTCCTGGATAAGTTTGGGTAAATCTCCGACTCATATCAGTCCTCTGATTTTTCTTACCTTTAGGCTCCAGATATAATGGAGTACCGTCTTCAGGATTCCGATCTGTCAGAATTCTGAATCTCTTTACCAAATTGAGATGCTTTTTCTCAATTAGCTGTGCCTCAAGATCTTTCAGATTTCCAGACTCTCGTTTATCCTCTGAGAACATGTGTTCCCATTTTGGCGGTATCTTTTCCGCTTGATCATCTTGTCGCTTGATCGCTTGATCGTTCATCTATCCTGGACAAAAAGTCTGCCATGGCATTTTGTTTTCCAGGCACATACTCTAGCTTATGGTTGAACTGAGAGATGAATGAGTACCACCTCTTCAACTTACCATTGGTCATGGCATTGACCTTCATTGACAACAAAGGTTTGTGATCAGTTCTTATGATCACCCTATGACCTACTAGGTAGTGCTTGTATAACTTTAAGCCATACACTATTGCCAAGCACTCCCTTTCCGTGGCTGACCACTGTTTCTCGTCCGCTTTCAAAATTCTGCTGTTGTAAGCAATTACCCAGCGGTCCGACTTGGTCTCCTGGTAAAGGACTGCTCCTAGTGCCGTTCCGCTGGCATCTGTCTGAAGGACAAAGTCCGCAGACCCGTCCAAAACCGGATACCTAAGGAATGGCACTGACAATAGTGCTTCGCTTCTTTCAGGCTCCTAAAAGCCTGATGGTGAACCTCCGTAATTTCCCAAACACAGTTCTTCCCAGTTAATTTATACAATGGTTCAGCATGTTTAGCTAACCCTGGTATGAACTTCTTACACCACTGCAACATACCTAAAAACCTTTGCAGTTTACGTTTAGACTCTGGGAATGGGAAATCATTTATTGCTTTGACCTTTTTCGGATCTGGGGAAACTCCATCCAAATTTAAGATATGTCCTAAAAAATGAACTCTCTCAGGCAGGAATTCACACTTCTCTGGCTTCAAGGTCAAATGAGCCTTTCTTAGAGCTTGCAGGACTAGCTCTAGATTAACTAGGTGTTCCTCAAACGTATTTGAGAACACAATAATATCGTCTATATAAACTAGACAGATTTTCCACACATATGGATGCAAAACTCTTTCCATCATACGCTGGAATTCGGCTGGCCCATTCTTTAGGCCAAAGGGCATGACTTTAAATTGATATAGCCCTTCTTAGCATATGAAAGCAGTTTTTTCTTTGCTTTCCTCATCCATTGGCACTTGCCAATACCCTGATTTGAGATCTAAGGTGGTATAAAACTTTGCTTCACCTAAACAGTCTAGATAGTCTTCCATTCTAGGAATGGGATACTTATCATCCTTGGTAACATCATTTATACACCTAAAGTCCACTACTGGTCGCTTGGTACCATCCTTTTTACCTACAAGGAATAACGGAGCTGCCCAAGGCGACTTTGATGGCTCAATTACACCCTTTTTGAGCATATCTTGAATATGCTCACGAACATGTGGCTGTAAATTTATGGCAGTCCTGTGGTATCTTTTTGCCACAGGGGCTGCATCGCCTGTATTGATTTTACAGGTCAAGAAGGGTGTAGTAGTTGGAGGATCATTGGGCAAGCTGAACACGTCTCTATACTTTGCGAGACATCGTAGAGCTTGTTCCAATTGCTCTGATGGTATGTTGGATTTAGCCAGCATATTGTACAAAGCTTCCTTGAATGCTTTCTCATCCGATTGAGGAGCTTCAGGTCTAGCTTGAACTGCACAAGTTTGCAGCTTCTCCAAATCCTCAACTGTCTTCCCCTTCAGTTGATCTTGGTTATCAGTATCACACAACACTGAATTAGTATGGCCAATTATTTGATTTCTCTTCAAATGGCATCCTGATCCTGTGTTGTTAGATACCATAACAACAAAATCATCTTTTGTACCATCTACTATGGTACTGTCAATGTGGAACCTTTCTTCATTCTCTTCAGACTCTATTATGATTCCATTTAGGCGATTTTCGCCTACCTTATCCCAAAGCTTTGCTTTCAGAAGTATATCAGTATCACTTGGTAAATAGATGGGATTCACACTCACCACTGGCACCGAAACCTTTAGCAGGCAAATCTTTGGCTGATATTGGTCGGCGGCGCTCATCATGGATTCCGTGGCGCTCGTGGTCATGACCTCTCCACAATTTAATTGGGGCTGGTCCGGCGTCACCTATATCCGCTGTTGACGGTTGTTGAGCATCATCGTCCTATTCCTGAAATCTATTATGGCTCCTACCTGAGGATGAGCCAAAAAGTCTGTTCCTACAATAACATTTTCACCTGCTTCAGGTATAACAATTGCTTTTAGGGGGAACTGTCCACACAATGTATCCATCCTAATATGGATATACCCATGGGCTTGGACTGTCTTACCATTGGCTACAGTAACATTTAATATCCTTGGATATTCAGTGTAATCCGGGCCCAAAGTTTCTTTCAGAAACTTAGCCGACATGGCAGTGCACTGAGCTCCTGTGTCAATTAAAGCCAATGTCTTACGACCTCCTATAACAACCTCAATGTGGAATGGGGCTGTTCGGGGGTACGTATCCAGCAAATGTTGTTCCTGAGGACTAGCTGGTGTGCCTCTCCTTACTACTTGTACTGATGGTACTACAGGCTGTGGCGCAATTGCGTTCATTTGAACGATGCTACCTAACACAACATTTGGGCAGTTCACTCTCTGATTTACTTCACCCAAAGGGCTCATTTGTGATTGCCTTGCAACCATTACACTTGAATAATCCTTTTGGGGTGGCTGATTTGCGAATTGACCTTGTTGACGAGTCTGAGTAGGACCCATAATAGCCTGAGGTGGCTGAAGTTGCTGTATTGCAGCCTGCTGTTGATATTGCTGCATCTGTTGGAACTGCTTCTCCAGCTCCTTCTGCTTTTTAAACTCCAGAAATTCATTATACTCTGAATTCTGCTGATAATTTTCGTGGCTATCTTGGTAACCTGAATAGCCTATATTATATGCACCTCTGCCTCTGTTATTAAAATTGGCATTAGGGTATCCACCTCTACCTCTGTAGTTACCTCTGGCAAAAGTGTTGAAGCCTCCCCTGTTGAAGGTAGGAAAGCTGGCTCTGCCTCTGCTCCTGCGCTCGGACAATACTCTCAATGTCCTACAGTCTGCAGTATTATGTGTTATGTTCTTATGGAACTCACACCATGGCTTTGTCAGATCTCGGGAAACTTGACCTCCCTGACTGGTACTAGGTATGGCCACATCAGACCGATTTTCCATTTGCCTATTGTCAACCTTTTGCTGAAGCTGATCAAACCTTTCGACCAGTTGTACCATCTCTTTAGAAATTTTCAATAGAAGAGATTCTTTCTTACCTTTTTCGGTCTGAGCCCTAGGGGCTTCCCGAACTGGAATCTCCTCTATTTCAGGAGAATCACTCCTTGACCTTTGGGTTTGGGCCTGTACCTGATTACCTACAGTTTGATATGGTTGCCGAAACCTTTGTCTCTGGCCTTGTTGATATCCCTCTGACTGGTTCCTAGCAACTACGGCAATTTCAGGATCATGCCCACTAGGCATACCTACTTCATTAATTACAATAGGATCCTGTTGTGTACCCTTAGGTCCATATCTTTGAAAGGCGTTCCTATATCTACGTTCAATGTCATGAACCTCTACTGCTAGATCATACCAGGTTCTAAAGGTATGTTTGGAATTCTTAAGTTCAGACTGGAACGTGGGGTCACTCTTACATATGAAGGTGTCAATGATCAGTCTCTGTTTAGACTGATAGTCTAAATCACCCTTGACTAGTTCCACTAATATACTGACCCTTTTTAAAAATTCTATGGCCTGTTCATTTGGTCTCTGTTGGATCTCAAACAACTCCCTGGTTAACATTTCCAGGTTACACTCAGGTGCAAAGACATTTATGATGGCTCTCCTGGCCTCCCTATAGGTCATGTTGTCTTCTGCAACAGCCTTCCGTCTACCCTTAGAAAGCTTCAGCAGTGCTTCATACTTAGCTGATTCGGGTGTATCCCTACGGAATTCCCCTTCAAGTGCTGTTAAAAAGCTAAGCACCTGCTGATTTACCATACCCTCATCCAAAAGTTTGGGTAACACACCTTTAACGATATTCCTGACTACAATCTCTTGTGCCAAATTATTTGATGGCACTTCCCTCTGATCATAGGCTGCTGTTAATACTGGATCAAGATCAGAGTTGAGGGATTGCAGCATAATCCAGTTTGGATCTCGTTGAGGTGGTACACCTCCTTGATTTGATGGGATATTGTCTCTGTCAAACCTGTAGTCCCTATATGGGAAACATGCCAATTGATCTGGTCTAAGGGTATTTGGATCAACTATGTTTCCTCTACCATCATAGACCACTCTTGTTAAAGTTGGATGCTGCGAAGCTATCTGATTTTGATTCCTGAAGTCTGCTGATTGCTCAGCTCCTTCGAATCGTAAATCTCTAGCTGGACCTCTCCAACTTTTGGGCTCAAAGTTAAGCCTTTGCCCTTCATCAAATTCAGGCCTATTACTAGGCCCTGCGCCTGCATTCATTTCAGCAGTGTGACCGTTGTCTCTTTCTGCACCCTTAACACATGGTCTAACCTGTCTATCCGGCTCCTGACGGCACCTGTCGGCTTCCCTTTTATTGTCCTCGGTGGTGGCATTCGCGATTATGTCGAACAAAGCTTCGACGGTCCCTTTTAATTCGCGTAGCTGCGTCGCCAACTCTTGATTGGACATTTTGGGAGCTCTTTCCTGCATTTGGAATCGCTCTTGCTCCTGGGGAATCCTCTCTAATCATTGATCGATTTCGGGGTCCCTTTCTTCCAAATTTGGTCGAATTTCGGGTGTAACGACGTCCCTTTTTGGTCCTGCTAATTCGACCTTTGGCGGCGGTGACCTTTTGAAATTTCGCTGTGGCGGTCCATCGGCATCTGGGTTTGGATTCGCCGGGCCTGCCTCTTGCGGATCGATGGCAATCGCTGGTGGGCGGTCAATTGGTACGCCTGCATCTTGCGGCGTAAAATGCATTGCATTCTGCTGCAATGGTTGAACCCTCGCGGGAGTTTGATCTGGGATCACTGGGTCCGGAGCAGCATGCCGTTGCTGATCTCCATCTCCCAAATTGACAAGATTCCCAGCACTCGCCACTCTGGGTGGTGATCTGTGTAAAGTATTACCTCTTGGTATCCTTTCATTAGGCATTTTGAAACCTGCTAACTTTCGATAGTAACTTAGAGGATTTTCTTTTCTCCTAGTCTGACTACGAAGTTCCGTGGTAAGGAGTTAAAAGCCACCACTTGTTGTGCACGTCTTTCCTTAAGAGGCGTAAGAAAAGATATATCTGGTCTGAACTGACCTGTTAGAATTGATCCCTTGGCTAAGCCTCGGTGATAGTGCAACAGTCCAATTCCCCAGACCTACAACAACAAAGATAAACTTAACTCTAAAAAGCGGGGCCTTACCAAGGACCTCCGCAGTCTCCTAGCTGAGACAAGGAATCCCCTCAGGGATAAACTTACTCGGGTATAACCCGTAAGGGGTTTCCCAAAGCTTACCTGGTGTAAGCTGGCGCCTGGGCCTCTGGCCCTCCGCCTTCCTCGATGCGAATAATCTAAATGAACAAACAAATATAGTAAACAATATGTCCGACGAAATATGTAAAAGAATGTGGGTATACCACAGTTTATAATATGTAAAACAAAACGAGTTTGCTGGGAAATTATATTTGGGGACGCCAGCAATATAAACCAAAATATAATAAAAACGAAAATATATTGAACAATGATTTTCATTCACTATCATTTTTGGTCTTTCTTTGGCGCTCCATTTCTATGCAAATGTCTGCGCTGCTGGTCGTCCACTTTGCTCGATTTGCATGGCGATTTCCCCACACGAATTGGCATCAACAGGGTGCCCAACACAAATGTCATGTTGAATTAACATGAAAACTTCATGTTATTCATTGAATTTTGGATGCATATTGTAACAAACTAACATGAAAGTTTCATGTTGGTTATACATATAAGTTTTATGTAGCAACATGAAACTTTCATGGCAACGGGTTATATGTGAAGCTTTTATGTTAGTTCAACAGATTTTTTTACAGTGTTGTAGAGATAAGCTACAGCTCAGCTGGTCCCTTTGATGAAAACTGACCCCGGTTTTCACACTTTTCTATCCCGACGACGTGCAAAAAATTATATTTTATTTTCTTACTTATCACTTTCCGCAGGCGCAAGATGGTGCATTCACTCAAAAATAATTTGCTGATAATTCTGAATTTATACGTTTATTGAAATGAGAAAGAAATTAGTTTCCTTAACAATTTACTCGTTACATTCCAGTCCCTGATTTTAATGTTGCCAATTTGATTCTTCTATTTTTTCTGTAGTCGACAATTCGAAATTAACGATTATCCGTTGATACCGAAATTGGAGACTTTTGAACGTGACTACTTATCGAGAAAAATCGCTGAAATACAGGAACTGAAGAT
Source organism: Romanomermis culicivorax (assembly GCA_963922205.1). Classification (NCBI taxonomy): domain Eukaryota; kingdom Metazoa; phylum Nematoda; class Enoplea; order Mermithida; family Mermithidae; genus Romanomermis; species Romanomermis culicivorax. The sequence continues at coordinate 4,461 of CAWUHX010000028.1, read as the reverse complement.
GCAACATTATCAGATACAACAACTTTCTCATCATATCGATAAGAATACCAAAAGTACGGTGTTGTCGACGTCTGCTGCAAATTTTGCTGCTATCAAAGAAAAAGATGAAAAAAATCCAGGAATGATGACCAGGAACAAGTATAGGAAAATCATCACCAAATCAATGAAAAATCGTACTTGCTCAAGTATGTATAGCTACATTTTCCTCTTCTTATTTCTTTTCAGATTGTACATAATTACTACATCCACGATTGCCTAAATTTTATTACTTTTTGTTCGACTTTACCTGTTTTAATCGTTTCTTTTTTCACTAATGAACTAGGTTCGATCTTCTTTTGAAGTTTTTTGAATTTTTCGCCGTATATTTTATGTGTAGTACATGGCTCTACGTGCCAAAAGCCAAATTTCGATTGTCATGGTGATTTCACCCGCAGTACTTTCAACAACAAAAGTAGCCAACATTTCGCTTCGACCAATTCGAATTTGGCCACCATAGCCGTTTTGGAGAATAATCGTCATCCAATGAGCAACGTTTTTTGCGATCAAGCTTGTTGGGTGAAAAATATGGCGGGAAAGAATAACGAACATTCCGCAAGCCTGAAAAGCTACAACAAATCAAAAATCGACGCCGTCGATGGACGTTGGCCGATTACGTCACATCCAGGTGGTCACTACGAAAACAGCGTTTTTGGTCATTCCAGATTTCATCTGAAGAAAATCAGTACATCTGTTCAACAATTAAACAGTGGAATCTCTCGCGAGTGAACGTTACTTTTTGTTTGAAGAAAAAGCTTTATTCACATTTACTGGTATAATAACTGTCCGTTATTAACAAATTTGGTGACAGTATAAAATGTCAGTATACGTTTACAGGTAGGTTCTGATGATTCCAAATGATTTTGTACTGCACGTTTATCCTCTACAAACATGTTTTGTACAATTTTCCGTAATTACTGTTCGTGTTGGGAATCCCTACTAAGCATTGGCAGTGTCTATTGACCGGATCCGGTCAATATTTTTTCAGCTATTGACAGGATCCGGGCAGGAGAAGATGCTATGGGAGCGTGATATTGACCGGACGAAAAGTACAGTAAACTAACTGATCACGTGATCAAACATGCAAAAAGTTGAAACCTGCAGATCATTTGCAGAAACATACATAGCTGGTTCCGACGAGCTTCTTATTCCATATAGCACCTTATACAACGCGGTACCGAAATATATCTTCATAGGGGCGGGGGGCAGAGGAGGGGTAAACCTCGTTACCTGAGACTCTGGCTCAAAAAAATCGTGAAACACCCCCCCCCCTGAACGTCTTTCAAGACAGTTTCTTTAATGATTTTCCTGCATATTTTGTATGAAAAACAAGCTCGCAGAACTTTTTTCTGTTTTTTTGCTCGCCCATCTCCTAGCCCATAATAAAAAGTCCAAGGACCCCCTCCCCTGGAAAGTTCTTGACGTGCATGTCAGATATCCAACCTTGATTATGTGCCTAGACAAGGAAAAAATAGTAGTGCGAAAAGAAAACTTTCTTCAAGTCATTTTCCTCAGTGTCGGCCTTAATTTTAGTTTATCAATGGCGAACATCACAGTCGACTTTATTTTGTCCCATTTGATGGTCGAGTTTTTAGTCCCGATAGTTTTTTGCCAATTTTCGGCATTACTAAGAGATCCCTCGTGGGCAAGATAATGACAAGATAACAAGGCAGATAAAGACAGGGACGATAATCGAAAGAACGCCAAACTGCTAACTACAAGATCTAGTCTGTTTCTTTTGTTATTCTTTTAAACATTGATGGCAGAAAGAAAGTAAGGTGTTATTAGATATTTTGTGATTTTATGCAATAAAAACTACTTCTAAGCAATTTTGTATCATATTTTGATTAACAGAAATATTTTAAGGACACTTAATATAATAGTCCTATTTTAATTATGCTAATAATTGAAAAGTAAGTACTGTCCCCAAAGTCGTTTAAACAAAGCCTTAATTGAGATGTATTACTCAAAAAATTTACTGAGCATTATTTGAGTATGGTCACAAATTTCCTGTCTATGTGACATACAGTTTAGGAGAAAATCATTAAATGGAAAATATTATTTTCTCTCGAGTTCAGTTCTATTATTTGCCAGCATTTCAAGAAAAACAGCCTATAGTTGTGATAGCAGACAATTCGGACCATCGACAAAGAATCGGATATCCATTTTGCTTGGATTCATGCTGCATCGCCATTGTTCCTGAAAAAATATATAAACGTTGAAACATTAATATTCAAAACGATATCATAGACACTCATAGCAATTCCCATAGCATGACCCGATCCTCAAATTATAAGACTTGTACAACTTTTGAGAGAAAGGGTCACATTAGGGGCGTTTGCTTCGTGTTGCAATCCCAAATTCCGGACACTGCTAGTTTGAATGCGGCACAAATAAAAATACAATATATTCGATGTGATCACGCATTACACGCTTCAAAATCAAACAACAATATCAAATTATAACAGAACTGTCACGTACAGACAAAATCAGAATTTTCAGTGTCAATAATTGAAGTAATATATTAATATTGAACATACAATATCGTAATATTAGTATGCTTTGATAAATGCAACATTAAAAAAGTGTACATGCCACATGGAGCACATAAATGCCATAAAATTGATAAACCAGTGGTTTTTTGTGCACAGACATTTGTGCCAATTGGCACAGAGAGCCAAAAAAATTTGTGTCAAATGGCACATAAAAAATTTTTTCACCTCAAAAATACGCTGAAAATCCTTAAAAAGTTTTATGTCAAAAAACAGGTTTTTTTAGGCCAATTAGGAGCCATGGCTCCTAAAAATTCTGACTGGCTTCTAAAAATTCAGAGGCACAAGCCGAATTGGCTAGTAAAAATTAGAGCCTAACGATTCTTTTAATAAGGTGAGTTTCCTATCTGGAGATGCATTGCTATGCACTTTAATAAAGAAATACTAAAAATTTTCCGCACTTCGCACCAGATTTCAAATCATCTATGATTCTTGGTATCATTTCTCTTGTGCGGTTGGAAAATGTTGGCCTAGCTTAGGTCTATAGCTTTTAAACATCAGCATGTTATGGATGAATATTTGACCTTGTATTGCTTTCTAACATATTTGACGAAAACCTAGATCATTTTCACAAAATCGTTTTGTGGTCCTTTAGAATTTTCGACTTTCATGAACATAACTTTTTGCATTTGGAAAATGATTAAGACATCATCAGCATAGAAAAGTGGCAGACCTTCTATCTGAAAAAGCCATTCAAATTCTCTGTTGCTTGCCTAATTTTTTAATTTTAGTTTGCCTGACTGAAAACACATTGAATTCACTGAAAAATTAGACCTTTCATGCAGGAAATAGATATTAAAAATACTCATTTTCCAACGTTATAGAATATCAAAATCCAAAATTTTCTTCTGGTCCTAAGCGCTGGCATTGATTTCTGATATCCAAGTCCGAAGTAAAATACCTACCACACTTTTTATGCCTTATATGTTTGAAAACAATCACGAATAATTATGATTGGTATAAATACTGGCTCCAGATATATTAGATCGAAAATGATAGAGAAACTTTTGAACGCTTCCGCCAACTAAATGGTGAAAACATCGTGATCGGTCATCAGCAGTTGCAGTAGAATGGGTTGAAAAATGCGTTTTCGGCCTGGAAATCAAAATTTTTCGGCGCTGGGCGCCGAACAAGTTACTGTAGCTAGCCTTATGATTTTTCCTTCAAAACTCAGGAAAGTCAGTTCTAACAGTCTGGAACTAACATGAAGTGAATGAAATACAAGAGAAGTGATTTTGCATCATTTTTATGATGAAACGAAGCGAATTTATCAATTTTAGTGTGATCAACTAAAAATGTGCAGCCAAATTTTTCCGTTTGCAAAAAAAACCTGACGATTGATTTGAATAATGACTGATCTAATATGTGATCATTGTTATTCTTTGTTTGATTGAGTATGTATTCAAAATGATTGATCTGTTGGGCTTCTACTGTGATTTTGAAGAGCGTTTTTTGAATAAATTTGTTGAAAGAAACATTGTTTATCAGGGTTGGCGGGCATTGGGTTTTTGGGTTGATGGGTTAATAAAACTTTAGATATGTTGCATTTGCTTTTCTTTAATTCAGATCCACAATTGTGAAATGAAAAAACCCTGATTAAACCCAGAAAAACCCATGAAAAAACCCAAATTCGAAATTTTGGAAATGTTTTTTTCCCAACCCTGGCTGCGAGAATTCAGACATTTTTATAGAATTTGTCGGGCAGTCAATATTTGTGTTTTGACTTTCTTTTATATTGACTTTCTTTCTAAAACCGATGTAAATATTAATTCAACGATGTCTATAATTGCTTTCTCCTGATAGTCCCGTCGCGTAAATTTTTTGTTGAAAAATTGTGCCAACAAAACAATGTTAATTTTTCTGTTCGAATGAA